>JACYXH010000242.1:875000-1082500 GCA_026745465.1 Lota lota
CTATGCACCATTCAACACCACACCAAGCATTCTACCCAAACACATTTAGCTACACAATTAGTTTTCTTTCTCTTCCTTTTCTCTATTGCCCTGTGTCTCTCTTTCTCCAACTCACACACATCCAATCTTTCATCTCCCCCTCTCTCTCTCTCTCTCCCGGCCTCTCCCCAGACGCCCCCTCCATGTCCCCTTTAACCAGGGATAAGCCCTGCCCCTGCACCCCTTTTGACCCCATGAGGGGAGAGGGTGGAAGGAGGCCCCTCAGCCCCACAAAGGCCTGAATGGCTCAGGGCACTGCACATTCACTGGGGGAACAAGAGTGCTTTGTACCACAGCGATTGGGGAGGGTCGGGGGGGAGAGAGCGAGAGGGAGAGCGAGAGAGAGAGAGCAAGAGAGAGCAAAAGAGGGGGGATAAAGAGGAGAGAGAGTGAGAAAGGGGGAGATAAAGAGGAGATAGATTGAAAGAGGAAGATAAAGCGGAGAGGGGGAGAGAGATAAAGAGAAGAGGGGGAGAGAGAGATAAAGAGGAGAGAGGGGAGAGAGAGAAGAGAGGAGAGAGAGAGAGAGACTGATGACTAGTATACACTCACAGGTGCCCACACAAACTACACACACTATGTGGGCTGATAAGCATATTGTATCGTAGTTGTGTGAGAGCATTGTAGCGCAAGAGCACCGAGACTGGTGACGGCAGCTTGGTGATGTCATGGTTGAGTACGCACGTGCCCATGTTGTCGGTCACAACTGAAGCCGAACTCAAAGTTAAAGCAAAAGCAAAGACTCTCGCTCAGCCCTGATGTTTGTAGCAGTATAAGCAACACTAAATTCATACAGGCTGGAGTTTCTGTAAAACTATGTATCACGGTATCATGTATGCAACCCATCAATAAGAAAACGCCCAAAAACTGGAGATGAACCAGAAATGTAACCAAAATTACATGCAGGCGTGAGCTCCTACAGCTGGAAGTCTGGGCCTATCTTTAGGAGATCAATAGTGTTGATCCCAGGGGATCAGACGTGCCTTGGTGCCCCTGACCATGTCTCCCCTCTCCATCTGTCCAGGCAGCTCTTTCCAGCCAACTCATTAGCTTTTGGAAGGTGTTGAACATCCACCTGGATCTGCCAGCTTTAAATGTCAACCTGGCCTCCTCCTGGCAAACAGGAATTCTATAATTTTCCTCTCGGGTTAAGTGTAAAGTCTATACGGAACTAGAATTTTTGTTTTTTGCTATGTTATTGTTGGTAGTAGCGCTAAACAATATATTTTTCAATTAATCAATTCGTTTATAAAATGTTATAAATGATAGCAAATGCCATCAATCCCAAGTTACCAGAATCTGTGCTTGCTTTATCTGACAAGGAGCCAAGAAAAACTAAACTATTCCTTGTATAATGATCCATTAACCTAATATTTGAATTGAACCGCAACATTAAGCAGCAAATGTTTGTCATTTGTACTTGATAAATGTAATATAGTTTAAGTCTCTCTGATGAACAACATGTTACGGTCTTATTTATAAACGAAGATCAGTTGCCTTAGCTACGTCAAAGCTCTTGACAAGTCCTCGTCATGGAGACAAGAACCACACCACAAAGAATCATGGGAAAATATACAAAAATATTATTTCTGTGCCTTGTCTCAAAAGTGACATCACTAAATTGCGCAAAATAAATAATTGTATAGTATGACAAGTAAATGACAACTGTAATCCTCTAGCAGTGCAAAATAAAAATACATTTCCTTCTGACACTAGCTTTACCAAAAACCGATGCATTGAATTTGCTTTGTGTAACTTTAGCTTTACCTACTATTCTTTTGTCCCCCCACCCCATGCTCTTTCTCACACACACACACTCTCCTAACTGCCTCCCCTGGCCTAACAGATTACCTCCCGCCATGGGCTGTCCCAGCACCACCGCCGTCGCCCCGTGAGCCTGAGCCAACCCATCTGTGACCCCCAGCATTGTCAAACATTAACCTGGCCCGCATCTAACCCCCTGCTGCTGCTACCCCCCACCCACTAGCACCTATCAGGCCCACTATCCATCCATCCGTCCACACTGTGGAGACATCACACAGGATGGGATGGGATTGGGGGGGGGGGGGGGGGGTTGAGATAAAGACGACAGGAGCCTCCCCATTACTGCCCTGCATTAACCCCTAGCTAAATATTTACAGTTGGGAGGAGAATGTACCATTTACACACAGGGGGATGTACACACACACACACACACACACACACACACACACACACACACACACACACACACACACACACACACACACACACACACACACACACACACACACACACACACACACACACACACACACACACACACCTACCTACCTATCTATGGGGACGGTCCCCGTAGCTCAGACGAGGTTAAAACACAACAAAGAAAGATACCTTGAAACTTCTGCCAAGCAAAACTCTTCATTGCAAATTCTGAGCACACTTGAAGCATCAATAGTATTTTTGCGATCAAAGCACTCAGTTTTTGTTAATCTATCTATTTAAGATTTTTTTAATTGGATTTTTAAGTTAAAATCTAATTTAACGTGTATGTGTGTGGGTGCGTGTGTGTGGGCAAGTGTGTGTGGGCGCGTGTGTGTATGTGGCCGCGTGTGTGTGTGGCCGCGTGTGTGGCCGCGTGTGTGGCCGCGTGTGTGTGCACGTGCTATGCTTGGAGCATAGGCCATAAATAAGTGATCATGCTGCGTTTGAAAATGGTCAGGTATTAAAACTAAAATGTATTTTTTCTTTTTAAGACGTTTAAAGACAATAAAACTAGTAACATAAGAACGTAACAATACAATCCTACATTGCAAACAACCCAATCTTCCAACGCCTCATATAAATATGAGTAAGGGAGACACACAGAGGAATAACTAAATGAATACAAAGTCAAGTGCCTGGAGGCCATGGCACCGACAGCCTACAGAAACACACGCAACACCAGACTAATCAAGCATTTGGTTTTCGCTTCGCTTTTCCTTTGATAACATGCAAATCGCTCTGCGTTTTATTGCAATTTATTCCAAACATAGTGTGGTTTAGTGGCCAGCTCTCAAACGAATGATACCACAGCACCAGGTTGCTGAGCAGTGTGGTGGACAAGGCTTGGTAAATCACATCGTTAGTCATGTTGTTGTCAATTGTGTTACTAATGTATACATTTTTTAATCAGAATTAATTGGAAACTACTCAATTAATGTGCTATGATGATGGTCCCTCATTTTGATAAGGCATGTAGCAGTACAGCAGACTCCCAAATTACTTTTTACACACACACACATGCGACATCTGTAAGCTCAAGAGTGCCTACAAAACATCTGTGCCAAATAGCTCTGGTCGTATTTCATTGTCAACGTTATCCCTTTCCTCTTCCCTTCAAAACTCATTAGGTGATGCATTCATAAATTAACGAATCATTCATTCAGACTACCTAACTTAATACCCCACATCTTCCGTCCCCCTTCGTCTGGGACCTAAGCTGAGGATCGGATTGAAAAAAAGCGGAACTCCGACTTGCTCACATTCCAGAATATGTGAGAATCAGGGTTTCCATTAGCCGACTAGAATTTCAATTGGCCGGTAAATATAAATCTTGACGGCCATCTTGGACGGTACATATTTTTTTTTAATCATTATTAGGCTATTAAATAAAGTAGCACAACATTGCAATACAAAAATGTACAACAATATTAAAAGTTTTCTATGAGCATACATCGACTGGTGAATTGTCAGTGAATATAATATGCGCAAGGCTTACTGAATGCATAGACTACTTTTGCCCTCCTGCGACATACAGTCGCGGCAATCAAACAAAGCCCTTCGTTGCCATAGGCTATAGGTGCTTCCACACCTGAGCTGTTTGGTCCGTTCAAATTTAAACCTGGAGCCTTTCCCCCAAATAGTACGGTTCGTTTAGGGTGGTGTGAACACTCATTTGAACTCTGGTGCGGACCAAACAAACAAACTCTGGTCTGCTTGGAAAAGCAAGGCGTTTGTTTACAATGTTGGGTTTGCCTAACAAAGTCCAGTGTGGATGCTGACAGAACCTAAAAAAGTGCAAGCAAGTATCTACGGACGTCGCTTACAAAATTATTCTACTAACGTTAACAATGAAGAAAAGAGCTGTAAAGAGAAACATGCAGAAAACGCCTTTTTGTGACAACACAATGAATTTGGCTTTGTTTTTAAAGATCTATTTTTGCACACGCACGTATCATTACACACGCGGCACGTGTGTTACATATGGCCGTAAAATAGTACATTTGGCCGGTAAATTTGAATCTTTATCAGCCACGTTGGCCGGCCCAAAAAAAAAAAGCCGGGGAGAGTATGCAAATGGCTTTTGTTCAGAGACACGTATAGTAACCGGTAAAGGGAGTAATGAGGAGAGAGGAGGTGCAAAGAGACTGGTATTGGCTGTTTGAGAGGTGGGAGAAGGGAGGAGAAGAAGGAGAAGGAGGAGGGGGCATAATACTACTAGGCCATTTCCATCAGCAGAAGGGAACTCCAAAGCATAAAGACGGTTGCCAAGCAACTGAACACAGATTAGGGGGGGTGGGGGAGCAAAGACAGTGACCACTTCAACATGTGTGCGAGTGCGAGCATGTGAGAAACAGCGAGAGAGAGGTATATAAATATTTTTGATTTTCTCTTGCCATGGTCATGAAGCTTCAAAGGACACGCTACTTGTTGTGTTTCTGCTTCATTAAACAATATAAAAAGGGCAGAGCTACTAGGTAAATCCTTAAATTACGAATGAAAAAAATCGGAACCACACATCATTCAAGTGAACATACAGCCCTTTCCTCCAATATCAGGTAAATCTTTTTTTCATTTGAATTGAGGGACACCTTGGATTCAATAGCACCAGAAACGTTGATAAGATGTGTTTGTTTTGTTAATCCATGTGTCCTACCTGCACCAGTGGGGGTGGAGCCGGTGTGGCCAGGGAGCGTCCCGTTCCTGAGGAGCGATGGGGACTTCTGGATCCCGGCGCCGACGACCCCCATCATCCTCTCGCCCCCTCCTCCAGCTGAGACAGCTCCTCCACCTGCTCCAACCCCGGTCATCCCCCCCATGCAGGGGCGCCCCGACAGTGCGGACGAGGACGGCGAGGCCATGGAGGTAGAGGAGGACGACGACGACGAAGAGGAAGAGACGGCGTTGGTCGTCGAACAAACGGGGAGCGTGAGCGAAGGCGCCGGCTCTGACGGCTTGGAATCCGTGGTGAAGCACGGCCCGAAGCGGTTCCGCCAGTTGCCCTTCTTCTTCTTCTTCACGCCGTCGTCGCCGCCGACGGCGCCCGCCAGGCCCGGGCCGGTGCTGGATGTGGAGGGCTGGGCCCGCTTGAAGCCCACCACACTGCTCAGGCTCACGGTGTCTGGCGGAGTGAGACTGTGCGAGTTCTCGTACAGCTTCCCGCCCACTGCCAGGAGAGGGAAAAACTATTAGAACGTTTTCTTGCGAGCGATGGCTGCCAGCACACGCCGGCCAATTAGTGTGAAAACATGAAAAGAAAACTTGCCAGCCTCGCTGGCAGACAGTTACGGCACGGATTCACAGCTTAAACATGTAACCGTTGCACTGTGGAGTCAGTAAATACTTTATCAGGATACCATCCGTTTCTTTTCTCTTTTTTTTTTACTAAACTGACAACAGATTCTAAACTTCTTGTTAGTTAGATAGGAGAAGTCTGCAGGGGCCAATTTTCCCATTAGATGCAAGCATTTGTTTATCATATAATTGGTGTTTATAGATGGTTTCAAAAAAGTTAACTCCGTCCTTTAAAATAGGATGAAATTAATAATGGATGAATAAAAAATACAAGCATTCAATACAAATAAAGAGTAAGAACACTTTTAATCGAATAACGCAAGTGAGTGCGTTCACAAGTACCTCCTGATGCTACGGTGGCTGACATCATGGACCCAAACAGAGTGGTGGATCCATCGGAGGCTCCACCTTCAGAGGCCGTCTTCACCAGACAGCTGCTGAACGAGGGCGGGGATGAGAAGGTAGTCCCTCCACCCGGCCGCAGGGATGAATCAGAAAACCCCAGGAAGTCAGAGGACGATGGAGCAGAGGACGTCTTACTCGCGCTTGTCAGTAAAAGGCCTGGAGGAGAGAGAGGAAAAGAGCATTTAGTCAATAGCATACATGGGACAGAAAGGCTAAGACCCAATGGTAATGGGGATAGGGAAGGGGGAAAGGAAAAGTATGTTGATAAGGAGGAAAAATGGATAATAATGAATAATCAACAGTATTTACTTGTTTATTGAGAAATTAATAAATTCTGTCTTTTACTCTGATGATTTCAGAATCAGAGAGGACTTGAGAGTGAAATGTGTGAGAGAGGGAGAGAAGGAAAGTTGTAGGACAACAGGGCAAGTCCATTTGGGCTCCTGGTGGAAATGTTTTTGTGCCAGCCCACCCTTTTCCATTACCATGGGAGTAGAAGAGACAGATAACAAAAATAACCAGTTAATCACCCTCTCCCCATCTGCTCTGCAGTCAGCCTTCTATCATTCCTATGTGACAGGGGCCATGCACCGTGAGCACACATAAGCTCCCATACACAGAAACATAAACATGCGCGCGCACACACACACACTACTGATAGCAGCAGACACAGGAGCTCTGACTACCTTCTATCTTTATGGTGTGTGTGTGTGTGTGTGTGTGTGTGTGTGTGTGTGTGTGTGTGTGTGTGTGTGTGTGTGTGTGTGTGTGTGTGTGTGTGTGTGTGTGTGTGTGTGTGTGTGTGTGTGTGTGTGTGGTTATTTTGAGTGAATGATAGTGAATCAGGCCTAAACCTAAACAACGCTCTAGATTACAGGAGCAGGCTGTGTCTGCTGTCTGCTCTGTGCATACAAAGCAAACACTTCAAACACACCCAATATACAAGTAAAAAAAGTCCAAGGTAAACGTGGACCTTTTTTGGGAATAAAAGTGTTCACCCTGATGAAATGGTCCAGTGGAGGCGGTGGCCGAGGTGGAGGTTGCCATGGTGACCACGGCAGAGGGCAGCGGTTTCCCTGAGGACGTGAGAGACTTGCGGCCCCCCCTCTGTCCGACAACATGGCCGCCGGCAACGGCACCGGCAACAGCCCCGCCGATGTTGCTTTTCTTATTTTTAGGGTCGGGTCCCATCTTCCCGCTGTCCGCCACCGGGCCGTCCTTCGCGCCACCGGCACCGGCGTGGGACAACGGCACTTCCTGGAAGTTGGCAGTGGTGAAGCGGGCGCCGCTGTCGTCCAACCGCTTCTGCGAGGGGGCAGGCAGAGAGGCCACGCCTCCGCCTGAACCGCTGCTGCAGGTGTAGCCCTGCAATAAGACGACATTGATTTATTTATTTTTTTGTTCATTTACAAAGAATGTCGGAAAAGGGGGTAAGGGAGTAACCGGTAGGATGTGTGGAGATTGAAGTCAGAACCAGAAGCAAAAAGCGACATCAGCAAAGTAAAAAAAAAACTCTTCATCATAATTGTAAAAATATTAATTTAATTTGCTTAATTCTGGACACTTAAGGTTGCCTTAGAGTTCAGTAATAAAAAAGTAAAGAAATAGTGGATAGCAAGTAGTGATAAATAAATGAAAAAACAACAGACCGGACATGGAGACAGTAGAAACAGTAAGAAACAGGAGCGCAGCGGGTAAGAGACAAGTGTAAAAGCAAATGGTTTTAAACTGAGTAGGCTCATTTGTTCAGATGGGTTTTGACGAGAGATCTAAAAGCAGGGACAGAGTCTGAGCGGTGGATGTGGGGAGGGAGAGTTCCAGAGCCTGCGTGCCGAGCAGCGCGACACCCTAGCACCCACGGGCCTGAATAGACAGGAAGGAACAGAACATTCAGGGGTGGGGAGGGGGAGCATAGCGCTTACCTTGTCGGGGACCATGGTGTTTGGGAGGACGAGGGAGGGAGACATGTCTAGTGGGGTCTTCTTGTGTTTGGGCTTGTGCCTGTCCCTCTCTTTGTGTTTCTAGCGAGGACAGAGACGACAAAGAGACCAGTAGGTGAGGGGGCTGAAGGAAGAGGAGGAGGACGGGGTAGAAAACAGATAGGAGACTGATATCCGACACTCTGTGTTCCGTGTGTACCGACCGTATGTACCGACAGATGTGACAGTGACAGAAAAGATCCAGACCAAACGATGGTGAATAAAGACGTTTCCCTTCCCACAATTAGAGCGAGTGGAGAGAGTAGAGTGGAGAGAGGAGAGAGAGAGCATGAAAGAGGGATTCATGTTTTAAAAGGCATAGTCAGTCAAGAATGGATGGAGGACGTTTTTTTGCACCAACGGAAAGATGGAGAAATGAACTAAAATCGTGGAATAAACACACGCATCAACTGAGACTAAGGAGGAAGAAAGGAGGAGTCCCAAGGTGTTATAGTTTTAGAGCTGCGTGTGTTCCATGTGCCCCGCAAAGTAGCGCACTGGTTCTCATCTCGTCCTCCAATCGGAGCCACAGTCTCTGAGACCATGAAAGCTCAATTTACACCCTTCGCTTACACATTCGCCGGCTCCACCCTTCTCTCGCACCCCTGGAGGGCCCGCGGGGTGCCAGCAAATTTACACCTCCTGTGCGCACGCTCCAAGCCCCGCCACCTATCTGTGCATGCACACACACACACACACACAAACACACACGTGTTGGAACAAACGCATGTACAAGCACTTTTCTGCTAAATTGAGCCCCTCTTTTCTCTACCACACACACACACACACAGCAAAAATATGCAGTGATCTTCAGAGACAACATGGGACTCAACATGCTCCTTATGCTCAGTGCCACGATAACTCTTAAACAGTTGTGTGCGCCTCCCCTCGGGGCCAGAGTGATTGGATCGGGGGATGGGGGTGACAGTTTAGCCAGGCTTCCGGGACAGGGAGCAGTTAGCAGTGATTGCCAGCCAGATGAAGAATGGAAAGCTCTGCAGAAACAGTCCACGCGGGCTTCCAGACTATAAACCTCTTGGGCAAGGGGAGGTAGGCGCATGAGTGTGCGTGTGCTTAAGAGGTAAAGGAAAGGTGAGTTGAGTTTGTTCTTCATGAATTGTCTCAAGTGAAGAGTTCAGATACGAGACGGGAAGGACAGAGAGAGACAGAGACAGAGAGAGAGATGCCATGGGATTCCCTTGTTTTTCATTAACATTCCAGAGGAAGGTGTTGATGGACAGAGGCTTGCAGACGAGAGGGTCAGATATCCACACACATACACTGAATCCTTCTGGACATAGAAGACTGACCGTGGGAAATGCAACACACACACCCACGTGCATGCATGCACGGACAACACACACACACACAATGTAACCCTTACACACATCCTTATCAATCAGGTCAATTGATTTAACTGACAATGGCTTTTAACACGTCCTCGCCTATTTACAGCCTGATCATTTGACATGTCCAAGTTCTCCTTTTGACTGCGTGGGGGAGCATGGGAGATGCAAGGTGGGGGGTGTGGTACAGATCCATCGATCAGAAACTTTCCCCGAACAATAACCATGACCACACTGGGCCGGCACATCTTCTCGGTCTCTGTGAAACCCAATGTCCTGAAAAGGGGGGAGAAATTCCAGTGTCCCATTCACAGCTTCAACTGTCTACCGCAGTCTTAACATGATGGCAAAATATGTTTTACTCTAATAATAAAACATGTCATCTGACTTTTCCTCTACAAATGCAACGGACTGATGCCTTAAAACTCTCTGTGGCCCCACAGCAACAACAGTTGCTCATAATCCAATTGGAAACACTGTTCCATGCAGCGACCTCCATCTTGAACTGTGTGATTGGTCACTTGCTGACATAAACAAAAATCAACACCTCTGTAGAGAAAAATAATAATCATCAAGCTGTATATAGACAATTGTATATACAAAATCAGTTGATAAATCAATAAATCAATAATCCATTCTACACGATACATCCAACATATCTGGATTCAATGTGGACATAACTTGACGTTTTGTGGACAAAATCAGCAATTTCCATTTGTGATGTTGAACCCGCAAAATCACCAAGCGGGTTCAACATCGGCAAAAGAAATTGAACCTAAAAAATGTGCTTATAGTATCATATAGAGAACTAGTTTAGTTACTCCCCCTGTGGGCACAGGAGGTGGAATGGGGCCTTACAACAGATGGACCGGGTGGGTAGGAGGGGTGTGTGTGTGTGTTCGGGGTTTAGGGGTAACAGAGGAACAGGAAGAAACAGGGAAAATAATCCACCCTTCCTTGACAGGAATTCCCCTGCGTAGTTTCCTGTGTGTGTGTGTGTGTGTGTGTGTGTGTGTGTGTGTGTGTGTGTGTGTGTGTGTGTGTGTGTGTGTGTGTGTGTGTGTGTGTGTGTGTGTGTGTGTGTGTGTGTGTGTGTGTGTGTAATCTTTTAGACCTCATCGTAATTCGACTGCAGGGTCTAACATACGGCATAGATCTAATCTACAAAACCTGCTACACACACATCTGAGCCAGCTGACCTCTGACCATGGAGTGTGTGTGTGTGTGTGTGTGTGTGTGTGTGTGTGTGTGTGTGTGTGTGTGTGTGTGTGTGTGTGTGTGTGTGTGTGTGTGTGTGTGTGTGTGTGTGTGTGTGTGTGTGTGTGTGTGTGTGTGTGTGTGTGTGCCCTTACTAATCCAAATCAGGCGTTTGTTGGAAAGGCCTGAGCCAGTTTAAGTGAACCCCATAAGCCATCGTGCTGAAGCTGGCATTGGAAGACAAAAGATTCTCAACACGTAATTATCTTTTTAAAAGGCATTTTGCACACGGCCAAAATGAAGACACATTTACAAAACTGGTTGAACAGGAGGAGCAATCTCACCAACAGAGAAAATAGCACAGCAGTCAATCAATTGGTAGATTTCAATGGAGCAATTATTGCACAAAACAATTAGGTAAAGAGAAACAACTGGGTAGAGAGTGACTCATTCTGATGTCCATGATGATGCATGGCCAGGACACAAGACACTGCTCAGGGAATCCTTTATGAATGCATTCATTCATTGTCAACGCCCATGTTAATATAATGTTTCAGGTTGGTTAAACTGTACAAAGGCCAATGTACGAGCCATAAAAGGCTTATAATGGAAGAGATTATAATATTACAGCGATATCACAATGTCTCCTGAAACGTCATCCCATAAAGATAACGTTTTATCTTATTATGATAATAGATATACAATAGGACTGACCTAGCTGTCGCTCAGCTGGATAGCCGAAACATAAAGAACATCCTTTATGTGTATTAGTACACAGTAGAGGACAATGTGATGTGTGCCAAATTACTATGATTATGATGACTAATAATATACTAATGACAATATATATATATATATATATATATATATATATATATATATATATATATATATATATATATTCAATATGTCTGACCCCTATATAAAAGTAAAATTGATGGCAGTTACAATGCTACCACTCGGTCCATTTCGCATTGCATCATTATGACAATGATACACAGGCACACACTCGAATCACACCAACACAGACATTAGACTTCCTTGAAGTAAGCAGTTTCATTTTTGAAATCACGTAAAGTTTATATATTTTTGTAAAGTAAACACTTCAAATGAAGTTGACTCAACGTGATACACAAACAAACATATACATACAGCAACACGAGCAGACATCAATAGACCACAGCATGTCAGTATTCAACACACAATATTGCACAATTTGTTTTCAGTGCCTTTTCTAATTACTCGTAATGGGAGAGTCTAACAATTGTGTCACATCTGGCTGGTGATCTGTACCCTTCAAGCCAGCAAGAATGGATGTATTGTGAAAGGGCTGCCCAAACCGGGGCACGGCCAGAGGGGAGCGGGACTGGAGAGTCAAGGGTGAGGCGGAGGTTGGGTGGAGGAGGGGGTAGTCTGGAATCAGATGAGGGAAAAGAAAACCATACACTCTGTCAATAACAGCCCACACTGTGACAAGGATTAGGCCCAATACACGTGTTTAGATTATTTTGGTATATGAACTGAATATACCCAATTAAAGTGCAGTTTTATTTATTTTTAACCCCCACCACCCAAAATAAGCTAGCTGAGGTTGAAGTCGAGAGAAGATGGGAGTTTTAGACTTGTGATGCGCTACACGTTTGGAATGACAAAAACGCAGGCCTAATTCAATTGCAGACACTATTCTGCCTTGTCTTAGCGTGGCCTTCAGAGACACGACTGTGAAATAGGTGGAACAGATGACTCGGTGGCTCGTGTAAATTCTGATTCTACGTTGCCTGTGATTACACGTTTTGCTAACTGCCATGACTGATTACCTCGCTAATCCACCATTCGTTACAGACGGCAGCACAGTGGTGTTGTCTGCAGGTGGGCCTGTGGTCGTATCACTTATTTAAAAACCAACAGCAAATTCAACTGACTCTAGGTCTATACAACGTTAGCCGATACGGAAATCAAGCCTTTGTTTGTCCAAATCTGCTAGTTCTCTTGGTTAACTGTCACAATGTAAAATATTGGGACGTATAATGTTGTGAATATGACCCAACCCCACCTGTTTAAACTGATAATTGTTAACTAAATCATATTTGTATATATTTTTAAGAAAGATTCATGTCGTTACAGAGTAGTATTGGCCAGCAATGCGTTTTACATTCAAGTTTTTATTAAATTCTTAAATCTCAACTCTGGAATGTGTCCTTATGATTAACCTTTTTAAGAGTATTGTGATCTTGCCTTACCGTGATCTTGCCCTGTGTCCCTCTGCAGTGTGAGCATGCTATCGCTGATGGCATATGGTTGCTGATTGGTGGGAGGCAGAGAGAGAGAGAGGGTGGGTGGTGGTGGTGGTGGTGGTGGTGGTGGGGTAAGGTCTGAGGGCTTACCTTGTTTTCCTGGTCTGAGGCTCTATCCATACACTGAGGGGAAGAGTCACTTAAGCTTTGAGACCTACTACCACGGCCCCTGCTCCTTCGCTAAAAGGCAAAGAGGAACTCTGAGTTACTGGATGAAGTCCAGAGAAATTAGCGAAGTGTAAGCTATTCAATTAAGAGAATACAAATTAAAAAACAAATAAAAAGAGGGAACTAAGGGAACTGAAATAAACCAACTGAAGTCAAGGATCCAAAGACAGCCACAAATAGACAGTGTCATAAGATCTTATAAAATATATATACAAATGTTGAGATCATTTGTCTTTGCTATGTCATATGAATATACAATGACAGTTTAATATACCTTGATACTGACCAAACACTAGAAGTCCTTTCAATTTAGTTTAAGTTGTGTTAAAAAACAACAAAGAAAAAAAATAATTACATCTTTCCTGTAGTTTTTTGGCCATTTATTAGAAACTGCTTGGCTAATTTAAAAGCTGTACAGTGTATGAAGAGGCACCCATGGAGACTTTGAAGGGCCCTGGCTATCGATCTCTGGGCCATAGCTTGCTCACTTACAACAAAAGAAACTGCATAGTCTGTTACTATGGCAACGCACAGCCAAGAGGTTTCCTCTTGTTGTACTCACAGGCTTGCATTCACTCAGACTCTCGTCTAAAGTGCTCATTTCTGACCACTGGCGGGTATACCCTCACATGAAAATACTTCGAGTGATACTTAAATCCTAATCCTATCCTTCATTGGGGTTTTAATTGTAAGACTACAACTGCTGGCAAAGAGCCCTGTTTCAGCTGCTGGGCTAATTAGGTTAAACCCGTTGACATCTTGATGACTTTATAACACAAGTGGCAAAACAAAAGATGCCAATCAAGAATATATAATAAAAGGTAAGACCAAGATGACCGTAAAACTAAAATCTCTGTCCGGGTGACATGATTCCAAATTATAATGTTATTGTACTGCTTTAAAATAGAAAAGCTAAAAGCTAGTGATGATGAAATGCCTTGCCCCTGCACAGCAGCAGACCTTCTCTGGGAGAGTCTGTTATGCAGACTAAACAAGGAGGATCCAGTTCTGCAATTAGATTTGGCTAAGCAGCAGGTCCAGTCAAATACCACATGTTGTTAACATGGCATGAACATCCATCATGCGGTATCTTATGAAAACCACTCTGCTAACAACATTGCTTTCGTTGTCATCGATTCCCTCTTATACATTCCTGTCATCCATACAATCCAGGCTTAATGACATTATGCCCCGATGTCCAAAGCCATTCAAACGAGATCAATATGCCAGCGGGAGCCTCTCTGCATTTGTTAACATTGCAAAATGTCATCTGACTCTGCTGTGTGTGTGGATGTTTTATTGCTGCAAAGCCTACCATCTCTCCCCCACCCCTACCACCTCGAATAGATCTAATGTTGCAATCATGCCCTGCATTTTGTATTTCCCACCGGCCCCCACCTGATATCTCACTCCTCTGTGTGGTTGTGCGTGTCCGCGTGTGATAATTTGTGTATATATGCACGCGTGTGTGTGCGTGTGTCAGGGTCTATGGAGCATGTGTGCATTACAACACATGGATAGCCCATTTCCATTAGTTGTGTTTGTATGTATACACCACTCCACCACTCCCTCAAATGTAACTTTGATTTTAATAGTCTCATTACCAGGCTTCATGGAAATGCCTTTAGCTCATTCTCTACGCATTTCCTATGATATTTAGCTTATAGCATGTGGCTTTTTTTATCTTTAGCTACAATAGTATATAATGTTAGGATAAAGAGAGTTTAGGGTTTATTTGCCCTAGTTCATGGACAGTGTTGATCAGTAGGGCACCTCAACCCGAGTACCGAGGACTACTGGTAGATGGAAAGGATTGGGCAAAAAATGAAGGAATAATGAGCTGGCAAGGGGACAGATGGAGAGAGGGGTGGAACCGATCCGGAAGGAGAGTGGAGGAGAAATAAATGGATGTATATATAAAAACAAAAAGGGATATGGGAAGGGGAATAAAGGAACAATGTAAAAGACCAATAGATTGAACCAAAGCAAAACGGAGGAGTATAAAATTAAAAGAAGACCGATGGACACTAGGACAGCAGGAGGGATGGAGGGAGGTGCAGCACAAAACAAGTAGAGGGGTTCTCAGGTGGACATGGTGCAGGATGAACAACAACTTTGTGGCAAGAAAATAGAGAGGGGATATCATGACTAACCAGTATGAAGTGCTGCCAGTTCCAGCAACTGCGATACAGGTATTCTAATGCTCTTCACATTGGGTCTGTTATTTGGGTGTTGAGTATTTTATTTTGCCGATGCCATAAAAAGTTGGGCATTCCTATTTAATAAGTGCCTCAAATATTTAATAAATTATCAAGATTTTAATCGTTAATGTTCTGAAACATCGACTAATTGATGAATGGCTTCAAGGCTACAGCAGGCTTTCAATATCATGTGGAGGCTGCCAACGTCCCTCAGCTCACTACAGTCAGTAAAAGGCCATAGAACATGGATTTAGCTTATAAAAAGAATATGATTTTCTTTTAAGCACTGTGAACAAAGGTCATCAATGTAGAAAAATCTAATTAAATACAAAATATATCATGGCAGCTTTTGCCATGTTAGGTATCGATCTATGAGGATTGATATACATCATTCAACTAAAAAGGTGTACCCTCTTGTCATTGTAGACTTACCAACGCTTGTGTCATACAAATGTCTCTTATTTTATTTACAGAATGACAGCAAGACTTACCAGTTTGCTGTGGTGGTATTTGCAGTATCCACAGTACTTGACGTTGTCGGCATCTGATCCCTGTTCCTCACACAACAACCCAGCGAATTGAGCACTACAGAGAGGATAAAGCGGAGAACAGAGGTTAAAGGGAAGTCTGAACTGTAATAGCATACTTCCACCACAAAATCATATTATGATGACAAAAATTCCACACATTGACATGTGGCTCGGGGCTATACACAACATGCGCTACATTCATAGCCTGCAGAATCAGAAGCTCAAGTCAAAGAGCCAAACGTAAAAACGACTTGTATACAACAAACGCCCATGATTTAGGCTGCCCTACAAAGACACATGACAAACACCAGATGAATAAAACATCCCTTGTTTGACCAGGCTCGTGAGCAGGGGCCACGAGAAACTCTGGGAAAAGACACGGCATTAAAATATCACGTGCCCTTACAATCTTGTTAATAGAAATACGATGTAAAGAGCTTAAGGCAAGGCTAAAAGGAAAATCAATAACTCCATCCGCTAAGTGTGGTTTAGGAAAAAAAAAGGAAGGGAAAAAGCCATAATGTAATGATTCCTCACCATGTTACGTGGAAGGCCTGTCGACAGCCATGTTTGTTGCAGGTCATGCACGCTCCTGTGGCTGCCTTGCTCTCTCTGCCCTGGTCCTCGCAGATATAGCATGTCTGTTCACGTAGACCAACACATTTACAATCAGGCATCGCATTTATAACATATCATGTTATACATATTTTCTATATAACTTCAGCGATATATATAAAACATTAAACTTTTAGTAATTTTAACTCAATGCGCAATTGAGGTTATCTACAAAATGCAGATCAGATTATTCAACAGTTTCAAATAAATACAGTTGAGTTGCAGTTACCAGTTGCGACCACAGGTGCGCATTTGACCAAGTTACAATGGCTGAACTTCCATCTCTTCCTGTGTGTGCTCACCCCGAGTCTGTGATTCAGTTAGTGTGTATTCAGTACCCTTGCCAATATTTCTACCCATGTAAATGCGCCATCAACTTACCTTGTTGTAGCGCTCATGCGGTACAGACTGTAGTACGATGGGCTCCATCGTTGAAACGTTGGCAAACTCCACCTCGGGTATGTACAAGGCACACACTACATGGGCCCAGCCTGCATGACAACCAATGGGGAGCCACAAGTGTTACACACAGAACTACTGGCTCAATCCGTAGAGCATGTGAAAGTAGCAGAAACCAAGAGACTAAGAAAACATTAGGATGAGGGAAGGTTTATATCATATTTTGATGAGACCAAGTATTGTTTGCAGGTTCTCGTACCCAATATTGTGATATGCTTTGGTCGTATTTAATGGTGTTAAAAGTATTTGGGGCAGACCGTTAAATGCCTATATACACACAAATATATACACAAACATGCTTAAAAAGGAGAGCATACACAAAATTTTGACATTTTTAAAACAACAATTGCAAAGTACTAAAACTAAATGAATAACTTGGGGCCTTTCTCACACACACACACACACACACACACACACACACACACAGCTGGCTGTCAATGAAGACATGCAGGCAAACGAGAGTAGTAGAATGATGGGACAGGAGAGGGGGGGGGGGGGGGGGGGGGGCTTTTACGCCAGAGTGGCAGCAGGCTTGACAAGGATTTTACGAGGTGCCCTAGGAGGTGAATGGAGGGTCAAACGGAGGTGGGAGCCTCCCCGCCACACTGGAGGTGTCTGTTTTTCCCCGTGGCGGAAACAAAAACAGGCTTAAACTTACAGTTGAACCCCTGACCTGCCTTTGACCTGAAGAGAGGGAGGGAGAGAGGGGTGTCCGGGGAAGAGGGCGGGACAGGCTGGGAGGGAAGGAGGGAGGGAGGGAGGGTGTGAAATGGGCACTTGTTGATGTTTTGAAGTCCCTGCAAGAATCTGGAAGAGGCCTATAAAACAGGACTATAAAAGTGGCATGGAGGCTTCCCTCCTTAGAGCCAGCCGCTCACACCCAGGCACAAACAACCCTGCCGTTGATTCAGAGGAACGACTTGGCAGCAACTGTCGTGGTAAAATACGGATGAGGAAATCTATGATTTAGTGTTGGACATTTAAACACCTTTCCGACATAGGAGAGGGAAGCCGGCAAAGGTCTAACTTACGTTCTCTTTTTTAAGTTTTAAATAAAAGGTAGTAAGTAATACGGGTTATGTGAAAGGAAACCTCAAGGGCACAACAAAGATTAATTAATGATATGTACTTTAACCCCCCCACCCCTCCACAACTCTTACAGCAAGAACAGCGGTTCCCAAATGAGTCACTTGCATGTTATAAAACATTCTAAAATTACACAAAGTAAAGCACAAATTAAACTAGTGTTTGTGTAACATCTGTCTTTGTGCAAGTCAAAGAACACCGGGCTCCAATAAGAAGATGTTTATCTACTGGCCTCCTCCCAACTGGCCAGGGCCATTCGACCCAATGAAGAGAAATGAGGGGGTGATATCATTCTATTGATGCTAATATGAAGCCTTACTACTGTCCCACCTGAAACAACAAACTATCTCACAGATAAGGTAGCTGGGCGGAGGAGGAGGAGGAGAAAGAAGAAGTGAGTGCAGGAGAAATGGAGGAGGGAAAGAAAGAGAGAGTGGGGTCATGGAAAGGGTAGAATAAAAGAGAAAGTAGTAAAACGGTGTGTGTTAGTGTTGCCCTGATGCCTCCCGGCAGGCCTGGACACAATCCCACAGCTGTGCCTCTCTGACTTAAACACACACACACACACACACACACACACACACACACACACACACACACACACACACACACACACACACACACACACACACACACACACACACACACACACACACACACACACACACACACACACACACACACACACACACACACACACAATTTACAGTCTCCACCAAGCTGACCTCCGTATGAACCCAAAAAGGAGACTCCTCACAGGCCATGCACTATACCCATCCTAGCCCGCCCCCTCGTAAACACACACTCACTCTCACATACACATCACTGCCATGGACGACAGAGCGAGGCAAGGTACACAGACTTGCACAACCAACAGCTACATAACTCTCCCAGCATGATCACACCCCTTAAACCTGCCTGTGACACACAATTAATAGCAAAAATATACAAGAGGCCAACCACAAGACACACAAGATGTGCGAGTGTGTGAAAGTGTGTGTGTGTCAAGACTTTTACCTCCATTGTCGGTCCTCTTGAGGGCTCCGTCTTTGTGGGGACACAGCTCGCACCTCTGCGGAGAGCGGGAAGGAAAACAGTGGGTGAGGAAACAGCACATCAACATCACCTTCCACAGATGCTGAGCTAGACACAAGCACGTGGAGGCTTGCCAGCTGTTGATATTCATCCAGGTATATAACAGGTTACTGGGGAGTGTGCCGAGACTGCCAGAACGTACAAACGCAACTTTTCTAGTAAAGCACAATTGTTATCGGATACCTGAGGCCGTGCGCACGTGCGTGCGTTTTAGCCTGAGGCAATTATCTCAGCTATAAAGTCAAACACCTAACTGAACCGGCAACATTCCTCTTCACCATGAATCCTTTAACCACAAATTAGCTGACATGACCACGGACGGCACTGACAGCCGTGTGCATATGGTGCCACTTCCAGAGGTTTGGGGTTAGATTCTGCTCTATACCTCACCCTTTACCTATCAATTGTTTGCAATTATCCCCATGTACTCTATCATTCAGGTTGAAATAAAATTTGTTTTTTAATTTCATTCTTTTTATTAAAAACATTATTATTCCGCCACATTCTTTAGTTTTTCACGTTCCCCTGGCTCACCAACGGGCCAAAGTTGCTAGTTTTCAAAAGGCTATATCTCAGGTCCTGTTTGACCCACACTCACAAACCTTTCCGTATTTTCTATTTAACTGAAAAACCGATTTTTCCTATCTCCTCGCAGGCTATCCACCAATTCAATCCAAACCAACTCTAATTGATTCCTCATTACCCAACTAAGTTATCAAAATAGTTAATAATTCTATGCAGTACGGCCCCCACAGGGCCCCCATTTTGATGCAAACGCCAGTTTTAACAGTAGGTAGCCATGTTTTACCATCTCCTCCTAGACCATTTGTCCAATCGTCATATAATTCCATACAAACCCTGTTTTCTATTTGGTTAATCTAGACCATGTTTTTACTTTATTCTTTTTATCAAAAATAATTGTATGGTTCTGGCACATTAAGTTCGTCATGTTCCCAAGTGCCCATGTTATGTCCATAGTAGCTCAGTGAGTAGACCACTCCTCTTCAAGGCAGAAGGTCCATTGGTTCAGACTCCACCAGGTACCCAATATGGTTTGAGAAACTGTTTCAACAAAACCTATTTTATGGGACTCGGCACCACATTTTAAATGTAAAATGATGACAATGAATCAACTTCACCGTGAGTACCAGAGTAAATAAAAGAAAACGAGTGTGGAGAAAACGCCCACTTATAAAACATAGTACTGATCTCCCACCAATGATACATGTCCATCAATCGCTCTGCGAGTAGAGCACAGCCTGCAAGGCAGAATGTCCATTGGTAGAATCCCAACAGGTACCTACTACTAAGCAATGGTCCACTTCTTCCAGCAGTAGAGGCAATATCCTTGAACACACTTGGTGTGGTTGGACTGAGCTAACTTTGGGGTAATGGGCTACATTGAACCTATTTCTAGCAGCCTGGTCTGAGAAATTGCATGAAACAATCAAGTTGTCAATAGTTGACAACTTCAAGCAGCAGGGGCGCTTTTGCCTCATAGAGAGCACCATCATAATCTTACACTGTGAGGCAGTTGGCAGTAGGGTCACAGTTTTTCGACTATGGGTCTTTAACTTAGTTTCCTCCAGCAGTTTTTCAAATTTCTCCCACTTCGGTACCTGCTTACAACGGTGTCCTTGACACCGGTTATTGCTGCTATTGCAGCTATGTTATGAATTATATTTTATATTGTTCAGAGTTGTGTAAAATATTTCAAACGCTGTACTGCATTGTATTAATTATATATATTATTACTATTGATTAAGTATTAAAATAAATTGAAAATGTGCCATACTGATTGTGACAATGTGAACAGGTTTTTTCCAGTCAGACCCACTGAAGAAGTGAATAAAAATAAGAAATGGCTTGTAATGGACATTTTGAGATATCGAGGACAACCACTCTGTCAATAGCAATATACTCCATTGCATATCATGGGTATTTTTTTAAGGCTTCTGTAAATATATTTGGACTATCTGGGTGACATTGAAGGCATTAATGAACAACAATATTTTGTTAATTATCAATGACCATTTGTGGTCTACAAACATTAGTATTGTGGCTGTATTCACCAAGAAGATGGAAATACTACAAAATACCACTCACATTTTCCGTTAGGGATTTAATTACACATCAAATAAAGACTAAATAATACAGATAACATAAAATAAGTTAACAAAATTGTATTACAAATAACTTTGATTTATTATCATAAAAGCAAGCTTGGCCATTCCAATAGAAGATGGCTAGTATTTAAAAAAGGATATCTTGAGCATCAGAGGGATAGCTGTAGAGTAAGGTAAGATATGGGGTGGGTTGGCAGAGAATGAAGTGGAATTAGATGAAGAAAATATCAGAGGAAACTCCCATGTGTCAAGTTGACATTTTTCTGAGTCATCAAGCAAATCCTAATTTTGAGGAAAGAGGTATTTTCAACCAAGGATCACATTAGTACACTTAAATAGTTCATGGCATATGAACTGGATTCATGGCATTTTTTTATTGAGTCAGATTAGTCGCAATAATGAGAAATGCACGAATGTGTTTTCATGATTGACAAATGAGAAAAAATATATAATGATTGATTTAATTGTATGGATAAAGAAGATAACAAATCCAAGGGATAACATGTGAAAGTGAGAACACTTGTTAACAACACGGTCCCTGAAATAACAAGTGACAAATATAGAAATACATCAACTGAAAATAAATCCACATTGGTGGGTTTTTCATATTTCTTTCTAAGTGACAGAATTGTTACTGCTTAATGTACATCTTAAACATTTGAGAATGTTAGCCAATTTACAAACTGTTAAGAAAACCATTTACAAATCACCTGATACATCTACAAATCACTCGTTAAGTCTCAACTTCATATGCATTGATGTGTGAATTTTTAGGATTCTTATCTCACATTAAGCAAGAGTATTTTTAGATATTTCAAATTCAGCCAATCAAAATAGGCCATTCTAAGTGCTTTGTGAGCAATGAGTCTATAAGAGTCAAAGCTTTAATTAGAGTTGCTACCTAATTTTGTGGTGACAATTATGATGGGCTTATACACTTAATACAACATGCTTTGACAAAGACAAAAGGGCACAAAGAAGCATCAAAATCAGTTTGAAAGCTCCAACCATGTCTGCTTTGTTATATTTAACACGGTTTAACACTGAGTGATGTTACAAGGAAACATAGCAGTGCTGAAAAGCGCTCATACGTTTGTTCACAAGCCACTAGTTGCACCGAAGGAAAACACAGGAAGAATGTGTTACATTCTGTGAATGTGATACATTATTCATTGGTTCTGTTAGCCAATTTTGAAAGAGGTGATTTGGTATCTATAGGAGCCAAACCCATAAGTGTGGAATAATACACACATGTATCCTAGGGCTGACCCCTCATAGTCGACTAGACAACTAATTAGTCGCAGGAGTCTTGGCAGACTAAGGTTTGTTATAGTAAAATAGTAAATTTGTTTGTTGTGATAAGAAAGTTCTTTCAGTGTTATTATATAGACTCCCCAGGTTTCATTGTTAGATTATATAGTTTTGTTCACCAATGTTTACTGGCCGGCCTGAGTTGGTGGAGTTCCCCCACGTTGACTAAATAATGATAAAATAACGTAATATAATGTTGTATATTATTATAAAATGATCTTGATTATCTTTCATATTATAGTAATAGCTTTTATATAGAGTCTGTGCGGAAGCAATGGGTTTATAAACCTGGCTGCCACCAGTTTTAAAGGAATGTTTGAAAAATATATTTTAGCCTATATTTCACTGTAAAAAGAATCAGTGCATGATCAGTATCAGAATAAAAATTCGGTATTGGCATAAAAGAAACCTGACCACTGCATCCCTAACCAAAACATTATTGTATACACTATACATTTATATTCATTGTTTGAGTTGATATCAATCCTTAGATTAGCTGGCATTGTTCCTCATTTAAGGAAACAGGAAGTGGTCTTGTTTGGGGGAAGCAACATCGTTTTCAACGGCAGCAAGAGAACGTGTCTAGCCTGGGTGGAAAGACAAACCCATAAAAGCTCTATTTATTATGAAAGATAAATAACTAAACCCAAGAATAACTAATAAGTGTAATATAAGTGTGTAACTATTACTCTATAATAAGTGTAACTATTACTCTTTTTAGTAATTATTGTCTATAATGTGTATCTTTCACAGATAAGAAAACAAAAATGCTTTTCATTTGCGAGACTTGGCTTTCCAATCCTTTTATTTCAGATATGTTGTGTCAAAGCCGTCATATTAAAACAGCATCAATAAATAATAAATGCACAATGACGGTAAACTATTAAATGGGTTTATCATAAGTACTGCATTGTCTGCTGTTCATTCACAAAATGTATTGGGAGTGTGCTCTGTTTTGCTTTTCCCCCATCATTGTTTGTAGTCGCTATACCAGTTGATTATATAGACATTTGCTAAAGTGATATTGTCTGTCAGCATTTTCAGAGTGGTTGGACTTTTTATGGTGATGCTTACCAATAAAGTACAGTCAGCTATAGACAACAATCTGCCATTCAATAGTCACGTTAGATTACAAAGAGATTCATCATAAATAGTAATTATCCTAGCACACATTTAGGTGACCACAAGAACAGCAAAAGTTAAAGCAGAATTCCAGAAATTGGGGATTTGACAATCTGGTGGAGAACAATCATTACTTTAAAATATTTCCCCAAAACTGAAGGGCTGTGGATAAAATCCTAGGCTCCAACAGAGAATAGTCTCAAGGTGTCCTTGAGCAAGTGATTGTTGGTTCTGACAAAGCTGGTTGTCACCATGCATGGTTGCCATCTATCTGTGTGTGTGTGTGTGTGTGTGTGTGTGTGTGTGTGTGTGTGTGTGTGTGTGTGTGTGTGTGTGTGTGTGTGTGTGTGTGTGTGTGTGTGTGTGTGTGTGTGTGTGTGTGTGTGTGTGTGTGTGTGTGAGAGAGATGGTAGCTTGAAAAGCACTGTATAAGTTTACTCTATTTACCATACATTTCCCTTACGGAACATCAACTCAGAGTCAGAGCTCACTGAATCCCAGACTTTACAGGGATCTCAGTCATTGGGATGCTATCATTTGCAGACATAACCAACATTAACTTGCAGTTAATAGAATACAGCACTTTAATAATCCAATGTTTTATCCACATAGTTGAGAAAGTGGAATCCTCAATCATCAATTGCTGGACGGTGGATGGGCTGATGGTGAATGACCTGAGAACTATATATTAGTGTATTTAGTGTATACTATAGCACTATAGCATACTTTGTTTTAATGTTACATTTTACATCCCAATCGTACTCAATGGTATCCAAGTGAAGTCGAGAACACAACAGATGGGTAGAAAGTGGCAGAAGTAAGCACCGTCTAAGAGGTAAGGCAGATAGATCGAGTCTGACGTAAAAGGTTGGTGAGCCCAAGGAGAGAGACTGTCCAACCTCTTGTTCGACTCGCATCCTTCACCACAATCACAACACACAGCACTACTGCCACCAACCAATTTCACACTGCCAACAGCTAAATGATAGGACTCAACACGGTATGCAGCCATACTTGCACATGCCGATTTATACATGGAGTAAGTCTTTATGGAAGACTAAAAGGCAACAAAAACCGTTATGGACAAGCAATTACTCAAATAAAATAGGAGACAAATCTACATGTATTGACTTACCACACGGGCGGCTCTCTCCTGAGATTCACACTTCCTACAGAACCAGGGACCAGTAGGCACCTGCACAATGCCATAACAGGCTGCAGGAGAGCAGAAAGAAAAGAAGGGGACAGGTGTTAGTTATCTCTACCACAACAAAAGGACTTTATCATGGTTGTTTGGTTTCTTTTCTGCAGTAGATAAGGAAACCACATTCACACGTTCACTGACAGAACAATTAATGGCACCCATTTGCCGATCTCACACCTATTCTATTACTGCTACTCTTTCCCTCAGAGCAACAAAAGGGTTAAATTCCATCAAGGACTATCCCCATATAGGCCAGATCAACACAACAGACTGCTATGGTTTGGTCCCCCTAAAATATATAAATAGCTTCACAAAATGTTCAGATTATCATTAATCTGCCCAGGGGACATAATCTACTACATCATATCCTACTGTTATCCAGACAGTGTATGTCAAGGTGGTTATGGTGGCTGTATTCATTTACAGTCAGGATAGCTATATGCAGATCCTGTTAATATTATACTTCAAACATGAAAGTTTGTGCTAGTAGAGATCTGGTTTCCTCGATCTACACTAAAGAAACTACTTTCATAACAATGCAGGGCAAAATACCAAACAACCAACATTCAATGCAGTGTTGAACATACAGACAATATTCTTCACAAGTACAATGTCACAGAGACAATTATGTTTCAGAAATACTCAAAACACTCCATTTAGTTTCAATGAAACAATAAACCGTGCAGTGCCCTGGCAGTTTACACTTCAACACGTGATGTTATCGGCAACATATATCTCCTTCCGGATATATCGTACAAAATAAAATATGACAACAACAGATGACTCGCGGCGCTTAAAATACAGCGCGTAGCTGTCACGCACAGCCACGCTTGACGAGGTGGTGGGCAGCTGATTTGTAAACATTGGACGTCACCCCAGTTTGTTGCGGTGAGCATTGTGTTCGAAAGGGAAACGAAATAAATAAGTCGTCATACGTATTCAAAAAACATAGCACACGCAAAAATAAACAAAATACTGTTGTGTTATTCACACGAACCCGGAAATGGGGTACGTAGTCGAACCAAGAGCAACATAGCTGCTAAATTGGATTACTGATCTGTCAATCAAAGGCAGTGTGAATTAGGGCTGACCTCGGCCTGGCGCGCGGCACGCTGATGCACGCGCAGCGGCTTCCATAACCTTGCAACTAGATAACGTTAGCTCGCTAGCTAGCGGCTAACTAGCCTTGGCTTTCATGTGGCTTTACCTTGGTGCACGGCGACGTTGCAGCCATGTCCATCGCAATAAACCAGTGGGTTCTCTGCCCATCCTCTCTCATCAGAGCAAACACAGCAACCACCAATCATCTCCTTCATGTTATTTGCCAAGAAGTCGTCGTCCACTGCTATACACCGCTCGCCGGAGACCATCTACGAAGAAAGCGGACATGCGAGTACAACAAAGATGTACCAAAACCCTCGCAGAATCCGACCTCCTATCCGCCGCACTGCCGATTTAGGTCCCACTTATTCGAAATGTCATGGTTAAGTCGTGTTTACTTTTCTTTTCGACACCGTATTTTCCACCAAAACATTCACTTAACGGCGCGAGGCAGGAGAAGATAGCGCCTCGGGAAAGGGAAGTACGTAGCACGCACGGGTCGTGTATGCGTGCCTCTGACAGGCACTAATGGGTCGTTGTGATTGGTTCCAGGAGGGTGCCGTGCCATTTTGCTCCTACATGGTTCACAATCATGGTTATGATTGTTGTAGCTGGATTGTATCCTACACCAAATATGTATCAAAGGAAATTGCTACATTAAACGTGGTACGAAGAAAAGGCCTGTGTGAACTTAGTATATTTATGGATTATTTATTTGAGCCAGAAGTTTCATTTAAGAAACGGTTGAAGGATAGTAGGGTTATAGTATGTAGGGTTATAGTCTGCCTGTCAGCTCAACAGTTTTATTCGAAAATGTTAAGATTTATTTGCAATCTTTGTAAACAGGTTGTTTACACTATAACAACAATGATGCATCTGTTGTATAAAAGCAAAACCAGCATTTGCTTATCTCAAAGAAAAAACAGTTAACATTTACTGAAAGATAATCTATTCAGTTAACTGAAATCAGTTCAAACGAATACAATTTAGAATTTGTTTAATATTTACGAAACAAAATATATAACAAATGTACTAATTGGTGTGAAAAATAAGTTTTTATCTGTATGTATCTGTATGTAAGTATCTATATCTACAGTGTGAATCATGTTGATGTTTTAACAATATAAATAGTGCCCACCGCCAAAACAAAAGCATCGCAGCAATGTGCTTAGTAGCAAAATTATGTATTTAAAAAACATAGAAAGGGCATGCCATTCAGTGGCTGACAACAACTCAACTAGATCTTCACATCAATACTTCAATGAACACAAGAAACAAGGAACTCTAGTAAGATCAAACAGTCATTAAACAACCATGAAGACCAAAACCTTAAGATGGTCTTCATCTACATCCCGTGCCAATGAACAACCACTTTTCCACATAGTGGTGTGCTTTGTAGTCATGTCGTTTTCAGCTTTTTCAACAAAAAACAAAAAAAGTCGAAATATGTTTGCATGGTTCTACTGATGCTAAATTAACCAGTTACAAAAAAACAAACACCTAGTTGACAGAAGAGCACATATTTGTACTTCAACTGTAGCTTTACTTGGAAAGCTAGGAGGAGGCTGCGTCAAAATTCAACACACACAGTGGGGACCTCTTGGAGCCAAAAACAAATTTGAAATACATAAATTACTCAAATTAAAAACATTAACTGAGTACATTTTATGACCAGACTCCCAGCGAAGTGCTCTTTACAGTGCGGGTGAGCGCGAAAATATGGCATGCCCTGTTTACGATCTGCATCATGAATGCCTTGCTTTGTGATGCCTTTAATTTTAAAATGATATTTCATAGACTTTCATTGAAAAAAGGGAAAAATGTCCAGCAGAAATGCATGACTCTTTTAGTGCCTTTAAACACTTATACCTAAACACATGTACTGAAAACACACACACACACACACACACACACACACACACACGCACACATACAGAAGCCATTCCAGGCACTCAGCTGCTGCTTGCATCACCAATTCCTCTGAGCAAGCCCCCACTCTGGGTTTCCAGAGAAACGTAATGACTTGCCAATAATGTGCAGGAGCACACGAGCGTCCTCCATGTAATATGGTGAGCGAGAGGTCCCTGGGAGTGCCTGCTCATTGTTTGCTTTAATTTCAAATTGCTCAAATGCTCCAGCCGACACTGGGCACTAAAAGGGGAAGGGGGTAGCGAATTGTGTGTGGCAGGGGAAAACCTATTAGAGCAGCAAAGAACAAAGGGAGGCAAAGGAAGGGCATGGATAGTGGAAGAAGGGGCTTGCATCTGAAACACAAAAAACAGCACGCAAACACACACACACACACACACACTATAAATATATATAATATATAATTTATATATATCATGCATATAACATGTAACAAGCATATAGCATGCATAGTGTACAACTTGCAGATTTGTTTAAGTTTAAATTGATGTGTATTTATATATATATATATATATATATATATATATATATATATGTTATTCTAATATATGATGTTATTTTATGCATTTTATAAAAAATACTGTAATATACATCATAAAATCTGGGGTAAAAGTTACATTTTTTGTATTGTTTCATGGATGTTTACATACATTTGTTCAAATAAAATCCACAAGAGAACCTTCAGGGAAGATGCTACCAGTGCCGAATCATTGCTAGTTTCTTGAGCAGTTTTCCAACAACTAATGGTTTTCTCAAGATTTTAGTATTCAGAGCAATATTTACATATGACGTATGTGTGTGTGTGTGTGTATGTGTGTGTGTGTGTGTGTGTGTGTGTGTGTGTGTGTGTGTGTGTGTGTGTGTGTGTGTGTGTGTGTGTGTGTGTGTGGTTTAGACACAGATTAGACACTGTTAACATATTTCTGTGTGAATTTAGATATATTTAGGATTTGTCATCATATTGTCTATTTTTTATTTAATAAGCAAGCCATTAAAGAACATGGAAGAAATAAGTCCCAATTTTCTTATTTAATTTATTTTCATAAGCAATCTATTATCATTTCTTTCTGAAAATAAAGTTGCCAGCTTTATACTTCTAAACAATAAAGACAACGTTTTGAGACCCTGACAAAATATATTGGAAAGATAGAAGATTGTATGGGCTACAGTTTGCATCTTTTGGTTGGCGATGAGTCAACATAGGCAATTCAACAATTTAGGTGATAATTAAAGTGTCCCTTTTAAAAGTCGCCAGCGCTAAGCTTTATTCAAAGCATATAGCAAAGTTCGAACCTTTTTGCGCAAGCGGCAAACGGACAAGGAAACGGAAAGGCAAACCCCCAAAACTACTAGAAGTTATAGTGCTTCACTTTTTCCTTCACGTTGTCTACTCATTCAAACTCGGGGTTTCTCTCGAGTAGATTATAGGATATTGTTTAGTATGGTATAGTTATAATGTAGAGATATCTACAAGCAGTGGCCCGTCAATACTCTGAAAGTAACGCAGGAGCACACGAAATTACCACTAGTCCCAACACAGCGAGGTGAAAGGTGAACGGAGCCCTCCCCCCACCACTGTCCTCGCACACTTCAGGCCAGGATCGCATGTAAAATCCTATTCTGTGCTGTGCGGGGGATGGGGGCAATGGATTCATTGTTCTGGCATGGGGTAGCAAGTTTTTTTGTTTTGTTTTTTTGTCATTAAAACCTTTACTCTCAGAAGTGAATGTGCTTCCGTGGTCGTCTCCATAAAACCCAATGCATTTTGCGAATTAGTTAAGGTAGTTGGGGCACGGCATCTGAGAGACGGTTTCAGGAAAACTACACGGGGGTTACGAAGTGATTTTAATGAACCGATTACCACATTTAGTTACTCCTTAGAGCTAAACCCTGGCTACAATTCGGAGTAATTTAAGGTTGCCTTATTACAATCACGATTGTCATTTAATGAATTGTATGCTGTTGTCAGTTGGTGATTTAAATGTAATTTGTAATTGTGGGCTGTTTTTCCCCGCTTTGTTGTAGTTTGTGTTAAAGTCGTGTCATTAGCGCATGCGTCTACTTAAATTGCAGAATTAATTTATGTCTAGCGACCACTTCCCAAGGCACTTAAGAGAGATTTTGACTGGTCATAATTATTACAAAATACATAGATGCTCCTTATTGCTGCAGCCGTGGAGCAACATTTCTGAGATCAATGAAGCCTAATTCGAATCTTTAAATGTAAAAATAAATAAAAAGATATGAGCTATGTAGTCCCATGTATGTGTGCAAAGACCGCCTTACTTCTCGCACTCCCTTTTTATCTGTCCATCTTCTCTATCAAGCCGCTCTAAGCAACACGTCTGCTCATATGACATTTCTCGCTTGAAGGGACGAACGTTTGCGTCGGGGGAGACAATGCCATTTAGTCAGTTTAGGCATTTATTCTACATGGTTGAAAATGTTTTAACAAGCCTCTGTCGTTGGATCCCCGCTCTCTGCGATTTGTTTATCTCCCCCCCCCCCCCCTTCCCACCCCCTCCCCCTAAAGCATGATGGACCGCAAAAGGGTTAGTGCGGTAATGTATGAGCTGAGTGCTACCTTGCGTTGAAATCCTGCAGTCTGTAATCTTCAATATTCTTCATTAGAAATGTGCCCTCAATGTGTGTGTGCGTGTGTGTGTGTGTGTGTGTGTGTGTGTGTGTGTGTGTGTGTGTGTGTGTGTGTGTGTGTGCATGGGTGCGCACACACGAGTCCACAGCCGTAACACATTTGATATAAATAAATACACTTTTATCAATTATTTGTTTTCCAAAATAGCACGAATCAGTTTAACACAGAAACTACATTCCTTCAAGCTGAACATTGCTTTGTCCAATTATATGCATAATTGCATATACGATATGCAATTTGGTACTCTGATAACAACTTTGTGATCGGAGCAATTGATGGAATTAATCGATAAACTAATCGATTCTTGGTTTGGCACATAAAAAACAATACATGACCGTAAGACGTATTGACGCCTGTTTTTCTGTGTCTCTCTGGCTGGCCCTGGACTATTCAACCGGTCTCGGTCGTGACGTGACTCCCCAGGGATCCAGACCACAAAGTTTCCAGCTACCCCTCGTCTCGACTGTCTTCGCACCAGCGGAGATATCCTACGTACATTAAACGTTAACATGGCTCGACTAGGCCTACCATTACCAAACGTGGAAAATACTGCTCTGTACGTTCAAAGGGTGGTGTGTGTGTGTGTGTGCGTGTGTGTGTGTGTGTGTGTGTGTGTGTGTGTGTGTGTGTGTGTGTGTGTGTGTGTGTGTGTGATGGTAGCTCGAAAAGCACTGTATAAGTTTACTCTATTTACCATACATTTCCCTTACGGAACATCAACGCAGTTCGAGATTTGTCTGCTTAGTTGACAACATTCTAATACCGTTGCCCGATATCTCCATAAGAATCCGGATTAGAATAGGATTGTTTTGGTCCATAATTCCACACTCTCTCCCTCGCTGTGTGGATACGGGGCAGGGAGCGCTTCATCTCGCACCAAGGCCCCAATGAGCATCGGTTATGTAAACAAACGTGTGCGAAATAGCCTCGTGGTGGTAATAGAATAATGGAAATAAAAACCAAAACCCCATTGGGTCGAGTGTGGGCTAGGCTAACTATTTATTGTCGAAATGCAATTCACACTGTGTGGGCATTTGACAATATGTATAACATGTTAGAATGCCCCTATTCATAATATTACCAGTAGTGTAAACACTGCGATTGAAGACCACTCAATTTCATCATTCCGTGTTAAATACAGGTCTTAACTAAGGCTTAACTAAATAATTAGATGTTGTCTCAAACATAAACACATCGACCACAACCACCTGGGTAGAGCACAGCTTATTCTGTTCTTACATGAATGCATGTGAGACTCTACACATGCGCCATTGTGTCTTTTATTTCTATAGGGAAATGTATTTATTTATGTATTAATTAATTAATTCAATTAATTAATTAATGTATTTCATAATTATGGTCAAGGAAGCACAACTCCTATGGGTTTCTCATATAACCTGCGTTTTCTTCTTGACACACGTACAAAACCACTACTATGTATAGGCCTACGCATCCTGAAATAAGTAAATTATCATTTATCAAATTAACCTGTATGGGACAAATTCAGGTCAAGTGCTTCAATGAGCATATCCATTTAAATCATAGCTTTCACCTTTTTTTCATCACTCTACGTTTCATCAGGAATCCAATGCTAAAAGCTACCAATGTATTTTTGACCACAATTATGTCCTACTTTGGCGCCACTATTAATTTAGTCTAAACGTTATTATCTATAGCCCTATTATTACATTCCTATTTTAAAACATTAGCTATGCACAGGATATGAAATGCTGTGGCCCCAATATTTAGAATGGGGTTCGACGTGTATTCACCCTTCGCTGTGTGATGTGCTCGCATGTTATATTGTTGCTGTGGACGTGCCCGTGAGCGAATGTTCTCGTGCGTGTGTTTGTATGTACGCGCGCGCCTGAATTAGTGTATGTGTGTGTGTGTGCGCGCGGTCGTGTGTGTGTGCGCGTTCAAGGTGACTATTTACTTTGCACGGTGAGGTGGTAGCACTGTTTGTTTTGGAAGAAAAAACAATAACAGCCGGACATATTAGGCTGTAATTTCGTAATAAATGAAATGGTGTAGCCCTAATAAAATGTTTATAGGAAAATTACATGCTATATTAAATTAGAAGATATGGCACCCGTAATTTAACATTTCAACCATAATCATAAAAACTCTGACTCTCTATCCTCCAAACCATGCGTATAGCACTCGAATATAAACAGCGTGATAAACCCTTTATAGTATCCTTTAATTATTCAACGTAAATAAATCAGCATAAGGACTTGAATTCCACATGCCCAAATTCCAGGAATAGCAATCCTGACTGTGCACTTTTACAGCACTTGAAAGCACGAGCCTTACCCTGTCTAATCAGTCGTCAAGTTGCCTCTATTTGACCATATAGTGAAAACCGGGTATGGTGGCCCTATCTGCAAGGATTTTTCCAAGGACGACCCTCTAAACCAATGCGGTTGTGTTTAGCGCTGCTGGCTGCGCATATGCACTATATCGAATTGGGATATTAAACTTTCCACTCAATGTAACGTGTAGCCTATAGCCCACGGTCTCATTTTGTTCGAGGTATTTCACACAAACACACATACACACACACACATACACACGTTGCGCAAATTATATAGTGGCCCAAACATCAACATAGTTAACCGTGTTTGAAAAATAAAATACATTATTAGTGGGTTTGTGTATCACATCCCCTTTACCAAAATTCGGTCAGGCCTTTACATCCAATCAAACGCCGGAAAAAAATACTCATAAAAGATTTTGTGAGCATTGAGAAATGCGAATATAACCAAAGACAAAGCAACATTTCTATATTGATGTCTATTTATAACAGTTGTACTTCACCACACCATCAACCTATTGGCAACATCGTGATCTCCTCACTATTCTTCTTTAGCTGGGTGTGATGCGCTATGCTTTGCATGGGTTACCTATTGCTTTTAGAGGCACTAAAGGCCCTGGGAGATGTCTTCGCTTCGGTGATAATAGCAGTAGGTCCTCGTGCTATTAAAATATGAATTTATCATAACCACATTATAACAACAGCTACCAAGGGTACGATTGCAGACTATGGTAAACGTATATAGGGAGCAAAAGAGGCGTACAAAGGGGAGGAATATCTATTTTATTGCATCACCTGTCAACAGCGTCCAATGGGCGTCGACTACCAGGGCATTAATTGATGAAGGTGTCTCCAGCCTCGCGCACCTCCCTCTGTCATTTTATTTCTGGCTTAACCAGCAGCAAGTATGGCAGCTGCATTTTAGCTCGTATTCTTTCTCTCTCTCTCTCTCTCTCTCTCTCTCTCTCTCTCTCTCTCTCTCTCTCTCTCTCTCTCTCCCTCACTCTATCTCTCTCCCTGTGACTTTGTCTCTCTTTCCCTCCCTCGTTCACTTTCTCCCTCCCTCTCCCGTGCAGCTAACTCTCTCTCCCTCTCTCTTTCTCTCTCTCTCTCCTACACACACGCAGATAAGCCTCTCCCTCCCTCTCTCTCTCCCTCTCTCTCTCCTCGCTATTTTATCCCTATCGCTGTGGCTGTGGTGTACACCTACCCCTCGTCCTGCTATTGACCACAGGGGAGTGTAGCCGGCAGGTAGGAGGGAGCAAGCAGCAGGCATCAATAGGGGCTTGGTGGACACATCCGTCGCATTCCTCCACCATGCCGGACCGGGGCCAGGCTGAAGGAGTGGATGCCATCGGCAACATCAGCGCCATTTAACTACAGATGTCAAAGTTTGCAATTTCCTGACGAGGCAGCAGCATTGCCGGCTTGTGTGCATTGTCAGTGGCACTGATTGAGCAGCATGGCTTGAGATCCAATAAAAGAAAAATGTACTATTTTCAAAAGATTTTTTTTTAAATCTAGCAACAGGACAATAAACTCAACGGACTGTATGGATGTAAACTCTCGTGGATGAATACAACATGGGGGACCTGGAGTGTGGCTTTGAGAAAATGCAGGGAGTGAAATTGGGATACCTGGTCATCAAAGGAAAACAAATGTTTGCATTGTCCCAGGTCTTCACCGACCTCTTGAAGAACATCCCGCGGACCACGGTGCACAAACGGATGGACCACCTGAACGTCAAGAAGCACCAATGTGGACTGGAGGAATTGCGAAAACTCAAAGCAATAAATTCAATCGCCTTCCACGCCGCCAAATGCACGCTCATATCACGCGAGGATGTGGAGGCTCTTTATTTCTCATGCAAGACGGAGCGTGTGTTGAAATCCAACAAAAGAAAGGTAAAGGATAATTCTCTAGAGGACGCGAACGCGGGGATTCTTCGTACGGAAAATCCAGCCGGCTTGTGGCAAGACAAAGTTTGGTTTAGTTTGCACGGCGTTCCACAGACTTTGTCCATTCAAAATAAACCGGACAGCATAGAGACTCCTTTGCTTCCCGAATCCAAACTACCTCAATTTTACAGTCGATCCCCGAGTCGGAATAACCATTCAGCGACCAAGTCAAGTTACAAACCCTATACAAACTATGAAACAACGCAGATAACTGGAAACTGTTTAGCCTTTAACAAGAGAAAAACGTTTTTCAGGGGCGCAGTGAGCCGGCAGCCGGTTGTGTTTCAGTCCGCCATAGCTGCTCAGTCCAAGCTGTCGGGCTCAGCCAGCGACCTACTTCACAATAGGAAGAGGCGGCGCGATGGGGGCGGCGGCAAGGACAGCACTAGGCACTCGTGTACTCGAACCAGGCATATACACCACTCCCCGGTGCTGCTGGTGCAGCCGAAGTGCTGTAGCAAGCAGAAATCCAGCGGAACACGGACTTTAAACGCTTTCCACATCGGACATGATTTTTATTTGGACTCCAGAGCGCACAGCCAACACCAGCAGCTTTTCCACGAGACCTACAGCAGCGACACTGAATCCAGTACATACTCTGAAAGGGCAAACAACGACTCTGACTTTGGGTCAAGTATTTCCACAACCAGCAACTCCGGGAGTTCGGATGAAGAGGAGGAAGAGGATGACAGCCAGTCGGAGAGTTCGGATGCCAGTTCGGAGGAGGAGAGCACCTCGCAGTCCGATTCCAGCTCAGTGTCCAGCCAGGTCTCCGTTCAGAGCATCCGATTTAGACGGGCCCGGGTCGCATCTGTTACCAAAACGTTCAGCACCAAGGCACCGTTGGTTCTACAGCCAACCTTCCACTACATCCAGAAGCAGCAACAAAAACAACAACAACAACAACAACAACAACAACCACAACAACACAGGACATTGGGTCATGGCTTTGGAGCGGACTACAGCGGGCACGACACTCGTCCGAACAGTGAGTTGACATTTAATGAAACGAGAAGGTGTTCGGGACCGTTACATCCAGCTAAATTCAATGTGACCGCTATGCGAGATAACTTTCTCACGGTATCTAAAAGTGGAAAGGGGCCAGAGGTGCATGGACCAAAGAGAACCGACCTTGTGTGTATCGCCTTCAACACGCCAAGCTTGACATGTTATCAACAGTTTCCTCCACTCCGGACGCCAGGTTTCGCAAACACATGCCCGGCCACAGTGACACACTCACATTGTGAATTTGAGAAAGACAGCAAGCTTCTGAACTCTAAAGACAATGAACTTTTGAACCTGAGGGATGAATTGGAAAACACTAGCAATCTAAAACAGCCCTCTCCACTCAAAACGATTAAGACGGAGACGGAGGAGCCTTCGTTCTCAACAGGCCTCCACTTGGACCACGACAAGGCAGCCAAGGCGCCCCCCTTCAACTTTCAAAATGTGAAAGTTAAAGTGGAGGAAAACTACGACGAATATGAATATCCGAGTCAAGCCTCTGGATTTCAATGCAAGGGGGATATTGCAGACAATAACAATTATCATCCTCCCGTTAGCGACATTAAACATGCGGAATATTTAAACAACACAACTAAAGCATGCAGTGAAAGCGCTGATTCGGTTCCAAAGTCCCCCTATCGCTCTAAGGAATGCGGGGCCCCGCAAGATACGCCTTGTTCAGAGGAAGGGGAGTATGAGAATGGCCAAAGGGTCAGGAAAATCAGCAGAACTCCACTGCTAGGGAAAAAACACAAAATTCCAAGGACGCAAACGAGACAGAATCTGTCTAAACATTTCAAAGCGTCCCCCCTTCGTCCCACAGACAAAGAGGACAATTCTGACGGACATACAGAAGATTTATCTGGAATAGGTAAAATTAAACGCCAGATAGGAAAGCCACCGAAAAAGCCTTTTAGTTTTATGGCAAATTTCCCATCTACACCATCACTCGTTGTAGGCAGAGATGGCGATTTGTGTCCTGCGTACTCTATGAAGTCCCTGAGGGATCCCCGGCCACCTCCTCTTTCGCACCCGGTATGGAGATGGCAACCAGGCGGCCTACCTCTCCCTCCCCCACCGGCGCCAAGAATCAGGAAATGCTGAAGTGTTTTTGCCTCACAACACCAAGAGCAACCTACACGAAAAACCTGCCTTATACAACCTCAATGTCTTACAGAAGTGATTACAAAACGTTTGTTATTTCTTTGAAAACGTAATAATCATATGGTTTCCCATTTTTCAACGGATGTGCGCTTTTGGATTTGTATTCAGGAATAAGACGCGCCAAGTTAAATATGGAGCCACGATGTACACAAAACTGCGAGACTGCGTTCATGGATTAATGCAAAAAAAAAAAAAAAAGATCACTCCCAAGCCACATGTCTGCTCCTCGTGGGATTTCAAATGCGATTTTTTTTTTTCGCCTTCAAGCTCGACATTTTAGATTGTATGTGACCAGGGTTTCCGTGGTTTGTGCTTTCTGTGGGACATGGGGGTAGGCCTACTCGTTTTCTCGCAATAAGCCTACTAATTTGTTTTTGTGTGCGACATAGGCTGGTGTGTTATTTTCGTGTTGGGACTGAGATAAGGTGTGGTGGTAATCAACAACAAGTTTCCTCTTTTTGTGCCACTTAGTATACTGCAACTCTTCAAAGCTTTAAAAATGAATAACATCGGAATTATTCACTACAAGTGAATTGTAAAAACATGTCGATATAGACCTATTCATCGTCCATATGCACAGTAAAGCACTCATTATTTGGGATCCTAATGTTGATGTGGGGTTTCGGTTGCTTGTGATATGGTTTTCACTCTGGTTTTATTTCCCTAGCTTGTTTCCTGCTTTTCAAGTATATGACCATGCACAAACACGATCAGTGTGTAAGAACAGGGCTAGACACACACGGCACAGGCCTTCTGTACAGACAATCAAAAGAGTAGGGCTTAGGCCTTTATATCACGCAGTTACGTCTCACGTTAGGCTGGATTTAGGTGCTTATGTCTCTGCAAATCCATTCGCCCTACAGATTCCTTGGGCATATCACATTGATTTGCCACGTGAATAAGTCTTTGCAATTACAACCAGAGCATTGTTTAAACGGGAACTAATTAAAACAAGGGGAATGATAATGTAATAACATATAAAGCAGGACATGGTGTGCTCCATGCAGGAACCACAGTGGGGGGAAAACATCAAAACAACGACCAACCCCCCACCCCCTCTTGCCTGCTTACTTTAAAACAATGCCACAAAGCACAAGAGATAGGCTCAAATGCGTTGCACTTTGACACCGTGTGTGGGGGGGGGGGGGGGGGGGGGGGGGGGTTTCAGCTTCAGGGTTTTAGGCTTGCCTGTAAAGTCGTGTATGGAAGGTGCTAAAAAGCTAAAACATTTAAGACGACGCTCTGCCTCTGGTTTATTTAGATAATGACACCAAATAGATCTTTGTCGTTTTAATGCTGGCTCAAATTGTGACGATGTTTATATGTAGCCTTTGTGGGAGCAATACACACACATTGCTAGTGAAGCATACGCTTCTCTTTTCATGTCGGAATAGGCTGATTGTGCAGACCATGATATTGAAGTTTGTAATTTGGACGCCAGCGCATCTTTAGGCCTTCATGGCTCAACATTTGGCAATTTACTGTCGATGATTTAATTGCAGCAGCCCTTAATGCGAGAAAACTCGGCATTTATATATAAAAAATTAAAACGTTGCCTGTTTAGGTGGTTTTCCGGTTGATCAACGTTCCTGTTACAGTCCTAATAAGTGAATGTATCCCTGACCTATTTCATTGTGATCCACTGTTTAGACAGCGTCACACAATTAAAATTTTATCCTACCAAAAATAATAGGCCTAGGTTTACTGAATGGTTGTGGTTTCATCCCAGGTCTAGATGTTTGTAAATGCGGGCAAAGACTTGGTTTGGTCGGTTTATGGTGCGCCAGGTCACGAAAAACCAACAGCCTATGGGGGATGTCAACATCCACACAGGCGCACACATTAATCGGAAGTAGGCGTGTAAGAGATTGTATAAACCATTACACCAACCATATTGGTAAAAAGATAATAATAATAATACTAACAATAATTAAAGAACAAAAGATGTATTAAAAAAAATTCTTCCAACCTGCCTAAACCATTGTGAATACATGTTGTACATGTTTAGTCATGTGGTTAAAGTACCATTATGTAGCCACAAAGCTCTAGCGCATGGCCTACTTCAACGCCCCATGTAGAGAAGATACAAACTTGAACTTTTATTCTCGCCCTGAAACAGAAAGGTATTTTCTGATATTAACTTTCCTAACGTGTATGTTTGGGCAACATGTGTGACATTTGAGTTGCTGTGCTTTTATGAAAGCTTTCAGTCTAATCCGCGTGTAAAAAGCATAAACATGGGGTAAAAAGGACAAAGAGATGTGGCGTGTACCATAAACCTAGTTCTTTTTCCGTGAGGCTACCGAATGGGTTGCTGCCTACTGCGTTGATTTCGACACCATAGACGCATAATCACATCTTGAGCAGTACATTCGTCAAAATGCGTAATCAAAATAGGGATATATCTGTTAAAGCATTCAAGACTTACGGGTGGCCTATAGCAGTGTAAACAACCTCTTCCCTTTACTTACCCCCATCCCCAAATACACACACACAAACACCAACACTCATTTACTTCGCTTTTTGATACATTACTTGAGGTCAGGTTTTTGACAACGGAATTTGAAGTCACTGGTTGTTTATATGAAAGCTGAATATTTATTTTTGTGAATTTACTGTTTTCTTTTTGTACGTTGACTTTATTGTGAATATGGGGCAAATGCACTCGAAATCTAAACTTGAATGGTGGATTTCTGAAGCACTTTCTTTCTCTTTTTGTTATAATTAAACGCAACTTAGAGTAAACCCCAAATGCGGTGTCTTTCTTTAAAGATGGGGATGGGATTGGGGGCCAAGCATGATATGTTGTTAATATGTAGGCTGTAATCACATTTTCCCACAGAGTATTTATTGTTTAGCTATAGTATTAGGCTAGTTTAATGAACGAGACTATGTTTTTATTTCCATGTTTTTTATTTAAGCCTAATTAGGTTTATATTCCACCATTAACATAATGGGCGGTCATGTGTTATAAAAAGGCTACTATCCTATTTTCCCCAACATAGGCTACTTTAAAAACCTATAGATTTAAGTTATTTACCAAAAAACAGTGCCTGCAGCGTGTAAGCGTAAACAAGGGTGTATAAAAACAAAAGACAAAACACAAATATTGACCAAGTGAGATTAAGTAAAACACGTCTGAATTAAGTCTCACTCAAATATTTATTCTAGAACCGTATCACTGTACAAATTTATATTTTGACAACGTGTGGGCGTGGACGTGTGTGTGCGTGCGTGTGTGTGTGTGTGTGTGTGTGTGTGTGTGTGTGTGTGTACGTGTGTTGGGGTGTGTGTGTGTGTGTGTGGGGGGGGGGGGGGGGGGGGGGGGGGGGGGCGAGTTAGTCCAAGGACAATTGTCAAACAATTCACCATTCACCAACAGTGAATTAGTGAACTATTAATAGTAAGGTGTATTAACCTCTTGCATTTTGTTTAATTATTTTCTTACATTTAGCACACAATATATTTGTCGCGGCCGGTTTTCTTATGGAACGTTGACCCGGCTTGTCCAACATTTCAGCATAGAGCACACAATCCGCCATGTTTGACGTTGTGTTTGCCCGATTAATGGGATTTCATGGTAAAGCCGCGATGTTGATAAGCAGGGCCTCGGGTGAGAGGGTCGTCTCAGCCAGCCTGTCTATGGCACCCACCCGGCTCTGCCGTTGCAGGGGCCATACAGGGAGCAGGGGGGGGGGGGGGGGGGGGGGGGGGGCATGCAGGCCTTTATATCGCTGATGGCCATGCAGGGTTAAATTCCAATGCGGATTGGGAACCACCAGAGTGTAACTTTTGTGGAAGAACAACCAATCTGTTGAAAGGAATGGGACTCGTTTTACCATATTTAACATTGAATTAAAACACGCTTTCTCAAAAGGTTTCGTTATAAACGAATCTATATCACAATATTTGCTGCTGCATGCTTGGCTGGGAGGCGAAGTTAATGTGGACAGAGATAGACTACGTTGCGGGTCGCTTTGTATTGATCTACGAGACAACAACACACGGATGGCTTATGGAAACGTTTTTCTTGTGTTTTATCTGTCGTCTGTAAGCGATTTACCTGACATTCAGTCTTCCACGATACGATATTTTGGGCAAAACGCTGATAAATAATACGCATAACATGTCAACATTACTGTGAGGCCAAAACGTCATCGTTCAACTTGTAACTACAATAACCTCCAATCACTTTGCATACAGGACACACCTGAGGATGTGTATATTTCACTTAGTTGATCTGTCACTCCTGGCCTATATAGGCGACGTCGTGGGAGAAGGGTTATAAGGCTCAGGCTGTCGACAGCTGTTGAACCAATGTGACCTTATATAATATTGAGGTCAGTGTGAATCACGATAGAGATTTCTAATCCTTGCAGACAATAAATAAACAATTACATACCGGTCACAACATAATAGATTAACTTCGTTTACCAAAAGTGAATAAGACATGTTGCAAATATACAATCAAGCTCGAAGGACAGCATAACCAAAAGTAGGCCTATTGATGATTGAACTATTAGTTTATCTGTCTGTCAATGGTAAGATCAACGACATTTTCCACATATTGTTTGAGACGACAACTTTCCACAATTAGCAAGTAAGCTCCGTTGAATAAATTTCAAACATAGACAGGACCTTATCTGCATCCTTTAAATGAATGGGTTAACTGTTTGATTTGTAAGTTTTAGGTTTATGGTGATGCATAAGCTAGGTCTACAAATAGACTAAGGTCAGGATATGTTGCTGTTGCAATGCGAAGCACTGCAAAGCGAAGCAACACTTCATAAAGATAAAATATGAAGGAAAGATGAAGGGATAAAATGGGATTATAAAGGTGATTACATGGGCCCTCAACATTTAAGAGTGATTTGAGGATTTGTGAAACTAGAATGCGGCACATATATAATCTTTATATTGCACCAAAAAAAAGAAGCATATTATATATATATATATATATATATATATATATATATATATATATATATATAAACTATAATCTATATTCCTATATCTTTTTTAACAAGTAAAGGTAGGCATGTGAAAACAAAACACAAATATTATTGGTCAAAATAATGACCAACGCTCGACCAATCTACTCACGCATACTCAACAAACGCTTAAACAAAGTCCCATAATCCCTAGATATAGGTTATAGTAAACCCCTGGATTGCAGTCCGGAAAACATATGGAACTATTTAAAACATATTTTCCCCATTGTATAATAGTTGATCAAAATCATCCAACTACTGCATATTGAACGTACAACAACATAGGCCTAGTGAAAATAAATAAAATATTGGATTATTTAACGTATAAATACGCTTCAAAGTGGAAGAACTAGCCCGTGAACATAGCCTAAAGTAAAAAAAATATTTGTGTGTGTGTGTATGTGTGTGTGTGTGTGTGTGTGTGTGTGTGTGTGTGTGTGTGTGTGTGTGTGTGTGTGTGTGTGTGTGTGTGTGTGTGTGTGTGTGTGTATGTCTGTCTGTCTGTCGTGCCTATGTTTGCCTCACAATTGGTAAATCTTAATCAATATTTGGGTCTCAAATGACAAAAACAATATTCATCTTACCTCATATAAAATCGATAAAAAACGATGATAATGTATATATAATGAAATCAATACAAATACAAATAATAGGCCTAATAATAATGATGAATTATTATTGCTTGTATTTTATCATCCAATTATTATTGTTATTGCTATTAAGTAATAATTTAAAATACATTTTAAAACGTACAGTATGGTTATAATGTTCAATGCTGAAGATGCTGATACATCACAACGGTGTCCCATGGTGGCCCTTGTTGGAGTCACGGATAGCGCTGCACACCAAATGTATACTTTGCGTTATCAATTAGTTTGTTAAACGACCAAAGACTTCAAATGTTTTGCTTGATTTGTCGTAAGTCAACAACCTTCTTTAAGTGTGCAATGATGTTGTTATGGCACAAAAACATAAAGTTGAGCCAATGTTGGCAACTGGGCTTCTCCTGGCTGAGAGCAACAGTGGAAGGTGAAAAGCAGCTTGCGCAGAACTTGTGTTCGGCCATGGAGCTCAACCCCATTGCAGAAGCTTTTCCACAGAGCAAAATCAGAACAAGATGTTCCCTAACGCTATATACAGCAGTAGAGTTGGTAAGTGTTGCAAAATATTACTCAATCATTTATTAACAAACCTTAGTAGTGTACGCCTATCGCTCGGGCTACAGCTGCAGGTTATCTTTGACCTAATTAGTTGCCTTGTCCCTAGAACAGGGCAGTTTAATTATTTATTTATTTAATTATTTTACTCATTAATTCACCTTTTTTAAATACGTAGACTATTTTAAAATCTTAAATGTGGAAATCATATAATCATAAAATAAAATAAAATGTTAATCGTAAAAATCATTTTATATCCTATCGCATTGTTTGGCTGGGCTGCTTTTGTGGTTGAACACAAGTGCTTATTAAGCACAGCCTTTGGCTTCTAGTTGGAATTATTATATGAATTATTCATTAGGTTAGAAAAAGGATCATTAATTTTCTAAACCAGTTTAACGGTTTAGCTTCTACATCACTAATGTTACTTAAGTGGGGCTATTTAAAGTTAATTTAGCGAGGTTTATTTATTTAATTAACTGTGTTTCACTATTCAGTTGTATTTATTTTTTTTCAACTGCAATGTAGGCCTTTTCATAAATAGGATATAAATAAATAGGCCCAATAAAACATTCTCGCTTTAGACCTACGTTTATTTTCTATTTAGTCTATGCTACAAAACTATGACTTCATTCATAGTCAACTGTTGCCCAAATTATGTAGGTCCTAGGCCTACTTGATATTTACATTTAATTATATTTTAGACATTCATCCGATGACACGTCACATGTTTTAAATGATATGCACACACACACACACACACACACACACACACACACACACACACACACACACACACACACACCCTCTCTCTCACACACAAAAACACACACACACATACACACACACAAACACTCTCTCTCTCTCTCACACACACAAACACATACACACACACACAAGGGGTTTCATTGTTGGAGAAACAGTGAGTTACAATACATAACTAAAGTTAAGAATGCCTACACAATTATGTGCATAGACGTAGATTCATAGGCGACATAAAAGTTTTAAATGGACAGGACGAATAGTCTATTACATGCTTCTTAATGGTTCTATAATAAATATAAACTAGGCCTACAATTTAAAAAACTACATTCTCGAGCTTTATTTCTCAAAAGACGCAACAGCCAAGACCATCTTAAGCGTTCATATTAATATAATTTCAAAATAAAAAAGAAATTAAATAACATTCTTGAAGAACGGTCGACATGTGCGTAGGCTCGTCGGCAAGTGAACACTGTGGGGATTTGCGAACAATCACGTCCAGCGCTGACCTTTGACCCCTCATTCCGAAGAATCAGGCTGGCGAGCAGTGGACGCTGAATAAAGCCACACACAGAACAACAGTGTATAGGAGAGTAAGGAGCATAATACGCAGTCCCTGGGCCAGAAGTATTTGTTAAAGCCTTTTAGAGTTTATGAATCAATCTGTATACGTTGTCCAATGTGTTGCCTATGCATGTAAATATCAGGGCTAAATTGTTTTGATTTTGTATGCCTACTAGGTTTTAGGGCTTGGAAAACAGATTGTAAATTGGACTCTACTGTGTGAATCGTTTATATTTTATTTGTAAAAAAGAAAGAAAAAAAGCATATATACATAAAATGTAAGTAACATACATATGTATGTAATATAACAACAATAACAATGTGTTCATCAAAGAAGAACAAAAAAGGTTTCATTTAAATGCTAATTCCCAATGGATTCCTGCGACTTAGATATCACATACGCAAAAGCTTCTTTAGTGGCCGTTGATCATTGATCAGTGAGTCAACCCAATGGCGCCTGAATTAATAGGCTGCAGACTTTGTCAACCAGAGACACAGGCCTGTGGGGTTAGGTCTATATGTCAAACGTCAGGCGGTTGCAAACGGAGTGGTATCACCCCGCTGTAGGGCATACCGTTTCAAACTCAGGTTTCAAAAGTAGTTCAGGGGCTGACCAGTTCCAGTTCCACTTCTTGTCCTTCCTGTCGATTTGGCTATCGCATTATCAGCGTTAACGATAGGCAAATAACACCTGGCCGAATACAGGCTGATAGGTCTTCTGCATTTTTGTTTCATAGGCCTGGACGGCCATGATGTAAAACAAACAAGAAAGCGGGCTGTTGGAAACTCATTGTAGGCGTCCAACATTTCTTCGGAAATGGTAGGCTTTATTTCTGTCCTATAGTTATATTGACCAAGGAGAACCTAATACATAGCCTTTATGCCATACGCTCCCCTTATTAATAAAGGCGTTTATTGCCGTACACATGACCCCCTGCAGGTTTTCCGGTTCAACGTCAACGTGTTACGTTGGATCTCCGTTTTGAGCCTTGTTTGAAATGTAATATGAGATTAAGGCTTCGCGTTTTATCCTGCAAAAACACAGCACTTGTTTCAGTCACGTTTTTTATAGGACGGGACGAAAGTCCCTCACACTTCAAGAGAGGCAAGAAAGAGGTTCAACCCACCTATAAACTGAACGCGCGCGTGTGTGTGTGTGTGTGTGTGTGTGTGTGTGTGTGTGTGTGTGTGTATGTGTGTGTACATAGCTAATAGCATATATATATATATATATATATATATATATATATATATATATATATATATATAGAGAGAGAGAGAGAGAGAGAGAGAGAGAGAGAGAGAGAGAGAGAGAGGAGAGAGACAAAGAATTTGTTGATGTATCTCCTTTCTTTCTCACTACAACATAACAGAAAAGCTATATAGATATGTTGTCATGAAAAACAGTGCTAAATAATAACAAATTAATACAAACATATATTGGCCAGAAGCGCTACATTCTGTAAGGTTGTAAATAGCAGTTAGCCAAGACCTATATATTACATTAAATTGAACATCAGTCTTAACCTTTGTGCGTGTGTGTGTGTGTGTGTGTGTGTGTGTGTGTGTGTGTGTGTGTGTGTGTGTGTGTGTGTGTGTGTGTGTGTGTGTGTTAATTCATCTGTTCATTGCCGTTTCAGATGTTATGTCATAGGCCTATTGAGGCAATCTGCTATTAAGCCGCAGCACGCAGGCTTCCAAAATGCTCACATTTGAATGCAGAATTTGAAATGTTAACATTTGAATGCAGAAGTAGGATACGGATACGTTGTGTTACAGTTTTCACAATTGGCAAAGCCCCTTTATATAAATCGAAATAGTTTATTTTCTGATGATTACAAATAAATAAAAATACAGTTTCACGACTAATTTAACTCATTGTATATGGCGTGGCCTAAGTGATGTATTTATAAATAGGCTTATGAATGGAAACATGCATATTCTTAAGATATTTAGAGAAATGTATCTAGTTTGTCAGACATATGTAGGCCTAAATACGTTATTTGTCCTTCATACCAATTTATAGCAATATACCATTCCAGGCGTTCATTTGACTAAGGAACATGCATACATTTGAACTGTTAAAAAAGGTTTGTTGAAATAGAAGATATTACTCAGCTAAATGTCTTCTACAATTGCATACTCAGATCTAATATCAGGCCTATTTGATGTTGCATTTGATCAAAGATTAAACAAGAAAATGATAATCGAATATGCATAGGCCCTACAGAGATAAAGTGAGCTGGCAGGGAACCAAATGTGCAGATTATTAGTAATATATTGTTTTATTATTTGTATTGCTGTTTTAAAGGGAAATACGAAAAAAGGTCATGAAAATGTTATATGATGATTTTTAGTCCAGGAATATATTATGTTGCTAATATTAAAGTTAATATGAAAGTTGTGTTGGTTAGGTTACAATGTAACGGCAGCCTGTTAAGAGACAGTATTGTATATCAGACTATGGATCCTCAAACGAATTAGAGCCAATTTGAATATTTGATCTAGATCAATTCTTTAAAAATTGCAAAAAGTTAATTATACAATTAGACACACATAACCCGTTTTGGGATCTTTCCCTGCTCGTCATTACGGTTGGTGAATCGCTCAAAAGAACAGCGCATCGCATTGACGATGAGTGAAGTTAGAGATATTTCGTTGAGTTAAGTGTTTGTCGATTTTAATAACATGCGTACTTATTCAAAACGACTGCGACGCTTAACGAATTAGACTAGCGCTTTGCATTAACAGTGCATGCTGATCCAACGGTCTGTATTTCTACTCGACATTTCTTTACAAGGGAGGTCGACTGGTTATTGTCAGTTTGTGAATTTTACTTTGGAATAAAATCAGAGATTTCCTTTAAGATAATCAAACGTGTGATCATTATAAAAAAAATAAAAAAAGGACAGGCAAAATGTGTTCGATATGCACCCTGCTCTGCTGTGCTTCCCTGCAGCCCAGGCTGTCTTTAGATATGCCATAGTCTCCCAGCGCCTCCCTCTGGCCATGCGCAGGCATGAGACGCTCTCTTAAAGGGGAGGTCAGGGGAAGCGGGGGGATTGTTTAAGGTGGAACGGCGCAGTTACGACAGTCGGTTCCACCGCAGATTCCTCGCGCTTCCAGGAGATACGCGTGCGATGGCTGTGATGAAGACGGATTCCATATGTCACATGGTTCAACCTACCTGATCCACAAATGCAGCCTTCCCTGAGTCTACCCAGCTTGGCAATGAGTCCTACTGACGCTGTATAATTTAGTTTGCATGATATAGGTTAATAGTGGCCTATTTTACGATTCTTGTAAATATTTTGGTCCGGACTTTCGTTCAATAGTATTCTTTAGAAATGCATGGCACTTATTCAAACTGTTTTATTTAGAGGATCGTGTGATTTAGCACTTTCAAAACATATGGTACGATAATATTGCCTGGTTATTAAGGTTAGTATTGACACACAGACGCACACACAGCTATAGCGTCTTTGAAGATACAATCCAACTGGTTTTAGGAGTGGATTTTCCAATGGAGTTATCATCGTGGATTAGAGGCGTAGGGCTATTTTTTTAGCAAAAAGCAAGAGGGATCATTAGGCCTACAGGAGGTTATTAGGGTTAAGCCAAAATAAATGGCCTAAAAAGTCCTTATAACGAAAGCGCGAGGTTAGACCATACTGTAGGATCTGGCCACCGTGTACATTAACAGGGTATTTAAAGTAAACGATTATTACAACGAAACATCTATATAACCTCTTACATTAAAAAAAATATGATAAATAAAAATGCAATAACTAGCCGTAGGTCGACAGCACAATAAACATGCCATTTAACCCTTGTAGTCCCAAACACACAAGACTGCTGGTAAATAAACAAAATGTTATTTTCAATGTTGATGTGTTTTTTGTTGTTGTTGTTGCGTTCATTTATTTAAAGAAAGAGGACGCATTCTGTAATTGGAGAGGAGTGAGAAGGGACGTAAAAAGAGGGACAGAGCTCTCATGATTAAAAGGGACAGGCTTACAGAGGTCACGGGCACGGAGGAGCGCTAGATCAAGGCCGATAAACGAACCAACCGTTTCTTTGCGGTTACGGTTTAAGGGAAACCAATTGAATGTAGGCTCCGCTGTTTGGTCCAAAAGCTTTGACGCAAGTTCAATGCACCACAGTCGTTGTTTTGCCAAGTTTTACATTGTATTGTATTTATAGCCTACATTCAACACAGTCGTGGCCCAAAGAGGGGATCTTCTTGGGCGATCGTTTCGTGACCCCAAGAGGTCAAGTGTAAGGATGATATTTTCTAATGTTTTTTTAATTGAAGAAAAAAAAGAGAAGAGATTTGTGTTCTCTTTGGTGAATCGGCCTACATATATATGTGACATCGTCTTATAGGCTGTAGCATATAGGCAGTTGCGATAAAGCGGCGATGCGAAAAATAGAGATGAGAAATAGCCCTAGATAGAACCTTAATATAAATTATCATGAACCCTACCCTTAGCTTAACATACCATGTGTTTATTAAAGCCTGTATTCTTCAACATGTAGTTATATCACCTACACTTAAAACGAGAACCATTCTGTTCTCTCACATAGGCCTAAACATCATGGCACTTCTAAGACAAAATCAAATGCATTCAACTGAGCCCAGTTCAACTGCGCAAACGAAAACGTCTACTGTTTATTTATAGGCTATGGCTACTGCTTAATATATGTATATCTCTACTTCCACGTCATCGGTAGAGGCCTATGGTTTTTAACAATGCAAATAATGACAGAAAGTGAAAGGGACAGAGACAATGTGTATGCGTGGTTGTGACAGTTTGAGTGTGACAGGGAGAGAGAGAGAGCGAGAGAGAGAGAGAGAGAGAGAGAGAGAGAGGAAGAGAGGGAGAGAGGGAGAGAGAGAGAAATAATTTGCTGAACTCCCTCTCCTGTGATGACAGTGATTTAGTGGCACCTGGTGTCTAATATAGATATATCTTTATCTTTGTTGAAATGCCATATTCACATGGCCAATGAAAAGTTACTTAATCTATAATGTATATCTACACACACCTCTACACTTCTCGAAAAACAAAATAAAGACAGCTTTTTGTTTTTGTTATCTATATTTCGATCTCTACCTCCACTCTCTCTCTATTATATTGTTTAGAAAAGCTTTGCAGCCAGAACTTCTGGCCCATGACTTCCTTATCAGATAAAGTGCATACTGGGTTACCTTCTCTGGCCTCTTGGCAAGGAAAGCAGAAATCGGTGTACATGAACCTTCTCTCATTCATTTGGTTCGGTTGGCCTTTCAAAGACAACAATGAAAACTGCTCAAAACAAAACCCATTTGAGGCTTTTGATTCAATTTTGAAACATCAAAATGTAATAAACTAAACTTTGTCTAACTCCTGATAGGCCTTTTGAACTCACATCCCTTCTAGCTTTGTCCTGTCATAATATCTGCTGTTACTTGAAAAGCATGAAATTATGGAAGCAAAATATGCTTTGAATTGTACATTAACTGCAAACTGTTTTAGAAATGTTGTGGAACATTTTCTGTGGAGGTTTATTAAAAAATGCTAAAGTCACTGTTGCTATTTCTTCATTAAAAGTTAACAGGAAGAACGTTCAAATGATAAGGCTAATCATCTTGTTATATAGCGGCCATGCTTTTAAATTATTGAACATTCAAATAATAGTCATGTACACATACCGATTAGTAAACATGACACAGCATGAGTCTGAACTGCTTATCAAATAAGTATTGACCAAATAATGCTTAACACCAAATGGGCTTGAAGAAAATGGCCTTTCCTTTTCATCTTCCTGTGTAAATCAGCCAGTGGTGCTCACTAAACCTGTGCTTTAGATCAATAATGATAGATAATGACTGCTTTGTATTTCTGCAGTTATCTTCGCCATATTTCTTTTTAATTTTATGAAAGTTGAATAAAAACACATGAATTACATTCTTATGATTAAGACCCTTTTTCCACAGTTGCAACCTCTTGGCTAAACCACAGTTATATTGAATACTTGATAAATGTGATGATATAATCTCTAACTTCATCTCTTACTTACATTGTATTTCTATACAATCCAAGTAAACATATGATCTGTCATTTACCTAGATTTCTTAATGCATAGTTCACAAACCCCCTATAAACAGTCACTAGCACACCCAATAGAAAATAGCAGAAGTGTAGCCTACCCATGCTCAGCCTAAACCTGTAAGTGAGACATCACCTTGTGATATCAGGGGATGCCCCAATATCTACACCCATTTTAGATAAGACAGACTCACACGGCCCAACCCCTTTAGGATGCAGCATAAACCCTAAACATGATCCAATAGTGTAAGCAAAGGGAAAGACCATTGAGCAATCAATTGATCCTTTTCTATTAGACTTACTTATAACTGGTAGATGACAATGATGACAATACAACTCTGGGACAAACACGCTTCTCTACTCTGTCCATCTTGAGCTTTAGAGAAGGAGAGAAAGATAAAAAGGGAGACATTTGTTGGATTACACTATCTGGGAAAAGGGGTAAATGTTGAACCTGGAATTACATTTTTCAGGTTTGAGGTAAAAATAAAATTGTGGCATGATAATATTGGTCTTCCATGGATGTGGTTATAATACATAAAATATATTAATATACAATCTAAATTAAATGATGTAAAATAAAGGGATGATTATAATAATACAAAAACAACGATTGCTAATATTTTCTTTATATCAAATATTCTTCATTTCAATAAAATGGCAACAGGTATTAATTGTTGGTGGGTGGGAGCAAATCCCTTAAAGGGTTAAGTAATAATAGGAAGCAACCATCGTTAATAAAAAAAAAGGTTATTCTTCAAATTGTAGACTATTCAAGGTTTCCTTTACCTCCACAAGTAAACCGTAAAAGTCATTTTTGAAAAAGTATGTAGCTGTCGCATGGGTTCGGGGCGGGGGGGGGGGGGGGGGGGGGGGCTCTCCTATTTTGAGACGTGCAAATACGGCGTGAGCATACTGCTCAGTTTGTCAGAACACCACTTACCAACGTTTTGTTGTCAATATAATTGAGTTAATTGCCCAAGTGATGCATCAGGTGTAGGCCTCCTGATGGAGTTTTTTTTGCTGCCTTATCGCGACATGTTTACGCTCCGACAAGTCAACTAATCTCCCCTAAATTAGTCCAAATCAAACAGTATCATAAAAAGAAAGAAATTATTTGTGTGTGACTGAGAGGGGGGTGGATATTTAGAGTTCGCTATCTAGAAAGGAGTTTTGATAGGTAACGTCAAACAAAAAACACAAACAAAGAACAAAGAACACGGAGGGGCATTATTCGCCTGAAAACAGGTGAAGGAGATTACAAGGGGCGAGAGTAATTACTGACGCATGAGCCAAGGGCGACATCTACTGGAGCGATAGGGGTCAGGCGCAGTAACCGTGACAATCGTTTTTGTAAAAGCTTGCACTTTATTATTTATTTATTAACTGGTAATTAGCAACAATTTTTGTAAACACGTGACACTGATATTGTATGTGTTTTTTGAGTAAATCTATATGTGTGTCTGTTATGTGTGAGTGTGTGTGTGTGTTCATCCATCTGAAATATTATTTATAAATGCAGAGGAATTATAAGAGGCAATCCCCAGTATAGAATACATGTCGTTTTTAGCCACTGTAGTTGTGGGTACTATTTATCAACATTGTCGTTGTCAATAAGTGGCGAGCCCTTACTTTTATTGATTGCCAAGACAAGCGACCTTCGTCCAAAAAATCAGTTTGTAAAAAAGGTTATATTTGCCAATTATCCATGTTGTAAGACTTAATAGATGAGGTATTAATCATCAAACCATATTTTCCCAATGTCATTCAAACTAGTCGATGGTTCATTGGTTTATCTGACAAAATCATTACCAACAAAGGATAAGTGATGGAATTATTTTGCATGTTGTAGAGGAAAGACATCTCGCTCTCTACAGAATATCTCCCAGCAAAGCCTCTGATGACCCATGGTGTTGCCCATGGAAACTGCCAACAGGTGAACAGGGCCAAGGGCCAATGCTGGGCCTTACATAAAGAAATAAAGTAGTGAATGATACAATGCACTATAAAAAACACTTGAGTTGGAAAACCCTACTGTAAATATTTTGTTCTGTATCTTCCCTGCCCATGCTGCATGCCATCACATTGGAAAGGGCTGTTTGTGTGTGAGTGTGTGTGTCTATGTGTGTGTGTGAGTGAGTTGCATGTGTGTGTGTGTGTGGGGGGGGGGGGGGGGGGGGGGTTGCTTGTGTGTGTGTGTGTGTGTGTGTGTGTGTGTGTGTGTGTATGTGTGTGTGAGAGATAGAGAGAGAGATACATAGAGAAAGAGAAAGATACATAGAGAAAGAGAGAGAACAAGAGATAGAGAAAAGGGGAGGTAGAGAGTTAGAGGGGAGAGACAGACAGAGAGCGAGGTGGAGGGGGAGAGTGAGAGTGTAAAAATCAAGGTTTTCCGTGCAAAATACACTTAACTAAATCACAGAGACCAAACTGCAAGGGCAAGCTCACCTTTTAGTGTTAAGCAAACATACAACGCAGCAACATGAAGCCCATACACATAGCATTCAATTTCTCTGGTTAAGTCAATGTAGCAGTGAGTTAACCACCTAGGTGCCATGCCACCAACGTGGCTGTGTGTGTGTGTGTGTGTGTGTGTGTGTGTGTGTGTGTGTTGGTGTGTGTGTGTGTGTGTGTGTGTGTGAAGACATACGTGAGTATAGAAAACCACACATATTTGCACTTCAGAAACAGATCTAGTGCATATCCTGTTCCATGTTTGTTTAAAAGAACAACACCCACCTTCTTCACATCACACACACACACACACACACACACACACACACACACACACACACACACACACACACACACACACACACACACACACACAAAAAACACAAATGAAATTCACATGCAAATACATTGGTATCCATCCATCCATATCCTTTACCCTTTGAGTGCTGCTCATAGCCAACATCCACAATTAATCATAAGAATGCATTCTAACGTTTCTACTAGCGAAGTAGTAAGAGGATGATGTGATTGTCACTAAACTACGGGATGTAATTGTGAAACTAAAATGACGCAAGATTGAGATCTTAAGGTCAAAAACCTTATTGTATTGAAATAAAGCACAAGAACATAATCTGTTCATAGAATAACACATCAAGCATCCTTGTACATGTACTTTCACACTTTAAATTAAGACAAATCGGAGTTTCACCAAAGATGAAAATCTACAAAACCAAGATAGGTTGAAAATTCCCCATGCAGTAGGAAACAAGACGCGGAGCATTGTCCAATGACATCCTCGAACGTACAGGAACCAGGACTTGAGTGGCGAAACCCGATTGGAAGACAATCGACAATGAGGACCAATCAGAACGTGGCAAGTCAGAGAAGTTCAAGAGGAGGTGTCTTGCGTGCGAGTTTGTATGAATTGACAAACCCAAGGCGTGTATCGTCAAACGATTGGATTGAACTTGATCTATCCACTTGGTAACACTTAATTGATTACATTCATCGGTTATATTATCTAAGTTAGTCTAACCAGCAGACGTAGCAGCCTGTGCTTCATTAAGCGGACTATAAAGACCCCTCGGAACGTTTTTACAATGAGAAAGATTGCACTGCTTCTGATTGTGTTGCTCGGGGTCGCCCACTTCGCTACAGTCGTCAGGTGTGAAGATGGTAAGTGTTGGCCATTTTTGCGATAATAAATCAACAAATAACGCAATCGCTAATACATGCCTTGGTAAACGTTTCCCGTTCATGTTAGCATGGTGAGCTTCCACTAGCATTGCTAAGATTTTAGTGGCTTTGGTTGTTGCAGCATTCATGTCCCCCAGGCTAATGTAAATATGAGGACAACGCAAGTCCCCATTTTTGTGTTGCTTATTAAATGATGATCTTCGTAGTGGGTTGCTTATTTGGTGTCCTTGTTTAAGATGATGTAGGGGCGAAAGATGAGGCTAGCGACGACGAGGGAGAGGACAGTGATGACGAGGAGGAAGAGGATGAAGATAATGGGACTGAAGTAAAGGAGGAGAATGGGGTGCTGGTGCTCACTGACGGCAACTTCGACACCTTCATGGAGGGGAAGGACACCGTCCTGGTGGAGTTTTATGCACCATGGTACATCTTTATATAGTACATTGTTTTCCCATCTTCAAAATATAAACATCGATGTCTGCTTGCTTGCATCAATGAGTCCACATTGCGGTGACTAGATTCATAAAAGTACAACTTTCTCTAATGGGTTATATTTGTTTTCCTCCTACTCAGGTGTGGACATTGTAAGCAGTTTGTCCCCACGTATGAGAAAATAGCACAAACACTGAAGGAGAACGATCCCCCGATCCCTGTGGCCAAGGTGGACGCGACCAAGGCCAGTGGGGTGGCGGGCCGCTTCGACGTGTCCGGTTATCCTACCATCAAGATCATGAAAAATGGGAAACCCGTGGACTACGACGGCGACAGGACAGAAGCGGGTAAGAAATATGCCAACCGAACACATTGTGCTAATTAGCATATGGAAATGATATGCAGTTGGCTCCCTTTTTGACTCTTGATTGTCCATTTTTGTTTCAGCCATTGTGGCCAAAGTCCAGGAGGTGGCTCAGCCAGACTGGAAGCCCCCCCCGGAGGCCACTCTGGTGTTGACCAAGGACAACTTTGATGAGACGGTGAACAACGCTGACATCATCCTGGTGGAGTTCTACGCTCCATGGTCAGTCCACACATACAACAAATGCACTAATTAGAGTAGGGGAAATGTACAGAAGCAGTAAGGTAGGAAGTAAGCCTAGTTGAAGAGATTTAAAGTTTCGCTTGGCTGCATTTGGCTTGAGGTGGCAATGGCCAAAATAATATGAATTCTGGGACTGCAATTCAGTTGGTTGCAACCTCAACGCTAGTTGCTACAAAACGTTCCACACTGGACTTTGAACAGTGATGATGCTGAACATACATCACTCCAAAAACCATATAACCCTGAAACAGTGCTGCGTACGTCTTTTTAACCGCGCTGGTGTGACCCCGCAGGTGTGGACACTGCAAGAGCCTGGCCCCAGAGTATGAGAAGGCAGCCCAGGAGCTGAGCAAGCGCACGCCCCCCATCCCGCTGGCGAAGGTGGACGCTACCGTGGAGAACGAGGTGGCCCAGCGCTTCGGCGTCACGGGCTACCCCACCCTCAAGATCTTCAGGAGGGGCAAGGCCTACGACTACAACGGACCCCGGGAGAAGTTCGGTAGGCTGCTCTTTTTAATCCTTTGACGCATCATGGATTTTCTTTTCATGAATTCTGTCCTTCCCAATTTGACATTCGGTCATGGCCACTCGTTGTCATTGTTTTGCGCTTTATTTGTGCGCATCTCCTCTAGGTATCGTGGAGCACATGAGTGAGCAGGCGGGCCCGCCCTCCAAGCCGGTCCAGGCCGCTAAGCAGGTGCAGGAGCTGGTGAAGGACGGGGACGATGCGGTCATCGTTGGCGTGTTCTCTGACGACCAGGACCCGGCCTTTGAGATCTACATGGAGGCCTGTTAGTATATGTGTATACATATTTGTAGTGTGTTTTTATATATGAATTGTGCTTTCATATATTAATAGTATATTTACCAGTTGGATAATCAGTATAGCATGCTGTTTGGGGCAAAATCACATAACTATTAGAATACCTTCATTCGATTTAAAAAAGATAGTATACAAAAGATACAACATGCGAAAGATGCATTTATGATCCGTGTTATAGATTCATAATGACACGGAGTCTTTTAAATATTTCCCCTCCATAAGTAATGGATTTACATCAAATACTTGAGAGCTTGTCATTCCTTATATACGACAACAGGGGGAGCCCTATCTTTTGGGATTAGAGTGAGCTTTTGTCCTCACAGGTAACTCCCTGCGGGAAGACTACAAGTTCCTCCACTCCTTCAGCGCAGATGTGGCCAAACTACTCAAGGCTTCCCCTGGCCAGGTGATCTTGGTTCAGCCCGAAAAGTTCCGCTCCAAGCATGAGCCGGCCTCACGGACGTTCCCAGTCAAGGTATGTCTTTCAAAATGAAAAATAATCAAATTATTCAAATAGTTTGTTAAAGTTACAAAATAATTTCCCTTTTCTTCATAATGTTTAGCACTGTTTAACTATAATTGCATCGTTCAATGTTTTTTGTTGTTGTTGGGATAATTAAAGTGTACTATATGCTGAAACTAGTTATTATATTATCTTACTCTCTACACAATATAAACACAATATAAAATGAACCATAACTCCTTTAACTTCAAACGTAAAAATGTCATGTGTAAAAACGTAATGACAAACAACCCCAGCATTTTGACCCTGAACCTCCTTATCAATCCCTGTAGGAGTCCACGCCCGTGTCGGATGTGCAGGACTTCTTCAGGAAGCACTCGGTGCCGCTGGTGGGCCACAGGAAGCAGAGCAACGACGCCAAGCGCTACGCCAAGAGACCCCTGGTGGTGGTGTACTACGGCGTGGACTTCAGCTTTGACTACAGGAAGGGTGAGTGAAAATGTCTCCCTCCCATGATGAAAATTAATGACCGTTCTTCACCTGGACAGCCTAATCTTATGTTGTTTTTTTAATCTCATCGTAAGTAAATGGTTCATCGTTTCTTCGTTCAGGATGTTCAGAAATCCTAGTGGCTTGGATTGCAGAGGCAGTATTGGTGAAGCTTTTCTTGTCGGCGCCGGATCTATAGCTCATACCTCTTGGTGTACTGTATTATGTAGATTGTCTCACACATGCACAATTATTTAGTTTGTTCCAATTGTGGAATCTTAGGTTTGTAATTTCACCTCCTATATGACCTGGCCTGTACATAGGTACAGGACAAGTCTTGTTAAAACACTTTTGTAATGCCCATAAAACACACTGAAGACAAAAAACATGGTTATGAAGCCGTATAGCTGTATGATAAAACTAAATTGTATTTTATAAAGTTAGCCTGTCTGCTTAACCCTGTCCTGTTACTCCAATCTGCAGCCACGCAGTTCTGGAGGTCAAAGGTGCTGGAGGTGGCCAAAGACTTCCCCGAATACACCTTTGCCATCGCCGACGAGGAAGACTACGCCGATGAGCTGAAGAGCCTGGGTCTGAGCGACAGCGGCGAGGAGGTCAACGTGGGGATTCTGGGAGAAGAAGGCAAGAAGTTCGCCATGGAGCCCGAGGAGTTTGACTCGGAGGTGCTGAGGGACTTTGTCATGGCCTTCAAGAAAGGTACGTTCCTTCCCCTTACCCTCTAACCTCCAAAAAACCATGGTGGATAGATTTGAAGATTTGGCAGGTACATAATTCATGGTTACATATTAACACACTTTCTTTCCCCACTTTGGCCGGTGAAAAGACAACATTTTAAAAGTAAATCTTCCATCTCAAGTTTGGTGCCCTGCTTAATCAAATCAAAAATCTGAACCGGACTGTTCTTGAGCTCCTGGAATAAACGGGTTTGTTCATTTCCTGTGTTGTGTGTTTTCAGGCAAGTTGAAGCCCATCACCAAGTCCCAGCCGCTTCCCAAGAACAACAAGGGGCCCGTAAAGGTGGTGGTGGGCAAGAACTTTGACGACATCGTCATGGACACCAAGAAGGACGTCCTGATTGAGTTCTACGCGCCGTGGTGCGGCCATTGCAAAAAGCTGGAGCCCGACTACGTCGCTCTGGGCAAGAAGTACAAGGGACAGAAGGACATTGTCATCGCCAAGATGGACGCCACGGCCAACGACGTGCCGTACGACAGCTACAAAGTGGAGGGCTTCCCGACGATATACTTGGCCCCCAGCAACAGCAAACAGAAGCCAATTAAATTTGAGGGCGGGGACAGAACACTCGACGGCTTCAGTAAGTTTTTGGAGGAGCACGCCACGAAGCTGTCGCAGAAAGATGAACTTTGAGAGAGCTTTCCTCCGACCAAGTAGCTGAGAACTCTTTATGATGCTAGCGCAGAGTCTTCCAGGGCGCAAAGCAGCCCTCGCAAAGAGGGTTGCCGAGGACACAGTGTTACTGTGTTGCTATGACAAGTGTTGGACCATTTATAATTTTCGTTTGACCACAAGAGATTTTACTTTGATCCATTTCTAAAAGCATGTTAATGCACTGTGTTGGATAATTGGTCTTTTTAAATAAAATTCTAAAAAAGAAGTCTTTTGGTATTTGCACTGAAACGTGAGTAATTGTTTTTGGACATTTGGTGCTCGCCAATGCTACATAAAAGACTATGAATAAAAACAATTAGTTTCATTAAATCCTTTTATGTATGTCTATTTAAATTACAAATTTTTACAAGAAGACATTGCCAAATGTTACCATTTGAATTGCTAATATAATCTACTGATTATAGGCCATCATAGAAGGGGCCATGCAATCTAAATAACCCTTTATTTTTACCTAGGAGTAAGATGACTTATCATACTGCTAACACCTTTTCATGTAGGCTCATTTTAACAGCTCTGGCCAGTGGAAGTTTGTCGTGTTGAATATTCTTTAAGGTTGCATTCATCCCAGGGACACTGATCATTTGATACATTTTGTAAAACATTATTTTGAATGGCTTAAAAACTAAAGGGTTGGCACGACCAGCAAGGAAGAGATAACTGGGAGAAAGCACATTTTGAAATTTCTGGAGGTGGGTTGCCCCAATGCCTAGCGTCCGTTAATATTTTGACACCATCCACACCGCAAAATAAATGTAAATTTCCCTGTTATGGCCTTCAACTGAGCTGTCATTTTCCAGTATTAAAAACGTTGTGGTCTGAACATAAAACAGGGTCTCAGCGGCTGCGATTAACGCGTTTTCGAAGTATACAATTGGTTAAAAGTAGAAAATTCAACGTATCCGGCAATTATCACTGAATGTTGTTTGTCCAATCAAATGGGCGATTAGGTAACCAAAGTTGCCCAGAGTGTTCTAGGACATGGCGTTCTAGGCGTTTCCTTGGGTAGTCAACCGCAGTCGATGGGGACGGTCTGTCCCTGCGGATGGACAGCGGGGTTTGACAACGCTAGTAGGAACGGGAAACTTTTAACATGAAAACTATGTTTACACTGATCCGGGGTCGTGTGGACGTGGCTTTAGATGACGTATGGATTGGGCGATTTCTGAAAGGCATTAGGAATACTCCTGCAGGAACTGTGCGTTGAACTCCTTGATCTTCTCCAGCACATACTTCAGCTTCTCCTTGGGGGGCAAGATGGTCATCCTGGACAGACGGACAATGAAAGGGAGAGCGTTCAGACACACGGATGATAATAGAATAAAAACGTCAGTGTATCACAAACCGTGACGGACTGACTAACCTGAAGTGGAAGGTTCCTTCTCTCTGGCCGAAGCCACTTCCTGGTACTAAGCAGATTCCAGTGGTCTCCAGAAGCTTCATGCAATATAACTGGTCTGGGGGCTGGCCTGTCGCCTGCACACACACACACACACACACACACACACGAAAGTCAGTCAGGAACCTCAAACTGGCCAATGAAAGTAACGTTAATAACAGTAAACGAACATATCACAAAAGTCCCCAAATAACTCAGCGAGAGAGTAAGGATTAAAGGTAGAGTATAAAAGCGGTGTTTATCGCAGCACCTTGGCCTGGTCGATGGCCTTCTGAGGAATGGTGATGCGGGGGAAGGTGTACATCGCCCCCTGGACAGGGTTGCAGTGGAACCCGGGCACGTTGTTGAAGCTGTCCTCCGTCAGCTTGGCCTTCTCCGCCAAGTCCGTCAGCACCGCCGCCCGCTCCTGCAAGTGTGAGCCCCCGTCAGGTGAACGGCAGCACTCAGCTTCTCATTAAGGGATGAACCTACTCTGGGATCCAGCAGTCCTACTATGTTACAGCAGAGCTTCTGGGGGGAGACGGCACAGAACCTGGGCGGGAAAACCAGAAACTGGTGGGGGTGGAGTTATGCCTCGTTTCATGTTTCGTTTCGGAGCTATTCTACCGATCAATGTCATTCATGAAGCTTTCAGAAGGGGATTTTTACAGACGGTCTACACGGTGTTGATTTGAAACCTCCCAGAGTCTGATGTGGGAGACTAGGCTAAACCGAACAGACTAGGTGTTTCTATGTATGGCCTTTATCTCTATTGCACCTATTTCACATTCATAAAGGAGATGTTTGATATAAGGTGGGCCTGTGTAGCACTGTGATAATGTAATAGTAATGTAATGTCGTTAAGGGGCTAAATAATTTACTCAGCCACAAATAAAACACAGTAAGTATGAGCATTAGAGCATAGATCTCTCTCTCTCTCTCTCTCTCTCTCTCTCTCTCTCTCTCTCTCTCTCTCTCTCTCTCTCTCTCTCTCTCTCTCTCTCTCTCTCTCTCTCTCTCTCTCTCTCTCTCTCTCTCTCTCTCTCTCTCTCTCTCTCTCTCTCTCTCTCTCTCTCTCTCTCTCTCTCTCTCTCTCTCTCTCTCTCTCTCTCTCTCTCTCTCTCTCTCTCTCACCTTGGTGAAGGTGGCGTAGGAGGGCTCGCCGGGCTGGGGGGGGTTGACCACCACGTCCATGAGGGCCTGTCCTGACACGGGGGCGCAGAGACGCACTGACACCAGCTTGGTGAGCTGGGCCTTCACCTCGGGGTCCACGTTCACCACCTCCATGTAGCCCCCGCGGAAGCCACACCTACACACACACACACACACACACACACACACACACACACACACACACACACACACACACACACACACACACACACACACACACACACACACACACACACACACACACACACACACACCCCCATCAAGCAGTGACACACAACTTCACGCTCTTCGCTGCACATCCTTGGGTCCTCAGCCATACACCCGCCAAGTGTGAAGGGGATCGGATGAACGGTTGTCGAGAAAATCGAAGGACAGACATACATGCATACATACAGACTCCTGCCATTTTAGTTAGATGTGTATTTGAATGTGTCCATGTATTTGTGTGGGTTGGGTGCTGGGTTGGGTTCCGAACTCTGTACTTTTAAAGGGTACCGACCGGTACCGACTGAATTATACGAATTACCTATACGAATTACATATATATAAATAAATATATATTTGTAATTAAACATATATTATTACTGTTGTAGTTGATATTATCGGCAGTTATCAGCTTGTCAGTCGGGTTGTTTACAGTCTTGCTTTCATCAAACAGGTCAGCCAGTCCCACTCTCAACCCGCCCTCGTATGACAGTCTGAGTCCCAGAGGTTACACCCTTCCCCGGGGCGCAGAAGACCTCGTTACCCCGCTGGAGTCACTCGCTGCTACGACTACTAGATTTTAGGAAGGATATCTCTTGTGTTTCCTCCGAGACACACACGACAGCATTCTTACGCTATGGTGACGGGCTGGGGCTTGTAGGAATGTGTTTAGGAGGGAAGAGGGATATAGGGAGGGGTTTTTACATTTTTGTTTTTAAAGAGTAAAGTACCGAAAAAAGGTACCGGTACCGAATTCCAGGTACTGGTATCGGTTCAAATGTGAACGATACCCAAACCCCACACACGGGTGCATGCGTCTGTGTGTGTAGGCTGATTTAGTTTGTTCTACTATTTTTGCTTGCCGACATTTACCCTTCTGCAAATGATCCATGTAGAAGAAAACTGCCAACTCACTCTCCCATGTAGCATTTGGAGGTAGAGTGGAAGGAGACCAGCTCCACCACACTGGAGTACTCGGGTCCCATCTCAAACAGCACCTTCTTGAAGGAGTGGAACGCACAGCCATCCGCATACACATTGTCCTGGTACACCTGGTTTAGGCCAGAACAAAGGTTCCTTATGGGCAAGGAGCCAAATCAAGGAACAAACGTCCATAGTCCAATTCAATGTTAACTATAGAGTAATTTATTAAATTAATTAGTAAGTTGTAGGAGTGTGTGTGGATGATGGCTGGTTTAAGCAGCCTCACCTGGCCCGAGTCAGACTGATTGGACTCTGGAGCTGGGTGAGGCTGCACACCTGTTGTGCATTGAGAAATCAAGCCGAAGATTAGCTAACGCTTGGTGAAACAAAGACGTTCCAGTGAGACTCCAGGATATGTCTATGCTTGGGATTTTTTCACAACTCATAGCTTTAGGACTCCAAAGTCCTAAAGCATGGAGACGAGAAATATTACAAAGGCTAAAAACACAGCTCACCTCGTCCGCCATGAGAAGGAGCCGCTCCTCTTTAGCGAACCGAATCACTTCTTCAATGCACTGCCGGCTCTGGACCTGGCCTATCGCAGGAACCAAGATGGATGTTTAACAATGGACAATTCAGAACTCAATACATTTTCATAGTTTTGATGATGTCCATTAAATATAGGCCTAAGCAGTTTATAAGTATATAACTCCTTTATATATATATATATATATATATATATATATATATGAAATAGAGAATTATTTTGTTGGTATTGGCTGTAGGATTCACACACGCACAATAGAAAACACACACAGACACACACAATAAACAAAAAAGGAACAGTATAGTCTGTCTGCAGTATACCTGTGGTAGGCATCCTTGAGCAAGAAGCATAACCCCTACCTGCTTGTTAATCTATATCTATATTGCTTTGGATATATGCAATATTTACATTTCGAATATATGGAAAGGGTAATACTGTGGGGGGGCACACTGTATTTTGGAATAGTAGTGTGTGTGCATGCGTACGTATGTGTGTGAGTATGTGGGGCACTTAGACCCAAAACTAAACCGTGGCATCACTTCAATAAGAAGTGTTATGTGCAGTGCTTTAGGCCTGCACTTGTATTGTATGCTATGTGTGTTTGTCCCTTTAATTGCCACCACAGAATCCAGGAAATGCAGATTCCTTCCGGATGCCACCCATATGATAGGCCCAAGTGAGGACTTGCAAATCAACTCCCACTGATGAAGATATATAAATGTGCATTTCCTGTTGGAAAGGGCTAGCATTTTGCCATTGCCACAGAGAGCTAGCTCTGCTCTTGTGTTCCTTTGTTTATGCAACTTCTCCTGTCCCTTTATGTTCTCCCTTATCGGGAAAGGGCTAGGTAAGTTTGGGGTACCCTTTCCATGTGCATCACGTAGGTTTTTCTCTGTTAACTACATTAGGTTAGCGGTGTGTGCCAACCCTGTATTTTTGTTAAAGTAGAGAGTAGGAAGGTTTACTGAAAATGACAACTAAATGAAAACAAAGGAATTGGCTCCTACATCTAGTTACCTCTACTTTTAGGAAGACTTGTTTTGTTACATTCTTTGATTTGGCACCACCTTCAGTCCTTCCCCCCCCCCCCGCCCCCCATTTTTTGTCTATACTGTAAATAGCAACCTTTGTCACTCCCCTGTTCTGTACTGGTTTATGTCCCTTATTACCTCTAGACAGTCAGTAGGGTGGTAACAGAAGTGTTGAAGATCAGAGTTTTGGGCCTAACAGCCTGTGTGTGTGTGTGTGTGTGTGTGTGTGTGTGTGTGTGTGTGTGTGTGTGTGTGTGTGTGTGTGTGTGTGTGTGTGTGTGTGTGTGTGTGTGTGTGTGTGTGTGTGTGTGTGTGTGTGTGTGTGTGTGTGTGTGTGTGTGTGTGTGTGTGTGTGTGTGTGTGTGTGTGTGTGTGTGTGTGTGTCCCTGTACCTGTAGGGTTTCCAGGGTTGATGATGCAGAGGGCCCGGGGTTTACAGTGTTCCCTGGCGGCGGTCAGTGACCGCCGGAGCTCGCCCACATCCAGGCTCCAGCACTTGTCCTCGTCCAAGTAGTAGTTGATCTGCACGCTGCCCAGCTCCGTCAGGGCAGCCGAATACAGAGGGTACTGGGGGATGGAGATCATGATGCCCGTGCGTGTACGGCCCTCCCCACACACCAGCAGCTTCAGCATGGTCTGGGAAGGAGACACAAAGGTACAACCGGAGGAAGTTAAAGCTGCTGTAGGGGAAGAATCGAGAGATGTGAAGAGAGAAAGAGAGAGCGCAGAAAAGAGTAGAGAGAGAACAAGATTTTGAAAATTAGCAACAACCAGAAGAATTCCCCATCCTCTCTGCTCCCCCTGTGCTACATTTCTCTGCCATTGAGAAGGTTGAAATCAAGATGGTCTCATACGGAGGCAAGCCCAGTGAACTAGAGCTGATATTTTCACAGAGCATTTCACTCACTAATAGATTATGGATAAGTGACTTGTAACATTTGGTTATCGACCTGCTCTAATATGGTGTACTAGTGAGTCAGAGGAGAAGGGCAAAGAGCGAGAAAGAGAAATGGAGATAGATATGGTGGAAACAGTTACTTAGCTGTATGAAGGGAACAGTGGAAATAATAAAGAAGGACTAAGAAGAACCAACGGGGGAGCAAATCTCAAGGTTCAGAAAATAAAAGCCCTTAAACATTATTTTGCATTATATTTATACTGAGCCATGTGATTTATGTTATGGAAATGATAGAAAGGTGCTCATACTGTCATGACCGTGCCTCAGCCCCATGAACTGCTTCCCTGTCCCTCATTAGTCAAATCTGTGTCACCTGTGTTAATTACTCACTCACTCACCTGTGTCTGTTATCATTACCCTAATCCTGCCCCCGTTAAGTCACTTTTTTTTCTGTCTATGCTGTGTTTCGTGCTAGTGGTTTCTGTACATATATTTTGGATCCTAGTAAACATATATTGTACCTGCTTTCAAGTGTTTATTTGTGTCTGCAATTGGGTTCATGCTTTGCGCCACATGTGACACCTACCACAATAGCGTCGCTGGCGCCAGTGGAGAGGTAGATGTTGTCATGGTTGCAGGGGATGCCACCGTCTCTCTTCTCGATGAAGCTTGCCACGTCCTTTCGGATACATTCGATACCCTGGCTGGCACTGTAGGCACCTGAAAGTACAATTTGAGCAGCATTTATTAAAAGAAAATGTAATTGCAAAAATATGAATGTAAATTACATTAAATGAGAAGACTGTAGAGTAGTTGACTGTAAAAGATCCTCTGCAACATTTCAACATTTCAGACAAGACCTTAGATTATCAACTATTTGCCTAAAGGGCATTGTCTTAAAGAAACAGTCACTCCTAAGCTCTATATTTACAGGATTTGATTGGTATTTAGTGAAAAACACGCTATTCCATATGCAACCCTAAATAATGCAGAGGGCAAACTCTGTACTTTCACTTTATTTCTGTGTACTGCTTCACATTAAGGTATTGTGTGACTTATTATGCAATGGGGTTAGCTAACCCTTATCCCACTGAATGAAGTCCAGTGGGTTTAGTTATTTAATCACCCATTTGAAAAAGTTTTATGTCTTTTGGTGATTTTGTTTGTTTTTGTTAGTGCTTAAACTAAATATAAATTTAATGATTTTTTTCATAGCCCTGGGCATTCAACTTAATATGCAATTTGTGACTGACAAAAAAGAGGCAATGCTTACATGAACAAAGAGAGATTAAAGGGGCACTCCAGCGACACAGTGCTAATGTGCTAACCATGGATGCAAATATGACGCTTTGTAATGACACAGGTTTGATTCTCATCCTGTGTGTCATTCCTTCTCTTCTTCAACCCACTCTCCTGTCCATAAAGGCATTCAAATCCTACACAAATAAATAAATATATATATATATATATAATAATAAAAATGAAGTCGTTTTAATCAGTGGATGCCCTTTGTGCTCAACACACTACGCCAGCTGACATCACTCCACGGCAGTCTCGGTTAATTAACACACAAATCCAGGCGGCTGCTCCTGAAAAGTGTCATGGGAGAGATTAGACTAACCCCGACTCTAAGCCTGAGCATGGAAGTTTGGCCCCTGCTAATCTAAAGACGCAGTGAAGCGGTACGGAAGAAATTGCTCTCATCTGACCGATGCTCTGTCCGCCGCAGCCGGCCAGGATATGCCGGGCTCTTTTCTTGGCGTCTTCAGGGAACTTGTCGTCTTCAAGGAGCGCAGGATAGGCACAGAGGGCCAAGACCTGGGAAGGAGCAGAGCAGAGGAGAACTCGAGTTTAACGCAAACTGCTTAGATCATAAACCCACAAGACTCAACATTTACGAACTAATGTCTGTCCCTTTGATGTTCTCGATAACGGTTCATCTGATCGACTTCACGCTCGGCGGGTGTATTACTGATGACCCAAGGAAGCGCAGTGTCGAGTTTGAAGTCGTTTGGACGAGCGGCTCTCGAGAAGCTGCAAGCGGCATCACCGGAGGCAAGGCAATCGGTTCTTTTTTTACGTTTGGAACGGGCCCTGCACTTGTGTAATTACCAGGGCAAATTAATTGATGTATCTGTAATAATAATGTCAACTTTCATCTAATCAAAAAACGTTATTTTTAGTAGTCTACAAACAAAAAGGGAAGGGGTTCAACCTGTCGGATGAATGTGATTGGTTTCTGGCCCATAGCATGGGCGTCGCCGACGTTGGCCTTGATGACTTCTGTGAAAGGCTTCTTTACTCCCTAAGGAAAGGAAAGAAAGAACAAGAGTTCAGATGGACTGATTAAAGTGGTGCCACTTTATTCAAAAATATTGAAAAGGATAAAGAGCCTGCATAATGGTGGGTGTATCTCATTGGTGGATACGGGGTTAAGACTGATAAAGAGCCAGATTTGAGCATGTTTGTGCCTGTCTGTGTGAACTCGCTCGCGTGACTTACAGAATTCACAACCTAGTTGTCTCATCGATGGATAGATCACACACAATGTGAAATTTTTCCATTTCCCATTCCCTTTAGCTTACCTAAAGGGAATGGTTCTGTGCGTGTAGTGTATACGCACTACAGTAAGCTAAGCAAATCTTTCTCTCTCTTTCTAATATTTGTATTGTATTGTATGCTCAAGCAGTTGGAGGCTACAGAAGGGTTCTTATTTCTGATGATAAAGGTTGAAGTTATATTTTAAATATATATAAAGCTCTATTTAGGGTTATTCACATAGTAATGTCTCAGAGCAAAACAATATTTCAGAGAGCGAAGGAAAGAGACAAACGCGTTTAACACGTCTCAATATGGCTTTTTGACTCCTCTTGATTCCAGCCCATTTCCTGACTGGCTCTAGTGAGACACAATTGGCCTGTGCTTATCCCATTTTCTGATCAGATGAGGACAAGGTGAAGATCTGGTGGTTCTTTAAGAGCCTACAACAAATCGTTAAATACATTTCAAGATTCAAGGTGTTCTATTGTCACTTCGATGTTAAATGTACACTCGTGTGCAATTCTTTGTCTGGGAGCCTCTGTTACAGAAAAAGAAAAAAGAAATACATGGACAAAGATAAAATGGAATAAAATAACAAAAGATATATAAAGAAAAGATTTATAAAATATATAACAGCTTTGCAGTATTGCTGCCATTGCATAAGAAGCAAACGTGCAAGAGGACAAGTCAATCATTAATACATGTTCATTAAACTGTCTCAGCTATAACTGCTCTTCGCTGAACGTCGCATGCGATCTGAATAGTGATCTGAATCCAACCATCCATAACAAGAAATATCACAAGGAAGAAATAACATATCGTCATAACAATGCAACAAATAGCATCTACTTTTTAGACATAGAACCCCAAACCATTCTTCATTCATGCCACTCTATGCACTTAATCTCATCCCACACGAGTGGAGTTGCATGACGTTGAGAGAGCTCCATTAGCCGGTGCCTAAGAGCTTCTCTTCCTGTACCCTGGCTCATAAACCTTCACATTCCTGAAGGCATATCAAACCTCAACTGCAGTAAACCCTGCTCCCTTGCACACAACCAATGGCAACGTGTGTACAAGCACCGGCCCCCCGGAATGATAAGGGTCCCTTTGTAATCGTCATTATTTTCCAATTCAATATTGTTTTTGGCGTTTGCAAAGTACATGTAAATCCGCAGCGTAACTGCTGGGGTAAGCGTTTGCATATCACCCGCAGAGTTCACACTGTGTCAATGTTGTCTTTCTGCGTGTCGCTATGGAAAAATAAAATGGGGTCGGAACCTGAAGAAACTTAAGCGTTGGAACCCGGGACTTTAGACATTCCCCTGGGTTAAAGCCTGGCAGCGTAACTTTGTCTTTTTTTTCAGTTCTCATCCCTGCTTTGTTAGTGTTTAACAAAGAGGCCTCTGTTCTGTGTGGGAGAGTGGCGGCCCCAGTCCACAGCTACACAGTCCCCCCTGCAGGCTCGCTATCAGTCACTTGATTACACCGGCTGTAATCAAGGGGGGGGGGGGGGGGGGGGGGGGTCAGCTCTGGTTGTTTAAAAAGCACCAACGCTGGCAGACTGGCAGACCCACCACCCATTGTTACAAGCCACAGTCCAAAAAGTGTTGAATATTATGCAATTTTGTAGCCTGATATGGATTTGGGTGCGGAGATCGGCTGGGTCGGGTTTTGTTGTCGTCGGCCTAATTCCGGAGTTTAAATACACTTTACACAAACAGCCTCAAGGGCACTGGATAAGGCAGACAGTTAAGCTTGTTCCCTTACTTAAGGGACTGTTCTATTAAGGATGGTGTGTTCCTTTTAACTCATGGTCCAGCATAGAGGAACCAATGAGCTCCAACAAGTCCTGTTTAATTCGTCAGATTTTCCAGGGGAAAATATACATTCCTAAATGATAGGCCTACACATTTACTCACTGCTATTTTATTTACTTATTTATTTATGTGTAGTATAGTAGGTTTCATCCTGGAAAGTAAAAAACCTCTGATATTTTTTATAGTGCAGGCATGTCATCCCATTTTTTCTCTGCACGCGAACACACACACACACACACACACACACACACACACACACACACACACACACACACACACACACACACACACACACACACACACACACACACACACACACACACACACACACACACACACACACCACCACACACACACACACACACACACACACACACACACACACACACACACACACACACACACACACACACACACACACACACACAAAGAAAGAAAGAAAGAACCTGGCAGGGACTATTAGTCCAGCTGACCAGGCCGGGAACGTCTGCCTCAAGATCTTCTGCATGTCACATTCCCAAGTAGTGTCCACTTTCAAAATAGTGACATGTTCAAAGGGACACGTGGCATATCAATATCGCCGTTCAGCAAGAATTTTGCTGTTCAAAATGTACAATTCTTGACACCGAAGCGCACGTCGTGGGGCACATGAATGATAGTATCTTTCGCATTCTGTCTCTCCCTCTCTCTGTGATAAGGAAGGGAAGAGAAGGGACACAAAAGAGAAGAAAGAAAACGTAACCTGACTATTAAGCAATACGCTTCCAGCACACATACTACACTCCCTGCTCTCAGTTGGGTCCTGTGAAAGAAGCCCCCCGCAGGCTCGTGGAGAACCCACGACTCCAGTTAGTCTGCTGTGTGGTTGTGCAACGTGTACTCCCTCCTTTCAACCATGACATCCCAGGCGTCTATTCTTTGCTTGGAACTTCCGAGATGCAAATGTCAGACAGGTCTTGTGTCGGATTGCAAAAGCGAGGTTGTTGTGGAGAGTTTTCTTCCTTTCTTTTTTTTCTTCTTCACAGAAGCACACAATTGTGGCACCCTGTCAAATTTTAGTTAATCACTTTTAAGTGCGTCTCTGTGATTATGTCATACTAGGCTATTCAGTTGCTACTTTACTATGGGAAGCACGGCGGCTTTAATCCCAGGGCGGACTTGCAATTTCAATTCACAAATGTAGCCTATTTCTACCACTTAAATACCTTCATGGAGGTTTTGGTTGGAATCATAGCGCGTCTTTGAGGAACCAATCACGGAGTTGCAGCACCCAAAACTTTACCTTTTTCAACTCCTCTTCTATCTGCACGGCGCGCATAACCATCGGTCCCCGGACAGCGTATTCGACCTGCCTCACGTTCTGGTTCATGCTGTCCAATGTGAGAACCTTCCCTCCATGGGAAGTCCCATTCACTGCTTTCTGTGACATGTTTTCTGCCGATGGTCCACGTCGCTGCAGGGTGATATCTGACATGAATGCAACAACAACAACAACAAAAAGAAATACAGAGAAATGGGTATAGGCTACTCCCAAAGCGTGTTGCCAGTGTGAAGATAAAGCAGTTGTGAGTCCTTACCAGTCCACTGCCGCTTTGTTCAATGCGGCTGATGTGTTGTTCGGTGAAGCTTGCGTCCCCCAACTCCCTTTACGACTTGTGTGTGTGTGTGTGCGTGTGTGTGTGTGTGTGCGTGTGTTCCTGTCTTCTTCCCCCTTTGAGCACTTGAGAGAATCAACGGTGAGCCCAACGCCTCCCCCTGGCAAACAATATATCGGAGAGGCTTCGTTTATTGTTTCACTAGAGTAGGAAAATATTACCGAATACTGCAAACACCCCAGACAACATTTAGTCACTTAAAAGGTCCAGACAGTTAGTTAGCTGTCGATATGCAAGTACATTAGATTGAACGACCTGGTTGGTTTACATTCTACGTGGAACACACGTGGTAGCCTATACGTTGCATTTTGCGTTATATAATGGTTGTATGGGGTACCATTGTTTTTGCAGCTTGTAGTTTTTGTAGTCTGACCTGCCTCATGTCGTCAAATATCCCAGTGACAACTGGCAATGTGATCCTCAGCGGTGCATTTGTGATCGTGCTAATTTATAGTTAAAAATATATATAAAGAAATCTGCATGGGAATGTGCGCGTGACAGGAACGTGTGTGAGTGACAGCAGCGTATGCATGTTCCGGTGGACGGTTGTGGCGTTAATGTTGTAGTAGGCCAATTTTAATATTTTTTTTACTCTATTCATTTTTTTCCCATTTGGTAGTGCCAAACCGTGCTGAAGTTGTCAAAGTACACGCCCTTCCCCCCTCTCTCGTCATGCTGTAACCCTAGATCAGCCGTATTTACACAGCAATCATATGAGCCAGTGCCAAAGATGGCCACAGAAGTCACACAACAGCCGAGCGGCCTTCACAATGAAACGCAAAATATATAATGCAACTTTCAAAACGTGATATTTACATGAAAAAAAATTCAATTGTTTAAAGTATGGTGTGCACATTTTGGGCTATTTAGCCCACAATCTGGGCCATTAAGTGTTTTACTTTTAAACAGTGCAAACCTCTGTAATTCTAGGCCTATTGCAGAACTAACAGTGAAAGCTCTGGGCTATCATTTACTATTTGTTTGATACGACTATACTAATAATACCACAATGATTATAGTAGGCCTGGTATTGTAGATGTTAAACTCCAGCTGTCATCACACATCTTAGCACCGATGTAGACTTATAAACAAATCTGCCCTAATAAAAAGGTATTATTTTAAGGGACTGGATGCTTGTATGAACTATTCCATATGCTCTTACATTAATAATGTATGTTTTACTTCTTGGAATAAAAGCATCATTTTTTATTTTTCAATTTGAAAACTGGCATTCAATAAATAAATACACCCATAAAAAACAATTACACGAATTAACCAGTAGAGGGAGGGCATGCCATGCTCAAGGGCACCTCGGAAGTGGGTGTGTTTTAGGGAGTGTAAAACTGAGAAGACACAGACATCCATGAAAGCGGCCACAGCCCCGCCCTCCTAATTGAAGAGACCATCATAGATTTGCACGGGTAGAATGGTTATCTTATTCCAAGTAGTACAGTAGAATATACCTTTTCCACAGAGGTGTCATCATACGACCGCAGGTGTCACTCATAACCCATTATGGGTCTGCTACTTTTATGTACCATGGCTGCAGGTGGTGGACTCCTCTGCACTAGTATATTCTACCCATGCCCTGGTAGATAAAAGTATGAGGTACCCCTGTGTTTGTCCTATGATGATGCCTCCGTGCAAAGGGTAGGAATTCTTCATTGTTTACATTAAATACATTATTTTTGTGTTTTGTTTTGGGTTTCCTCGATTGCTCTCTCAATCGTAATGCAACGGGGTGTAAATCACGCCATCACTTGGCGGTACATAACAGTGACATAAAAAATACAAAATCATTTGGGGAAAAGGCAATGTACATTGGAGTATAAATCGATGAGAAACCCAACATCTCCAACGTCAGTTAGAGATGGTAACAGTGCATTAAGCTACACACCACCTACATTATTGTATGAATGACTTGGATTATCCCGCTGCACGATAACTTTCAGCTGGGATCCTATCCAAACAAATGATTATCAATCACATTATAAACCTCCAAAGAAGGCACTAGTATTCTCAAATATGGACTTGACTTCATATCATCTTTTTAAATAAATCCTAATAGAATCAAGACAACAGAAATCTCAAGCTCACAAAGAACAGGCAGTATTTGTGTTGTGCACACAGCTATATATTAGAGAGAATAAATAATTTGGTTCCATTTAGAGAAAAATAAAATAGAAATGTAGAAAGACTTTTATCATGGGCATCGAAACTGATCAGACAGCTCCATTGTGAATTATTAAAATATCGTACAATCTTGTAGACATTTCTTTTCTTAGTGCTCTGAAGCGATTAAACACGTACATTGTCAGTCTGAAAACTGAAATGTCAAGACATTTTCTGACATTCACAGGCCTCTTAGAGAACGAATATCGATCTACAATAGGTACCATTCATAACCACAACAAAAACATCTTATAGAAGTTGTTTGATCAAAATCAGTTAATCACATCCTCAACTCTTACCTTCCCCCCCCCCCATCAGATCCACGTTTGAAATGCTAACAAATCCAGATTACGGTGATTTACATTGCCAACACACCGTGGTGATTTGGATGGTTTTAAAGTAATGTCAGTATTGACTGACTATAAAATGAAAATAATATATAAGTAAGGCCAACGAAAGCAGGAGGCCACACTAGATTAGGTGGCTAACACTGGAGACTGTACTTTTCATATCGGCCACTAGATGGTCCCCTAACATTAAAATATGAAGTTGTCCTGATCTCCATCCCCATACGCTACATTCACACGCCTTATTAGGCAGGCTGCTGCTGCTTGGAATGGTGAGACTCATAGTGACAAGTGCACATGGTGATACGTTTCCCATGACGAACAGACATGGGGAAACAAGAACAACCACTAATAATGTACATTCGTTTCGTGGAGTGTCGGCAAAACCTTCAGGCCATCACGGCCATGAACTAGAAAACCAAAACAAAAAAAACCTCTAGAAATCCAACTCCAGATGAACCCTTAAAGGAACATTCACGCGGATAATGTTTTGCCACACATTAAAGGACACGACTGGTCAGGCGGCGTGTGTGTGTTTAATGTGTGTGCTGCACCCATGCGCGGTGTGTCTACATGAGTCTACAGCAGGGCTCCTTAGCGGTGGACTGCTCCTCTTCGGGGGCCCGGAGCTTGAGCAAGGGAGGGTCCCCGCTGGCGGGGGTGAAGTACACTTGGCTCGACGTAGACACCACCGCCGCCTCCGTCATCGTGGTAGCTGTCTGGTCCCGGGTGGGCGCACTGCGGACCACCTCCCCCTGCCCCAGGACCTCGGGTGGCGTCCCGCTGGGAGCATCATCAGCACCGTCCTCCGCCCCGGGGGGCTCCTCCTCCGCCCCGGGGGGCTCCTCCTCCACGGGAGAGGGGAGGGGCGGCGGGGGAGCCGGGTACTTGTTGAGCTTGGCGGCGGCGCGCTGGCGCTTGAGGTCGGCCAGGGTCTGGTAGGACTTCTCGCGGGTCATGCCGTTGGCTCCCGCCTCGCCGCCGTTGCCGGCCCCCGCATCCGGGCCGGGGCTGAGCTGGTAGAAGGCTCTGCGGTCCATGATGCCGCCGCCGCTCCACTGCTCCCCCGGGACATAGGCGGCGAGCGAGACGGGCGTCCCGCCATTCCCCAGGCTGGATAACGGCTCCCCTTGCGGCGGCGGCTGTGGCTCGGCTGAGTCTCCGTTCTGCGGGTGGGGTGCGACGCTGCCGCCGGCCACCTGGGAAGACACGGCCAGGAGATGGGGAAGAGGTTCTGAGGCTGAGCGGTAAACCCGCTCACATGTCATTCCACCGGTCTGTGTCTTCATCAGTGTTTGTGGCAATCATGAATCGTTAGTTCTGGTGGATGACCACACAATTGATGTGTGAAGTGTGTCAAGTCATGTGTATCTTCTTATCGTCAATACTATTTTGCTGAGAGTGTGGATGGAAGACTTAACACATTGCCACCCCAATCCTACTACCTCCTACACTCAATTTCACGTCTGGGATTAGTAAAATACATAATCCCAGATGTACAGGACAAGTAGTCGAAATGATGAAAGGATGAAAATAAAAAGAGCACAACCTAAAAAAGATAAATACAGAAAACAGATCTATAAACAGATGTAGACTTCTTTAATCTTCAACTCACTTAAGTTTTGTTTTTACAAATGTGTATGTTATAGTTATTCTCCAACTGTCCCTCCCTCCCATCCCTCCATCCCTCCACCGTTACCATGGCGGCGTGCTGGTTGAGCTCGTTGTCGGTCTGCTTGTCTTCGTCATCGTCGGGGGGCTCGGGCTGCCGGCCCCTCTCCTGCCAGACCATGGCCTCCTTGTGGTGCTCCCGGCGGTAAAGGCTGGAGCGCTCGTTCACGCTGACTCGCCGCACCACCTTCCTGCGGGCGCAGGAGACGGCGGTTAGTTATTCATTTTGACCGCCGGTGTCCTCGGATGCTTTTGGTGTCTTGAATGACCGCTTTTGTTTTTGTTTTTAACTTTCGCTTGAAATGTTTGTAGATGCTTTATTATTGACTGTGTGCGCCGATCGCTTAGTAAGTCGCTTTCGGAAGAAAATAAAAAGCGTCCTTCGCTAAAGTCAAACTTTTGTTGTAGGAACATGGGTGTGTTTGGTCAGGTAAGTAGACCAGCTGGTGAGAGGTAAATACTTTGTAGTAACTGGAACATCTGACTCGGCCTCAACTGATTCCTTATCCTAATCCAGGTTTCCAAGCACAGAGAGAGCAGTAAATAAATGTTGAGGTGAGTCATGTAGCGGTTTGAAATCCAAAAGCAGCGAGGCTGAAACCAGTCGAGCTCCAAGTCCTCTACTTCACTGCTCCATTGCATGGAGCATCTAGATGTCGTTTTAATGCCAAACCAACTGTTTTTATAAAAATCCAATCACACAGTCTGCAGCACCATACAAAACTCAGGGACATTGTAACAGTTAAAAAAACACCAGTGGGAACAACACAGTAACAATATAAGATGCTCGATTTTATATTTATAAATTCTTATACAATGTATGTGGTTGAAATTACGGCTTACTTTTGGGCTGGCAGCCATTCCTTTTTTCATTTCATTTTGTTCTCTTTGTTCCCGTTTTTGGTTAGAATGTATGAATGTGTATGTTATGCAAGCTTGAACAACGTCTAAAAGCAACCCAAAACCCCCAGGGCTTGGGCCTTTCTGCTCTCAGGGAGTGGCTCACCCTCGGCTGGCTGTGCTGGAGGCGCGCCTCTGCAGCGTGTTCTTTTGGCGGCCCTGGTTCTTCATGATGGCGTCGTGTTTGTGCTTGAGCTCCAGGATCTTGCCACGCACCTCCTCATCTGAACACACGTCTGGGGAGAACACGAGCACACGGCGAGACACGGGTCACACAGGGTCTGATGGCGTGCTGGGGCTCTCTCTCAACATCTGCCTTTCGAAGTCAAGTCAATTCCCAGTCTATTATATTTGTATAGCCCTTAATCACGGTTAGTCTCAAAGAGCTTTACAGGCCATATATTGATGACAACCCCTTAACCCCTTAACCCTAAAGGGCAGGAAAAAAACTCCCAACGTGGAAGAAAAGGAACGCAGAGTGGGGGATCCCTCCTTTCAGGGAGGGTCAATAGTGCAATGGGTGCCATTATTGACATAGTATTACAAGCCAACATTATTAAAATCAGTTAAAAATAGAAATGTAGTATTGTCCATGGTGATGGTATTGAGGGAGAGAAAAATAAATGTAATATTTATAAACCCAGGGCAAGTAAAGCTTAAATGTAACTCTCGGACATAAAACGAACCCATATCTCCATTTAGAGATGTACTGATGTAATCTAGTGAGCCGTTTAGTTTATGGCAGTAGGAAGTATGGAAGAGAACAGCTAAGTACTGTAAAGTGGCTGTGGCTGATCAGGGTGTGAACCATGAGTCACCGGGGTCTCGGTGCAGTGCTCACCTAACGGCGTCTCCTCCAGAACCGACTTGGTGTCCAGACTGGCCCCGTGGGCCACCAACAGCTCCACCATCTGGAGCTGGGACATTACAGACGGATGGGAGCCATCATCAGGTTGCTCAGAACAGACAGAAAGTGATGTATTGTGCGAGTGCCATAGGACTACTTTTAACATTGTAGTCAGTTCCATCGCTAAAGAGTACTTGAAAAAAGACCTTAAGATGAAGAGCTGACTGTTCTATTTAGCTTTAAACTATTCACACAATCTTTGCTTAAACCAGTGTTCCAGTTTAAGCGTAACTCGTTCACACGGTCAAATCTACAAATCCGGTCCACTCTGCCAGGTCTAGCGGCGTCCACCGCTGGGATACACCGTTGATATGGCTGCAGTTCTCACCTGTCCCCAGCAGGCGGCAGCATGCAGAGGCGTCCAGCCATCCAGATCCTTCACCTCCACCTGGGCCTTGTTCTCCAGCAACAGCTCGGCCACAGACAGGTAGCCGTTAGCGGACACTATGTGCAGCTGTGGACAGAGACAGAGTAAACGTGAGGGTTTTTCAAAAATAGAAATAGCAACCAAAACCCGTCGGAACCCCACCTGACGCCTACAAAACCACCGCTGTGGCGCAAGTCTTCCCCAGCCAAATGACCTCACCCCCTCCTTCTCATCCTCCTCCCCAGAAATACTGGCAGAAAAGGGCATAATTAAAAAATGGGTTTTCTGTGTACAACTTCTCTGTAGATTTAGGACACACCCAGTCCTCCCTAGTGTGCTAGAGTAGCTAGCTTGGATTGCTAACAAGCTAAAGAAAACAGGCAACGCTCCATACCAGATTGTAATCACATAACTAGCCTAGTGTGGGAATCGTATGCCAGGTTTGACCGGTGCAATGGCTCACCACTGTGGCTCCGCTGTCGTCCTGTGCGTTCAGGTCGGCTTTGCTCTGCACGAGAGCCTGAATGTCCTTCAGCATGGCCATCTCTTTCGCCCCCCGACACTCGTCTATACGCTCCTGGGTTATACCTAGAGACAGGCAGGCACACACGTATGAACACACAGAAGACATGAGGCATGATGATCAAGAACCCAGTGATGTTTGTCCTCTCCTGTTTGCTTAATAACTTGAAGGTCCTGAGGCATCCTCCTTTGTTGTTATACCAAAAGCGCTGTAGCTGTTGGACAATCTTAAGATGCCTCACTTTACAGTCATTACTCTTACTATTCCTACCCATACTACTCATCCTATTACTACTGCAACTACGTCCTTTACTACAACCCCTGCTACTGCTACTGCTACTGCTACTAACCCTGCTCCTACTAACCCTTTTCGGCCATAATCACTTCCAGGAGTTCCAGGGTGACCTCGTCCTCACAGAGGTCATAGGGCATGTTGCCGTCGGCGTTGACAGCCAGCAAATCTGCACCTCTGGAAACACACACACACGCGGAAACAAGGACACACACACACAGACAGACAATGAAACACAGGACACCATTAGATTAATGCACACACACACACACACACACACACACACACACACACACACACACACACACACACACACACACACACACACACACACACACACACACACACACACACACACACACACACACACACTTACAGAGCGTAGATCAGCCCAGGTGACTCCAAGCAGTCCGAGCGAAAAATAGGTTGAGCGTCTGCATTGCTTGCTTTGTTTATGTAAATGAGATTCTCTCCAGGAAGACTTGTAATGTGTTTACAGGAGACACTGGGCCACAGTGGACGTTTCTAAATAGAGGGACTATTGCTGTGACAGCTCTTCACCCACCATCTGCTTTGAAATGCGTCTTGAATTGATGGTTCATTAATCAGTTTTTTGGATCTCAGGGAATCCTTTTTCTGAGGCACAAATGAATTAGAAAAAAACTCCTGCACTAAGCTGCTTACAATGCAACACCTTGGGCACAGATCTGTATCGGACTGTGTGGATTGAAAGCCTGTTGAGTTTGAAACTCTGTATTTGCCATGAAGATAATAGATAATTATGCACATTAACCCATGCAAAATAGAAGTGATGCAATGTTATGTATTGCATTCAAGAGGAGTTACCACAGTACCTAGTACAGTAAAAGCACTTGTCAAACACAGATGTTTTCAGCGCCACATTTGACCCATTGAAGGATTATTCAAAATGTGAAACTAGCTGGAAGGAAATTGTGAGCATTGCAGTTAAATCCAACAAAGCAATGCTGTGTCTCATGGGCAGAGGGAAGCGTGGCGTGTCTCTCAATTGCTATGGTTTTCCACTTGGAGTGTCTCGTTGTTTGTCTTTGTGCGTGTGGTCTCTACTGGTCTAGTTACTCTCCAATGTCTCCCAGTCCTACTGACAGAGAGAGTGAGAGAGACACAAAGAGCCGTGTGTGTGTGTGCGTGCTCGTGCGTGCGTGCGTGCGTGCGTGCGTGCGTGGACCTGGTGGTCTAGTGCATTGCAAGGGAAAACATGCAACAAATAAAAGCACATGATGAAAACAACGAGCGAGACTCACGCCTGCACCAGCAGCTGGACCAGCCCCGTGTGTCCACAGGTGGCGGCGGCGTGCAGGGGCGTCCACAGCTCGCTGTCGCACGCGTTGACGCTGGCGCCCGCGTCCAGCAGACACTGCACCATGTCGGTGAAGTCGTCGATACAGCACTGCAGGGGTAGGAACGGAGAGGGTTTTTGCTTTATGTCAAATAATAAATAAACCAACCGAGTAACTTAGTAATCTTGACGGCGCCATTTTAAATCAACATGTTCCCAACACGCTTACTACCATGCCGAAGCAGCTTGCTGTAGAAAAAGATTGTAGATAGGTGTGTTTATATAACTAATGAGAATGTTAGGCCAGTGTGCCGTTTGGTTTTAAATGTATTCCATCATGCAGCGTGGATTATTGCCCCACTGTAACCACAGTGGGGTTACAGTATATATGGTTTTCATCCAATATAGAAAACCATTATAACTCTTTATTGTTTAACGGCTCTTTGTTCAATGAAGTCAAACAATAAATCATTGGACATGATTGCTTGCACGTGTTCTTCATGGTAACTAAAATCGTAAGGCAGGTAGTTAGAGAACAACGTTAAGTGAAAAGACATAGGGCTCTGCTTTGCTGAATGGTATTATTATTATTTCTAGATCTAGTGTCTGTATTTGGTCTGTATAACATACCACCCGGTTCTCACTCAAACTGAGCTTTTAACAGTCCAAAAAAGGAACCCAGGCTTGATCCTACATTCCATCTATGACCTTATCTCCACATCCAGTAGCTGAGTAAGAACCTGGGAATGTCGAGAAATTAAAAAAACATAAGCCAACCTTTACTGAGTACACTTCCAGAAACGTTACAGGCCAGACGAAATAAAAGGCAAACAGTGGCTGGTGAGCTCCTGGTGATTGAGCAGAATGTAAACATACAGACTAAAGAGGAGACCAACCTTGCTGTTCAGACATGCCAAATTAGAGTATAGAGTAAGCAACAAAAAACTGCAACCATTGCGTGTATGTAAATGGTAAATGGACTGCATTTATATGGCGCTTTCATACCTGTGGCCGCTCAAAGCGCTTTACAATTATTGCCTCACAGTCACCCATTCATTCACCCATTCGTTCACCAACAGCGGTGTCAGCCATGCAAGGCTAGGTGTCTTCACACATACAAGATGTCTCACATCTGAAACCATGTCTCACACCTCAAAGCAGCAACCTTCCTGCCTCCTGAGTCACTGCCACACATTGTGTGTGTGTGTGTGTGTGTGTGTGTGTGTGTGTGTGTGTGTGTGTGTGTGTGTGTGTGTGTGTGTGTGTGTGTGTGTGTGTGTGTGTGTGTGTACAAATACATAAGCAAGCCAGGTGTATGCAAGTGTTTGAACTTCAAAGGCCCTCTCATACAAGCTGTCGTGCCTTAACAATAACTCTACATAGTGACGATGAGTCAACTTGGTGTTAAAAAATAAATGATTTAATTGGGGACATTAGAGGTGTGTGTGTGTTCACCTGATGCATGGCTGTGAGTCCATCCTCATTGAACAGGTCCGGACTGACTCCACTCTTTACCAGCTCCCTGACTGCAGAGACATAAACACAATGACTCACTTGGCAGAGTCCCTTTGGTATAAACATAATTAGTCCCGGCATTTAGCGCACATCCCCATTTTCATAACTAGGAAGGAGGGGGAGAGGGAGAGGGAGAGGGAGAGAGACTGGCCTTTCAAAAACAACCAAGTACCCAATATTCACGGATCATCAGCTTGAACTTTATCGCGTGTCATGCTTCTTCTGACTCACTAGGGGGAATATCCTGACCCCTAGAAATTCAAACTCGCTGGCAGTGACTATGGTGGCATTGGCTTCAAGTGCATGTAGGAGTTTCCCAAGGCTCCAACATCAAGCCCTTTCTAAGTCTAAGGCAAGTAAAATGAAATGGCAATCAAATCAACCATTTCCCTACAGTTAAATGAATACTGACCCATCCTTTCAAGCACTTAGCTTGCAGAGGCACAAACCGCGCTTTTGTCAGTGGAAAGTAATGTATGCCTTTTGCTGTCATATATATATATATATATATACACTATACGATTTAGTATTACGATTCACAATTGAGTCATTTAGCAGACATTCTTATCCATAGTAACTTAATACAAGAGCAGGTAGGGGTTGGGCATCTTGATGAAGAAAGCAGATTCGACATGGGGATCGACCCAGCACCCATTTTCTTGGAGTAGAACCCCCTAACCACCAGACTATCCTGCCCGCTATATATGGCTGGGAGTCAAATACCACTAACTAACCTCTCTGGATTCCGTGTGTGTGTGTGTGTGTGTGTTTGTCTCTGTGTTTGTGTGTCTTTACGTGTTTGTTTTTGTGCGCGCCACCTACCCTCCTCCACGTCGTTGCGCGAGGCGGCCTCCAGCAGCGTGATGGTGTCCGGGAACGTCACCCTCCTCGTGCGGGCCTTCTTCTTGTCCGCCTTGGCCCGGGAGCCCCGAGTCGAGTCCTTCTCCATCTGCGCCCAGCCCTTCAGCTGCTGCGCGCGGCGCTTCTGGGCGTGCTTCAGCCGCTCGGTGGCACTCAGCCGGCCCACCGTGGCCATCTCTCCCAGCAGCTCGCCGTGCTCTGCGGCCATGCCACCGCCACAGGTGGTTGTGGTGGTTGTTGTTGTTGTTGTTGTTGTTGCTGCTGCTTTATGGTAGATTCCAGCGTCTACCTGTTCTGACCCCTATCTGGTTTGCCCATGGAAACGGGCCTTCCTGCGAGGCGGAAGTGAGGTGAGGTTTAGCTCCAGTGGAAATAAGCACAATTGTTTGTGTCCAAACTAAGAACCATAATAAGGCGAACAAGGTGGATTTAAGGTGGCTTCATGATGTCAGAGACATTCTGACGGCAGCGAGGTCAGGCTCACCATCTTCTTTAACCCCGGTCCTCTTTATTCACCTCCAAGTCATACAAATAAAAAAACAATCCAACAGTTCAAGCATCCACATAACTTCCAGTAGTGTCAACCAAACAATTCAAGTCCAAAGGATCGTAGTCCAAGCGGTTGGCAAAACATCTGCAAGCGATGACAAGAAATGGGGGAAGAGCCCGGGCACGTATAAAACGCCACGGAGAGTGAGAGTGAAACACGACCAGTCACGCTAGCTCTGTGCAACGAGGAAAGGCGGTGAGGTTACCCTCCGATCCGCTCGGAGGCGTACGGGGCCGAGCAGCATTTACATCCGACTAGGGAGTCACAGGAGGCCATGGCTGCAAATAAAGCTACAGTGGAGGAACCGGCTCACACATTCCTAGGAGTCAAAAAAAAAAAAAAAAAGGTTTCCAGCCCCCGGAGAATGAAAAGGCACATTCACGGGGGTTTAACATTGCACAAGGCCTCATTCAACCACAAGGTGAGGGAGTCGGCGTACGAGTCTCCACGGGTGGAGCAGGGGAGGCTGTAATCCCAGGGTGAGTGTGTTTGTTGGGGGGCCCCACTGTGAACGTCTATCGGGTCGCCCCGGTAGACCACGGCTAAGCCAGGGCTGGTTCACCACCACAGCGGCCTTCGCCTTTGGGTGTGTTCACCTGTGGAGGGAGAGAACGAGAGGGACAGTGAGTGAGACAGGAAGAAGGGGAGTGTGTGTTGTTGAGTGTATGTTACCATCTACCGTACACGCTCAGCACTCCTAATCCTGTTATCTTTAACCCCTGAGATCCCTCCCCTCTCCCCCTCCTCTCCCGCCTCTATCCTGGAGGAAACCCGAGACCGAGGGACGTTTTTCATGAATGATTGACACACCCTGCCGTCCAAGACACGCTTTTGCTGCACGGCGGCGATGTTCACCTTTGAGTGTATTCTGCCATGGGTGAGTGGCGGGGAGTCAGCTACAAGGAGAGGCCTATAGGCCAGCAGCATTCCAACCAACTAGCTAACCTGCGACGATGGCTTTTATTTTTTGGCAAAGATCCCAGCGTGACGAGGTCGGCCCCTCCGTCGGCATGGGGCTCTCTCGCACCGGTACGGGGTTACACGTCTCGCGGGCTCTGCTCCTTCCATGCACCTCGTCCATTATTTAGTGGCACGAGCGCAGGGAGGAAGGTCAACTGGAGGCACTCACACAGATAGGGAGAGGGAGAGTGAACGTGGCGCGCGCAGTGCTAACACACAGGTGTGCGTGAGCGCGCGCGTGCGTGTTACTACTGTCACATTCCCGGCGGAGGGGAGAGTTCTTCTCGAGATTCAACGTTATCGTTTTAGGGGGTGACTTTTATAGAAGATATTGTAGGGAGTTAAACTAAGAGATTAAACTACACATGGATCACGGATGACATCATCCCATTTTCTTCCCTAACCTCCTTTTTTGTATCAAAGCTCATGTATTTAATTAAAATAAGTAGGCTAGGGCGTCCCGGTGGCTCACCGTGTAGAGCGCGTACCATTTAAGGCTCAGTCCTTACCGCAGCTACCCGGGTTCGATTCCTGCCCGTGGTCCTTTGCTGCATGTCCTCCCCTCTCTCTCTCTCTCTCCCATACCTTCCTGTCTAACTCTTACTGTATCTGTCATAAATAAAGCATACAAATGCAAAAATAAATCTTTAAAAAAGAAAATATACATATATAAGTAAGCTAGACGAGCCAATACTGCTGTCATTTTTTCTTCTGGCTATTTATAGTATATTTTTCACTGCAAACAATGTAAGGATTTCCTCTGATTCAGGCCATAGGTTTGCACTCCCTGGAGACCTGTGAAATCCCAGGCAAGCCCAGGCCACACAAGCATTGACTCCTATGATTGTGAACATAGCTTATGCCAAGCTTGCACAACATTAGTCAGAGAGGCATCACATAGCTGGCCTAATATTTCTCTATGAAACACGAGGTTACTGCGATCGAAAGACAAAAGGTTTTCAGTACATGCTGCCTGAGTCAATGTTAGTTGACCAGACTAACCTGTTTTCAGACAAAAGTGTCTCAAATCAAATGAGACGGAACATTTAACTGACTTCCTTAACTGACTGAAAGGAAAAACAATATATATGAATGGGAGTTATGCATGATACACCTATCAGCTCATTTGTCCGCAGAATGATGAGTCATGGAGACAGCATGGTCCGCTGACAGCTCATATCATGGGGATCTGCTTGTATGTGTTCTCTTGTTTGCAATGAATCACCTTTCATAGGAAAATCATAATGAAGCACTTCTCCGTCTTGCCCATCAGGATTAAGGTCAATGTGAAATAGCATAGTGTATGTTACTTCTGATTTCAAAGTTAAACAAGCAATTACCACTGGAGAAATCATGATAGGAATTTGATTTGATGAGTTATGGCAAAGTGACAAAAGCTAGCTAGCTGGCTGTGCATTGTAGACCCTTTAAATTACCAAAGGGAGGGGAACCATGTGGATATGATGTGACGGTATATTAATCAAGAAAAAGTCAAGTCTGGCCAATAGCAGATCATTGTATTGCTGGGAACACTTTGCGATAAGGGAACAATAATTAACTATTAATCAACATTACTTAATTGTTCGTTAATGGTTATTACTGCATTAACTAACAGTTAATTAGCAGTCAACTAATGGTCTAGTCATCATTTACTAATGTTGTTCATGTTTACTAATGGTGTTCATGTTAACTAAGGTAATGCATGTAAGTCATTTACTATGTTTAGATATAGATGTGTCCTAGAGCTCCACACACACTGTGGCATTGTACTAGTTTACCACTATGGATGCAATAAGAGGACTGTGTGTGAGAAATGTAAATAGGCTGTTGCATCAGCCATATCCTACAATATGTACAGTGGTCATTGGTTAAACTGATTTATACGCAGGCTAGAGCTGTCAAAAATCGACCTTGGTGTGAATAAAATTATTGTCACTTTTTCACAAAACGGAAATACCTATTGGTACCTTACACAATGAAGGGCACAGGCCATCGTAGTCTTTGGAAATGGAGGGGTGAGGTTGCAACTAAACTCTATACACTGAACCTTTACGGCAACAAACTGCAAATGGCTGAGCCACTGAACCACACCTTTCATCTGCCAATTATTTGTTCTACAGATGACTGTGAACCCATATGTTTACAGATGGTTGTACATTCACTGGCCCGGTTGCACATAAACCTCAGAAACACGTGTATTCCTGTGAAAGATAACATACGGTAAGATAATACTTGAGTGATCCCAGACAAGGATTCTGGATTTCTAGATTTAAAAACCCGTGGTACATTTTAAGTGGGAAAAGATTAATAGAAAAAACGTTTCACTGACTCAGGAAACCAAACAGCGAAAACACTGTTTAATTCCACTGGGCCAATGTGCCATTTGACATGACCTGCATGAGCCCTGAGGCATTAAACAATGAGCACTTTCCCTGTTGAATCAGCAAAACAAGCCAAATATGTTACCAACTCCCTCTCCTCACTCTTTATCAGAAATACCAGTGTGAGACAGCCGGGGGGGGGGGGGGGGGGGGGGGGGCTTCACAAAACATCTTGTTTTGTGAAGGGGGAGGCCACCAAGGAACTGCAAAAGTGGCCCTTCTAAATCCTGTTGTGAGTAGGTAAAGCTAGCCTGCTTTGTAATCACACAACAATGTCAAGTAAAGCCACAACACAAGTAGAAAGAGGGTGCAGAGTAGATGCAGACAGACTGTATGTGCATGTCACTGCAACAGAGGACAAAGATACAAGAGAAACACATTTTTTATAGAGGGCAAGCTATATATATGGGGGGGGGGGGGGGGGGGGGGGGGGGAGGAAAGAGGATGTGGAGGCAAGACTGCACCCAAGATAGAGTGTAAAGACGTGGGAGGAAGGATGGGGAGGTGACAGAGTGACTGGCTTATACTACAACTCTATGTACTGTGTCTACGCAGGAAGCCTGGGCCATGTCCGGTACAAGCACAGAGCCACAGAGAAAAACAGGGCAGGTGATTCTTTAAGAGGATGATATGAAACTGTTGGTTTTGCTCTTGATCCAAAAGACTGAAATGCTGCTGTTGACCAAGTTCAAGGTCGGCTGGCAAAGGGAATTTGACCACGTCTTTGAAAATTGTCGAGCATAAAATAGACAGAAAGTGAACAATGTATTGGTTGCCGCCTAGTCAGATTTTCCTTCTTTGTCTTGACCCGAGGATTAGATGCATGAGTTTACGTAATAGGATCTATTTTGTGATAGGTGTGAGTTGCAATGACTCAAGGGGAAACTCTGTAGCCTACTAGTAGATATACATTTTTATTTACGATCATCCATTTTCAGTTATTTATTTTATTTACGTTAGTAACTACTAACTGCAGTTGTCGTTTTTTTTGTTCAAGCTGAATGTCTATTGTGTCTATTGTATAATTATCTTAAACCCAAATACAATTTGAATCTTAAAATCAAATACACTGGGTTAGGGTTAGCTGTGTCAGAGCTAGTTGTTATGCATTTCTCTTTTACCAAAACGCTCATTGAAACATATCAGACAGTGTGATAATGGGACTGTGATATAGGACGATGGCCATTTTACAAACGGACTGTGGTCAATCTACAATAGACTATCGGATAATGACAATCTATTGGAAGAACTCATGTGTAGGGCCAATAAACCTATACACAAGGCCTACTACCGAGGTTCACAGAGCTAAAGTCCACCAACCGTTGCCTAACGCTACCCTATAGGCAGCCTCCATACGATCAAGACGCACTTTGACCACAGATCTGCCAAGAAACCACGACAGACTTATCATCTTTGGCCTACATTTTATACAACTCCATTGTGTCCAAATCAACACGCACACGACCTCTAATTATTCAGAACCGGTATCTACAGCCCTGTATTCGGCATCACCTCTGATAGGGAAGGTAATCAAAAGGTGAAACCCTGCGACACACGACTCTTTACATATGACCCTCGGCAATCCTGATCAACCCCTAATTGACTGTGCGGGTATGGATTTCATCGTAGCCACCTTGTCCCTTTCACGGTGTAATGTTGAGGGGTTATTCCGAGGCGAGGGATCAGCCTCCATACCAGCGCCAACAGGTGGCTGGTAGTCTGACAGGTAGACGCCACAACCACCTGGATCCATTCATCAACACTGCTTCTCTCTGGAGAAGTCGCACGCTTTCTGGCAAGTGTTGGAAAACCCCAAACTAATAGTAACTTCATAAACAACTGCCCCTAACAAACGATCCGTCGAATTGAAACGTACTCCGTCCATAAAAGTGCATTATTGTGTGCGGGGCGCGGATTAGCTTGGCTTCAACGTTAGCCTCCAGTCGGAACGAATCGCTTTGCACTCCTTAAGTGAAATGGATAACAAACATGATAAAAGCCGTGATACTAAACTAAACGATACTATATTCAATGTAGAAACAGTACCCGTCGCGTACGAGAATGAACCAGGAAATGAAGGTCACATTTCAACGTACCTGTTGAGTTCGTGTTGTCTATCAACCCTTCGAAGGCTGGTTCTTTTTTGAAACTGAATCAGGTGCTGCTGTCGCCGACCCTCAGGGGAAATGCTTCACCATAACAACCGCCGTTAATCCGCCGCCGCCTGCTCTCATGTCCACTAGAGGGCGACATTGTGCAACGGATAAGTAGAAATAGGAACATGTTTGCCGTGATGAATAATTGCAACAACAAAAAAATTACTATTTTGCAATACAATTGCAAAGTCAGGAAACTGTTTTTGAAATTTGCCAGAAACACCTACAACATACACAGATACCAAGAATTCCCAGTTAGACAATGATTTGACTCCTTAATCTGTTGACCCCTCTGATGATCTGGCAAGTCAACACAACAGTGACACTCTACAGAGACCTGATGGCCAGAGGAAAAGCCACACCATCAGTAAGCATCTAATGCAGCCCATCTCTTCCTACTGGGGAGGGACATAGTGTTATAACGCTATGGGGAGAGGAGACATAACACTGTACATACCATTGCTACCAGGAATGAAGAACACAGAGATTGTCTTTTCCAGTTGATTGGATGGTGGAAATATTAAATAGTCATTCATAAAAATGCAGTCCATGCAGACATGTTCTAGTTTGAGTATAAAGGCGTTAGCGATGGTCATGTTCATAAAGGTGATTTTGGAAGCTATAAGATAGAGTTGGTTATGTGTTCGTGTGTGTGTGTGTGTGTGTGTGTGTGTGTGTGTGTGTCTGTGTGTCTGCCTGTCTGTCTCTGGGTGTGGGTGTGGGTGTGGGTGTGTGTGTGTGTGTGTGTGTGTGTGTGTGTGTGTGTGTGTGTATGAGAGAGAGAGAGAGAGAGAAAGAGAGAGAGAGAGAGATTGTGCCAGAGAGTGATTGATCTCCTTTTCACTTTCTCAGCTTGACTTTCCTCCAGTCCAAGTGACATCTTAAGCCAGCTTAGGAAGAAGGATTTGACCAGACACAATCAGTACACATGATCAGCCATGTCCTGTGATGGCATCCTATTCATTTGGTCCACCATTCATGTCACTAATCCACCCAAAATCTATTAACTAGCTCTATGGTAAAGAGGAAGGGATATACTGCGTGATGGTATTCAAATCCTTTGTTTTGCATGGGTTGTTGTCACTGTGTTTACAGCTGCACAAATAGGGTCCAATCAAGTGTTTGGAAAAGTTGCACACATGGCTTTTGTATTTCTAAAGGTAGGCCTACTGAGATTTACCTTGTGGAAGTGTTGTTTGGAGATCACTGTTACAATATCTTTGGCCTTGTTGAGGGGTTAAGCCTTGATGTGACAAGACACTTCCTATTCACGAATATAAAGGAATATCAAATGTATATGCTTCACTAGACTGAGTGGCCACTTGTTTGCCTGCCTGGTAAAGCAATCTACCGAACCTTTATCTTGAGCAATATAGCACAGATACAAATTATGTTCTGGAGCTTCACTGAAATCAGAAGCAGGGACTGGGGGTGTATTGGTCTTCTCCTTGCAGATAACATGGGAATGTGTATTAGGTTGGTTGTTAAAAGGGAATGGCCTAGGCTACATATTAAGGAAACATTTCCTGGATATATTGAATAGGCGTGTGCAGATTGTGCATGTGATTCATTGACCTACTTCGATTTATGAAACATCATAGTTAATCTTAAACACGTTTAATTGACCTTACATATTTGTACACTGTTGTACCAGTATTTAACACATTTCTACCAATGTATTTGTGAATGATGCTCAAATGTAACCCACAGAGGGCGAAACGATAACCTATCTTTCAACTCACTACCGAAACTGCAAGTGGAGGAGGTTAACCACTTCCAAGTTCGTTCAGACTTCCTGAAAGGTCGGCGTGTAAACAAACATACGTTTAATCAAACGCAGATTCGTTAGGAGTGAACCCCCCATCTCAACTGCATTGGCTACCGTGTTCGTGGTAAGATCAAATTGGGTTAACGGAAGAAATGTAGGCTACTTGATTAACTGCAAGTTTGTTCCTTAACAACAAACTAGGCAAACTAGAATTACAGATGCCTTCACTTTAATTGGCATAATACACACTTGTTTTAACTCAATGGCAAGGGCTCATATGATTGTTTGCACCAGTTGAAACAGTAGCATGTTTATGTTGATTGCGTGCAGTCAAGTGCTATGTTTAGTTGATGTGGGGGGCAATTTCCACATTGATCATTTAGCAAATATATCTACTCCGGTCAATCTGCTGAATCAAGTCCCAACTAGGACATGTAGCAGCTTGTTGGTATACAAGCCATACATGTTATTTAATAGCCCCTGTGTTTCCCGCATATGCTAAACGGTACCTCTTTGGAAGAAACTTGTCTCTGGGTTGCCAACGGGAGTCATTCTAATCCAACTTGTTTTCACTATCTTGCTGGGAAGCAAGGGTTTAGACATTAGCACTACATTAACCTGAACAAAGAACGACGTGCATTCCCGAAACTTATTATTTCACTCTGAATGAAATTCTGTATAGTGGCGTGGAGACCCCGGTGTGCGTAATACACCCAACTGATGTTCGCTGTCTTGGGTACTTAGTCGTACATCTCATATTTAAATACGAATATTCACACTTTCCTAATGGCGCCGCACATGCTTGAGCTGTAATGCCCGGTCTACTTTAATGCTGTTGTTCTTTTTAATATGGGTTATAATAAAAGGCCTGTCTCCAGACAGTTTTGAAGACACACACACACACACACACGCGCACAAATAAACGTGTCATAAGGGCGATAATTCAAAAGAGAGGCATGATTTGGAGTTAAATGTGTCCTTATTCGTGTAAAAGGGTCTTACATTCTCTCAAAACATCAGTTTTGTATATTAGCATCCCTAATGTATATTGATACCTTAAAAAGTGTTGATTGCATGTTTGACTTAATAGATTTGTATTTATTCATTATAGCCTACTCCACCCGACTATTTTAATGGGGAGTTAGGTTGATAAATGCATACAATTCTACACAAATGTGGACATAATGTTTTGGTTGCCACTTATTATAATTGTGTTGTTATGTGTAGGCCTAACTCAGCAATTAAAATCGGAAGCAGTTGGATTTTATTATTATAATTATAATAACTCTTTTTTATTTCCCCAATGTAAAATCTCCCTACAGCAAACATGTATGAGTGCTGTTGATTTTATCATAAATGTTATTTACAGTGTACCCCCTCTCATTCAACCACCTCTACCCCCACCCCCCGTTGCGACCAGTCATTCTAAACGGTCCATTCTCTCCTCGATTACGCAGCGGGATTTACATGAAACTGTTAATTGTTTGCTCTTCAAATAGAGTCCGCTTGGAGCCAGTAGTCTGCCTGCCAGAAGTTAAGGACCGACTCTCCCTCTCTCGCCCTACCCCCCTCAGTTGTCCTGTCCTGTCCGACAACCACCACCCCCACCCCCAAACCCGTCCAACCACGGGCTGCTGATCAGCATGACAAAGCAGCAGTGGATGGAAAAGAGGGGCTTAGCACCAACCGCGCAGCCCTACCTCCAGACACACCGAGACCATCACCTTGACTCCCATAGTGTGAACAGGTACACGAGGAATGATAACCCTTTAAACCGCAGCGTAGCCCGCAGCTCTTCTTCCAAACACGGCTTTGGAGGATACCGCTCGTCCCATGTGTTTGGAAAAGAGGCGCACCGGTTGGAATCGCGAGGAGGAAACCCCGAGCAACGTAGGTCTACCGGTGCGACAACAACTATGGATATAACTATACTACCTGAAAACTGTAATCTGTCTGGGCCACCGTACCTGACGCCACAGACCAGGGTGGAGGAAACAGACGCGAGGCGTGAGGCGATGGATGTTGACGTGGAGAAGAATTCCGGTAGCAGTAGGAAAAAAAACTATCAACGGTATCCGAAACCTCCATACTCATACCTCGCTATGATCTCCATGGTGATTCAAAACTCCCCGGAGAAGAAACTGACGTTATCAGAGGTAAATAGTAAACACTTTGTAAATATTGGTGTTTGTGTAAACATTAATAATGGACAAGGTAGACACGGTTACGCATTGGAGTCCCGACCTGCGATAATGATTTTACGCATGGCGTTTTTGACGCTCCATAAGCCGCTCACATCGTATAAACTTTTAAGATATTCAAAATGTAATATAGTTTTCATGATGGACAGTTTTTTTTTGTTTGTTTTTTTGGTTGAGCAATTACAGACCAATGACGCATCACTGTGCTTTTCCTGTGGTGACACTCAACGGCAACTGGGTGACATTTCAATGACACCGTTTAAGTTTGATAAGACCATACCTTAGAGAAACCAGGCACCGGTTTGTGTTCTGATAAGGAGTGTAGGTAATCTAAATTAAACCATTATAGAGAAAATTTGGTGGTATTTAGTAGCTATTATATTGTATATTATAGGCAACACAGATAAAAAAAATGAAAACGAGCGTTAACTGACAGAATAAGGGGTTATGTATGTCTTCAACAGCCTATGTTTTCAAATGCTTGAAGCATATTTCCCAGTTCTAAAAATAACAGAATAATCATTAATTCTCTCCTTTTTGTTGTTTAGATCCTGAAGGAGATCAGTACTCTCTTCCCATTCTTCAAAGGAAACTACAAGGGATGGCGAGATTCAGTGAGACACAACCTCTCCTCATATGACTGCTTTGTGAAGGTTGGTGTCTTTATATCCCACCCAGTGTTGTTTTATATACAGTGGGTACACTGGTCCCCCTGGAGAGGGAGGGGGAGGGGGGGTTGGGCGGAAGCATTCATCAAATAAGTGTGTGTTTGTTTACTTTGTTGTGGTGTTTGCTCGGTGTGAAGCTAAGCCGGGTTGTATTTCACTGAGTCTCACTTTACGCTCTCCTCCGTTCTCCGCGTGTAGGTGCTGAAGGACCCAGGGAAGCCCCGGGGAAAGGGCAACTTCTGGGCGGTGGAGCTGAGCCGCGTGCCCCTGGAGCTCCTCAAGAGGCAGAACACGGCCGTGTCGCGGCAGGACGAGACCATCTTCGCCAAGACCTGGCCCCCTACGTCCTCCACAGCCACACCCACAAGCCTGCAGACGAGCCTCCCCCTCCCCGGGACAACGTCACGTCCCTGCCCCCCCTGCCCTCCTCCTCCTCCTCCACCTCCTCCTACCCCTCTCCCCCACAGGAGGACCTGTACCGCCCAAAGCTGGACTCCTCCTTCGCCATCGACTCACTGCTGCACAGCCTGAGGCCCGCGAGTGTGGGGGAGGCAGGACAGCCGGCCCCACACCAGAGATAGCTGGGGGGAAGCGAAGCAGCACCCCCACATCCGACCCTCCCCGCGGCCGCGCTACACCTCCTCCGTGCGCAGCGCCTCGGCCAGCTCGGCCAGCCCCGCCTCCTCTCTCTCCGAGGAGGACTGGCGACCGCCGCTGGCCAGGGGCGGCCAGCGCGTGTCCGCGGGGGGCGAGGCCGGCTCGGACGACTGCGACGACTGCAGGCCCCCGCAGCATAAGTCGGCGCGGCAGGACGGCGCACCCGCGCCCTGGGAGCTGCCCACCTCCTACGCCAAGTACACTCCGCCCAACACCGTGGCCCCGCCCAGCATGCGCTTCAACGGGGGTCCGCTCATCCCGCTGCACGGCGGGCTGCCCCTGTACAGCTACGGGGGTTCACCCATGGGGCCCGGTCACTTCCTGGGACACACCTACTGGCCCATCCTGCCCAGCGGTCGCGTCTCCATCCAGCCTCCCGCCATCCTCATGGACCTGCACAGCATGCTCCAGTCGGTGCCCCCCAACAAGAGCGTGTTCGACGTGCTGGTGCCGTCCAGCCAGAGCTCGCACCCCCACCCGCACCCGCACCACCCGCCGCTGGGTCAGTACACGTTACAGAACGGACCTCCCCTCAACAGGTACTCCCAGTACTGACTGGCCGGCCGCCGATTTACGTCCTCGTCAGATGCGATGCCACTTAAAGAGACGTTTTATGGACATAGGATACGATGAGTTTGATGCTACCTCGCATGGTCTGTTATCGGCCGGAGGGGGGGGGGGGGGGGGGGGGAGGGGACAGGCGCGTGTGTTTCTTCGGAGAATTAAAAAAGACGTGTTTGTGTCAGTATTTGCCTGAAGAACAACCGGGAGCCTCGTCAAGATCCCGGGAGTTATACCCATCCCACAGTTTGCACTGGGGGTGTTATTTGCACTATTTCTTTTACATCAGGGTATTGTAATATGGAGAGAATGTCTATGTGTTACTGTTGTCAACCTACCTCGACAGGTGAATGTTTAATTTCTGATCTTTCACACAGAGACATCATAAAGAGCTGTCCTTTAATTATATTAGGCAGAAGGCTTCCTTTTATCGCAAAAAGATAAAAGATATCAAGGTAATAATTTTAGTTTCATTTTACCTCGCATGTCCAAAAGATAAAGTCTGTCAACCATTGGAGACACTTTTAATACAATTAAATGACTATCATTATCTACCTCAGTCTCTCAATGGAAAGGACTGTTAGTTTAGATGATGTACACTGCAAGTGTTAATTATCTTTGCACTATTTCAACGTTTAGAGTTTATGCATTATCTACTTACATCAATAATGTTTTCCCCCATGTTTGTTCAGTTCATGTTTTATCAAATCCTCGCTCACAAATCAGGCTATGCCAAAACATTGTGTGCTTGGCAGTGAATCGGTGGTACTGCTGTTTTTCTATCCCTTTTTGTCTTTTTTTTTTATACATGACAATGAATGTTTGTAGATTTGTATTATTTTTTTTCCAGTCTCTGTGCCAGTTTGTTCCACTCAAGTTTTACAGTTGTTCCACCCAGGGTTTTACAATCTGTTACATTTGCTCCTCGGCACATTGTTTTCATTTGTATTGATCTGTGTGCCACAGCATACAGATTGTAATGTTAATGTTCCAGAATGATACATTATCATTTGGTGGCATACATTTTAAGTGTCTTAAGAGTCTTAAATATTCCATGAATAAAGACTTCAAATTATCTACTGATGATTGTATTTCCATTCCAATTGTAAAAATCTGATAAATGGTTTAAACATAAACGATTAAAAACAATTTAAGTTTTGTTTTCATGGGGAACCTGACACACACACAAAGCTAATTTACATCACCAGTTCCCCAGCCGTCAGCCTCCTGCTGTGTCCACTGCATAGACCCCTATCTCTTTATCAGCTGCCCCTTGCATGCCTGCACTCCTTCTCCCCCCTACCCCCTCATTCCTGATGGGTAGAGGGGACACCCTTTCACCAAAGCCGTCACCCCACCCTACCCCCCTACGTGCAATCAAGTCTCATGCATGCCTGCACATACACCCCTGCTGGGCCCTATCTTTAAACTGGCCTTTAGTGTAAACATAGGAATTTATACGAACTGGCTATAAGGTTTTCCGTCTAATCAATAACATGATTAGAGATGACCAATAGAAAGGGTTGGTGGTACAACATGGGGCTTTTAGCACACATAACGGCCCGCTGGTGTTAGCTTGAAGTGTTTGGACACAGGGTTAGTATTAACTTCGTAAACCAGAGGGAACAAAATATTGGAAAAAAGCTCATAAAATTCCTGGAAAAATACAATTTGCAAGACCCATTTGGTAGTTTAGAGCAAAACTCACAAAGCACTTAGAGAAACAGATTTTTAAGTGAAATTATGTATTGGCTATATTAAGCTAGTTCTGAAAGTAATTGTTTAGACTACTACAATCCCTCTAGTTGCCAAAATAATGGCAAATGTTTGCTACTATTTTAAATCATGAATCTGAATGGGAATCTGTTCATTTACTAATAAGAAAAAAAAGAAAAGGCACTCATACATATTTGAAAGTGGTTTTATTGGTTCGGTTATAAAATATACTCTGGGTTATGAATTAGTCCCTAAAGTAAAAACGTCAACCGTAATATGTACTCACAGCTTTAACAACACGATTGATTGAAGTAAATGTTGAATGTGGATATTCAATCATATCAGAACTAAGCTTATCTTGCAGAACAGACATGAAATGCATGATTGCTACATCAGGAGTTGGCCCAACAAGTTAGATATCAAGTACTTCCAGTTTGTACTGTTAGACATATCGCACCTTATTTATTTCATTCAATGCATGCAAATTGGTTGTATAACATGCACTCCAAAGATCTGTAAAATTGCAAACGTACTAATCTTAAACTGAGGTTTGACAACAATTCCTATTTTTCTTCTAATAGTTGTGGAAAATGTAAGAGGTAGCTGACTTGTACATGAACATTGGTTGGAATGATTGTTTTATGAAGTTTTTGTATTAATCTTACAATCCCTGGAAATAAAGGCTTCACAACTTCCTTTTCACACGCCTTCCTGGGCCATCCGATACTCGAACACACTGCCTCTCTCGTGGAAGGTTTTGTTCAAGCGTCTGCGCTTGCTCTCAGACTTTGCACCGTCTTCCTCCTCCTCCTCCTTCCCATAGGCCCCTCCTCCAGGCGTGTAGAGGCAGAACATGTCCTGTAGGGGAAGACAGAGTTAGGTAAATCCAAGGCCACAGTTGATAAGTCCTTCAAGGACAGTAGACTGTATGCGGTACTGGATAAGTAGAGTTACACTGTGACAATACTTTTGTTACCATTAAGGTGAAGAGATATTTGATTTAAAATGTGTTTAAAATGAGGAACACTTTCTTTCTTTCAGTCTCCATTCACTGTGTGGACTTTTTAGCAAGGAAAACAACCAGAGACTTGACAGCATCACGAGTGAAGACTCACCCCAGGCTCTAGGGCCACGGAGGTCTTGGCCCCCAGGTTGAGGACTCTGCCATCTGCTCTGTGGAGCTGGTTCAGCCCAGAAGCCCCGCTCCCCCCCTCTGGAGCGCAACCAGAACACACACATACAGGATTTACTACAAATAAGGCACATAAGCTGGACAACAAACAGTTGGTGTAAAAAACACACCTAGCTAGTATTTAGTTAGCTAGGTTATGAGCTAGCTGGTTAAGCAAGAACGTTGTACCTAATAACCACGTAAATATAGCATAATCTAGGTTTATTAGCCTGTGTAAGCTCCTAAGCTTTTACAGTGAAATTGGGGTCAGCGGTTTGTTTTTAAACACAGATATTTAGGTGAGAGCAATGAAGCACCGAATTAAAAGGTCATAGACTTTTGTTGTTTTGGTGGAGCAAGGTCATAGGTTACCCATGATCCCGTACGGCCGGGTGGAGCGTCTCTCCGTCAGCACGGACAGCACCACCTTGTCTCTGAAGAGCAGCTTGCGGATCACTCCCTCCCCACCACTGAACTTCCCTGCTCCACCCGAACCGGACCGCAGTGAGAACTGCTCCAACACCACCGGGTACCTGGGGATGGGAGCAGGTGTTCAAAACATTATTGGAAAAATGGTTGTTCAAATGTTTGGATTTTCTTATTTTTTGGGGGGATATGAATTTCAAATTCTATGGTTTACAATAGAAACATTTGTATGTGGAGCAAAGCAATTCATTTATCTATTTTACAGGTTAAACTAAACAGAACAGACTAATCAAATATGTTTAATATATATACATATATATTATTTTGTTGGTATTTACAACAATTATTTACAAATTGTTTAAATGGACATTTAACACATTTTGGTCCATCATTTTTACAAATGAAACGACATCGCCGCCCACCTCTTCTCCAGAATCTCTGGGTCGGTGATCCTTGTGTTGGTCATGTGACTGTGGACACCGCTCCGCCCATTCCAGCTGGGCCCCGCCCCTGCTCCCCCGGCAACTGTCTCATAGTAACCACTCGTCTCGTTGCCAAAAGAGATGTTGTTCATGCAGCCCTTGATGGAGACGGAGAGAGGATTGACTTATAGGGGTGTGAGAAGGATCCATCTTAAATGACACACACACACACACACACACACACACACACACACACACACACACACACACACACACACACACACACACACACACACACACACACACACACACACACACACACACACACACACACACACAGGTTATTAGGGCGTTGCCATGGCACTCACCTGCGAGGCGGCGCACACCTCGAATGCTCTGAAGATGACATCGACGACCCGCTGCGATGTGAGGACATTCCCCCCCACCACAGCTGCATTCTGGGAAGGCTGCAGGATGGACCCGGGCGGGATGACCACTCGGATGGGCGTCAGGCAGCCCTGCAGCAGGAGGAGGAAGAGGAGGAAGAAGAGGAGAAGGAGGAAACTGTTGAACAGAGTCTGAATTCTGTTCTAGTCTACAGCTTTTCTTCTATTCATTTCTTCTTGCATAAACACTCTCCGTAAGTGGACGATTCAAACTTTGATTATTTTACATTTGGACTACTGTTTGATGACTCCTACATCTTGTTGCAAATCTCAACAAGCAAAGTTTCTTGAAACCAACAACATCAATAGGAGGACTGGAATCTCAAAAGGGTCCCAATTATTTATATCCTAACCTGTAATTTTCCCTGCAATGAATCACTCATAAAAGGAATACAAAGACGATATGATAACCGAAACAGTAAAAAAAAAAAAAAAGGTAATTTATGCTCAACCACAATGTCTCATCGGCTTACCAATTATTTTCAAAGCATTGCCAACTCAGGGGAAATAAAAGAATTATATCCAGAAGAGCTGAGGAGGAGGAGGAGGAGGAGGAGGAGGAGGAGGAGGAGGAGGAGGAGGAGGAGGAGGAGGAGGAGGAGGAGGAGGAGGAGGAGGAAAGATGAAGAGTAAGAAGATGAAGACAAGGAGCAAAGGGGGAGAAGGAAGATGAAGATGAGGTGGGCTTACCTGATTGAGTGGGATGTCCTGGCCCACCATGCAGCGCAGACAGTAGATGAGGGCTGAGAGGGTGATGGCACGCGGAGCGTTGCAGTTCCCCCACACTTCGGTCCCAGTGCCCGTGAAGTCAAACACTGCACTGCCCTGCAGGTGGGGTGAGCAGTTTATAAACAAGATTGAGAGTGAAACATTTTCTAATTAGAGCTGGGTGATTAATCGCTATAGTGAACATAAGGGGGTATGTCTGGGATACCATCAGGGATAATGGGTATTGCAGTATTTATGAAAATGAGTCATTATAATTCAAAGTCTATACATATCTACCTACGGATGATATCATATCCACGTTATAATTCTTATAATTATATACATGTTAGAAGTAACATTTGCCCCAATTATTCTTTATATGTTAATGGGAAAATAATCCTAAAACATGATTGACATTTGTACTTTTTCGCCAGCTAGCTAGAGACAAAAGAACGTAGAACCATCGATATTAGAACATACACATCGGCAGAGAGTAAACTATCAGCACTGGTCACCTCTTCTTCGTTGATCTGGACCCGCAGTCTAATCGGCGTTCCGTCGTCCATGAAGTCCTCCGACTCCACCTCCAGGCAGCCCGTCTGCTGTCGCCTCTTGTGCGCAAACTCCTTCAACATGTCTCTGACTGCCAGCTCGGCATTACTCTGTAATGCACACACACACATACATGCAAAAGAAACAAAGAATATGTTAGTTCACATTCCTTTTGTGTATGTGAACACAATGTGGACACATATACAGCTGTTTTTGCTGTGTTCTATGGCACATACTTCTGTTGAAATTATGAAAATGATTTGATCAATGTACAGAGCAAACTTGATTCTGCTGACAACACTGTTCTGTTCCTCGGACTATACTTAAGTAAGTCATTTATAAGTTGTTTAAAATGGCAGTACAGCTACTGATGCTTTGAGAGCTGTGTGTGTGTGTGTGTGTGTGTGTGTGTGTGTGTGTGTGTGTGTGTGTGTGTGTGTGTGTGTGTGTGTGTGTGTGTGTGTGTGTGTGTGTGTGTGTGTGTGTGTGTGTGTGTGTGTGTGTGTGTGTGTGTGTGTGTGTGTGTGTGTGATCTTGGGACTGTAGCCGATTAACCTACCTGGATGTAGCCCATGTAGGCCTGGACCACAGCCAGTCCGTAGCCGTCAATCAACTCGGCCACCAGCTGGCTGCCTCTCTGATTAGATGCCACCTGAGCGCGCAGATCCGACAGGTTGTCATGGAGATTACGAGTCCCAGAGCAGTCTGGGTACTTGGATGGAGCCATGAGCGCTTCAGTCACGGCTGGTGGAAAAAACACAAAAACAGGATGGAAAGGGGGAAAAAAAACAAAGAATTAAAAAGAGTATCAAATATCTATGTTTTTGTCCTGTCTCAGGTTGTTGGAATGTGCTGCGTTTCGAAAACATTCCTGATAAAATGCCAGAACTTCCTGGAACTCCACCAATGAAAAATAGAAGGGGGAAGTCTTTGTATTCCTAAATGCCTAAAGTGACAAAATCCTTATATAATCATTGTATTGACATTGGAACATACAGAACTTTTGCTTTGGTTTTTCAACCTAGCTACCCCATGTTCTAAAGTATTACTTTGAATAACCTACCACTCATATTATATAATTCATTTTATGATGTGTTTTTCTAACAACAGACCCCCCCCTCAAATATTTTAGTAGCCTCCTACATCTTCTCCTTCCAGTCACTATCTCCATCCGTCACCTCCCCCCCCCTCTCCCTCACCCTCTTCTTGGAAGACCCCACCGGTGACCAGTTTGAAGGAGGTGAAGACGGCTCCTTCCTGCTGGAGGGAGGTGGAGTTGGGGGGCATGGAGCCTGGGGTGATGCCTCCGATGTCTGCGTGGTGCCCCCTGCTGGCCACAAAGAACACCGGCCCGCTCACGCCTTTCCTAAACACCTGGGGTTGAGTAGAGGGAAATAAATGAATGAAAATGCCAAAACATAACAACAAAATGGCAGACAAACAAAGTAACAAACAAATAACAACAGACAGAGAGAACAAATAAACATGTCGTGAAGCTAGGTACTGACGGGGGTGATGACGGTGAGGTCGGGAAGATGGCTGCCCCCGGCACAGGGGTGGTTACTCAGGATCACATCTCCTTCTTTAAGGCTGTTACCCAGCGATCTGATCTATGGATCCAGAGAGCTGTTACTTTTCTGGGTTTCAGTGTAGCAGGCAGTCATACAGGGAAATGCGACATATAATACGGAATAATATCTACTCCACTCGTTTACTAATTTTATCCAAAGCACCGTACCATACTGTGAAGGCATACATTCTTAGCTTAGACGGCCGCAGTGGAAAACATACACACACGCACACACACAGCTCACCTGGTACTGGACGGTCTCCTGCATGGCCCCCAGGTGTACAGGGATGTGGGGGGCGTTGGACACCAGCCCCCCGTCAGGACCGAACAAGGCGCAGGAGAAGTCCAGGCGCTCCTTGATGTTGGTGGAGATGGCGGTTCTCTGGAGGACCCGGCCCATTTGCTCTGCGGAAACGGAGCATTCATCATGCGAGGAGATACAGTGAAGAGACTCGTTTTTTTATGTTTTCCACTACACTATTCGGTCACTTGCCAGCCGTTTTTATCCAAAGCAACTTACAAGGAATTTGAGATACTAATGAGCAGGTAAGGGGTTAGGTTCCTAGGCCTACATGTAGACTATGGACATCGGGATTCAAACCCAGAACCTTTTGGCTGGGCGTCAACCACCCTAACCACTAAGTCTATTCTCCTTCTTCCACCCTGGCTTACCTGCGATGCTCATGAAGCGATGGGAGAAGATGGAGAGCTGCACCGTGTTCAGTTCGGTTCCCAGGGCACAGTGGGGGTCCGAGCCCACAGTTACACACACATCTCCCCCCTCGGTCAGCTGGGCCTCACAGCAGGGCTCCACCAGGATGGTACTGGCACACGCACACACACACACACACACACACACACACACACACACACACACACACACACACACACACACACACACACACACACACACACACACACACACACACACACACACACACACACACACACACACACACTAATGAATCACTATGCTACAAACATATTACACAATACAACGGCTATAACATATCACCCATTATTTTCAGTGATTTTGAAAACCCCGTTAACTCAAAACCGTGAGAGACAGCCGTGCCCAATGGCTCCAAGTTGATCCAAGGTGAATAACAAGGGAGTAACACTTGAGCCTACCTGTTCTTGTCAATGATGATGGCTGGTCCCTGGATACTGTGACTGCACGGTAGCTCCTCCCACAGATACACGCTGGTATCCAGGTAACCGCCCTCAAAGTAGCACTTGGCCGTCTGATTGGACACACAAACATGTGACCTGTTTTGCTAAGTAAATAGTAATAGTAAATGCATAACTATAGTAAATACATCTGTGTTCTGACTTCCTTCCTTCATTAATAATTGATGTCATTAACACTCATTTGTGAATGCACATATGTTTGTGAATGAATGTTGAGTGTGCATGTACCGTGACAGGCTTAGCTTTTCTGTCGCCCGTCTTTGTCTTGGCGACCGATTTGATGCCCGATTTCCCAGAACCTCTCACTCTGATGTCGTCGACCATGATGGGTCGGTCTGGGATCGTAAAGCCAAACTCCTTCAGATAGCTTCAGAGAGACAGAGGGAGAAAATAAGAGAGGGAGAGACTTGGTGCGATAGTATAGTGACATTAATAAAAGAGGATAATGTAGTGGCTAGAGTGTTTGACTCCTAGCCGAAAGGTACAGCGTTCAATCCCCCCCCTACTCCATGTCTTAATCTCGAGCAAGATCCCCAACCCCTACTGCTCCTTAATGAGTTCATCGTCTTTATTCATCTCAGATAAATGAATAGTTTAGCTCACAAAACACAAATTCCCACAAGCATGAAAGATTACATTGGTAAATAAACGAAATTACTGTTTGGTGAAGCCGCTGCGGAAGTCGCCAGAGCGACAGGACTGGGCGTTGCCAGGGTAACCGTCAGCAGACACCATGAGTGCACAGTCGGTGCCCTGGTAGCGCAGGTGGAGGAACACCTCCATGTTTATCTGACCACTGGAAAGGAAGGGAGAACAACGGTCCCTTCAACTCAAGACTATGGAAGTGGATGCAAAAAAAATCAACAATAAAAACCATAGATAAATACAAAATAAATACAATTCCCGTCAAAATAAATACATACACTTCAGAGATATTTCACAATTGAATTACCTTCAGTTTTTACTTGGATTTATTTTATAAATCTCTCCTGTTTTATATATCTTGAGCAGAGCTAATCTCACAGGTCCAATTCCCCCCTGGGCTTAATGTAGTATAAACGTATAAAGTAGTATTAAAATGGTAAATCAATGCGTTGTATTCTCAGACTAAGTGCGGCTGAATGTTTGTTTTGATCTCCATCATGCGTAACGAACACATCTCTTCGTGCATGCGGGCCATGCGGGTGTTTACTATAAACCACGTGGCTGCTGACCTGCTGAAGCCCCGTGCGCAGAGTGTGTCTCGGCAGCGCCGGGTCAGTTCGTCCACCCTGCGGTCCAGCTCCCTGTAGGAGGCCTGGCAGTACTGCAGCGAGCACGGCTCCTGCACCTCCTCCACCACGTCGGCCAGAGCCAGGCCGTAGGCCGAGAGCACCCCGCTGTACCTGGGACACACGTGGGGATCAGAGACTCGGGTCAACCTCGCTTTTGGGAGCCTATCGCTGTCGCATGTGGGATTTGTATAGGAGAAACGATAACAGAAATAAAACACATGACCCCGGCTTTTGTGCACAGAATACACCCAAACTAAAGAATACATAGAAAATGGTTTGTTCATAAGTTTAATTTAACAAAAATATGGGTTTTGTGTTTATTTCTGAATGGAATCAGACAACAGTCTGTGTGTGCTTAAAGTTTGGTTTTGAGTGTCATTGTTAATTCGAAAGAAATTCATGTTTCTTTTCCCAGGAGACTGTCCCTTCTACACAAACAAGTCTCGGGCCTTACTTGTGTATGAAGACCGTCTTCATGCCAAGGGCTCTGGCAATGGCACAGGCATGCTGCCCACCCGCACCACCGAAACATGCCAGGGCATGTTGGGACGTGTCGTGACCTTTGGCCTGTGATAGTATAGTTATATGTCTATCTGTCAATATGTTCTTTTATTGTGCGAATAAATAAAAACATTTTTTTTATCAAAGACACATGCTTTTTTATTAGACAATCCCAATGAACATTCTCTCGAATAGCAAGTGCATAAAAAAAAACACTCACGCTACCTGCGTCAGGGCTCTGATAGGCCGGCACATTGCCTCATTAGCCACACGGATGAATCCCATGGCGACCTCCTCCACCGTCATCCCAGACTTGCTATCTGGACATTTTCTGTTGCCGTTCTCACTGCCATTGGACTGTAATGGAATATTATTATACATTATTATACAAAACATTACGTCATTAAATTAATGATGAATATATAACATATATAAGTAATAATGCATTTATTATTTATTTAAACCTTCACTTTGTAAGTGTACTCATTAGCAGCCTCTAGTGGTTCGAGTTGTACCTATAGCTTTATAATGGGGGGATCATATAAAGTGGATCAGAATAAAACAGTTTAACAAGAAATATTCCTTAGATGGATTGACTCGTGGATTATTGTTGAGTCTTGATTTTCTGCTCATGTGATTAGTACACATGGGCAGAAAATCCTATGAGTGAAGAAACAAAGAAAAAGCTAGGACACCTGTGATTGGCTGGAAGAAAGGAAGTGGTTGATGTCCTGGGCGAGGGTGCGGAAGTGCTTCAGGGACTCCTCCAGAGACAGGGGCTGGTCCTCCCCGGGACCGAAGATCCGGGGGAAGAAGTTCGGCATCAAACGGCCGAGGACCAGATTAGCGTCTGTCACGGTTAAAGGACCGCCTGGGAGAACCACAACGAGTACATTTAGTTTCTTTAGAAATGAAAGGGTCCCAGCTTTTCCCAGTACTGGTAACATTAATACTGCTGTCTGTGTTTTACTGTACAACTCTGCAATGGAATGGAAAGCAAACAGTGACACAATCAATGATGTAAGAGCCCAATTCATCTAAATAATAATGCAATGTTCATTTTGTATACAAAGGTATTATGATCAAAAATTGATATTTTCATAACCTGTAACCATGAAGGATCATATGAATGATGAAACATAACACTAAAACAAAATCATATTTGTGGACAACGATAGATACATAATGGAGTTGATTCTAGTTGGGAGAACTTTTGCAAAACAGAAGAATATGTATAACTGAGTAAGCCTGACTGATCTAAAAAGGAAACAAGAGCTGATGAGGGAGGGAGGGAGGGAGGGAGGGAGGGAGGGAGGGAGGGAGGGAGGGAGGGAGGGAAGGAGGGAGGGAGGGAGGGAGGGAGAATAGGTTCAAGAACTAGGGAAAGTGAGATAAAAAGGTAAATGGTTACCTTTTCTGTAGCAGGAGGGCCCAGGATGGGCCCCTGCAGACTCTGGCCCCACCACAAACATCCCTGACCTGAGAGATAGAGTATTTCATTATTCTAAATATGCATCACCTGTGCGTGAATTATGTAAATATATTTGTGAATGTCAGACTCCCACGACAAAATTTTCTTTTTTTAATGACTGTTACTGTATGAGCATACTGTATCACCGAAATGCCTGCTACAGGACATGATGACATAATGATATGCTCCTCAGGATGGGGGGTGCCGTGTCAGAGTGTCTGGCTCCAGCGTTCAGCAGCTGACCTGAAGAAGAGGCGGGATCCACCGCCGGCAGCCACCGTGTTGATGTCCAGCTGGGGGGCCTGCAGCGTCACGCCCGCCGTGGTGGCCTCGAAGACGTGCTCGTACTGGCCCGCGTAGCGACTCACATCGGTGGACGTGCCTGGAGGGTCCCACATAAATGGTGTTTATACTGGGGTTGGGCGGACCTGGTTCTGCCTTTATTTTATGCTTCGTATTACTGCTCATTTGACTTTATGGAAAAGACGGTGAAGAAAGACAGGAATGTCAGATGAAAGAGAGAAGGAATGACACATTATAGCTGGTTTATCATGCTTGGATTTGGTGGACCTGGTTCCGTCTTTTCTTCCAATGTACTTTTAGTTTTGAGACAATGAGAACAGAGAGGAGAGTGGGATGAAAGAGAGAGGGAATGATATGTAGCATAGGACCACATGTGGGATCGAACCTGGGTCACATAAAATTTTTAATAGAACTAGCAAAGAAAACTTGAACCTCAAATGTGGTTGTACAATAAACAGCCTCTTTCAATAATTGTTTAAATCTGCTGTATTTAACACAAATCATATCAAATATATGACCACACAATCTGTTTGTTTTTTTGTGTGGCAGGGATGCCTTTAGGTTTCCCATTTTCTGATCATTGCTTGCTGTGAAGTGTTAGAGAATGTTTTTTCGCTTACGTTAGCAACATGCTAGCATTATTCGAGCGCCCGTCCTACCCACCTCCCATGTCAAACCCGATGACGGCCTTCTTCTCCGTCTGGCTGTACGAGGTGATGGCGTAACCCACCACCCCCCCCGCTGGGCCCGACAGCACGGCCCGCGAGCCGCAGAACTGCTCCATAGGGGTTAGGCCCCCGTCGGACTGCATGAAAAGCACGTCCACGTCCTGCCGGGGGGTGGAGGGAGAGAGTGGGGTGAAAGATTAACTTGTGTTAAGCTTTTTAAAAATTGTAATGCTGAAATGCAGTTTGGGTACACTTTGAATCAAAATGATGTAGATGTTTTCCAGCATTATTTGTATATAGTTTAGGCACTTCTTAATGCACATGTACGACATATAAGCAAAATAAAAGTTTGAATTGCAAAGTCATTATAGCCGAATGGCAGGCAATGTCAGGCGTAAGCATGAAGCTAATCATTGTTTGACATTTGTCCCTCAAAAGCCACACACATACACACACATATGCGTGCGCACACACACACCCCAAGACCCATCCCCCAACACACACAAAGACACGTCTACAACCAGATATCCAGCTGACCTTCAGGCCGCCCTGGAAGCCGGACGTGAAGCCCTTGAGATACTGGCGGATCTTGGGCGTGAGGTAGGCGTCGGCGCACACGGTGTAGCCGCGGGGCACGGCCCGCACCATGGGCATGACCTCGCTGGACAGGGACACCTGGGAGAAGCCCAGGCGCCGCGCCAACTCCCCCACCGCCTTCTCATGGGCCGACCATCTAGTGGGTGAGAGAAGGTGGGGAGGGAGGGGGAGAGAGTGGAAGGATAAGGGGAAAGAAAGAAAGAATGAAAGAAAGATAGAAAGAGGGGTTAGAGGGGTGTGCATTCATGTCAAACATGTGATTCTTATGCAACAGTGTGGATTAGCTTGCTCCCCATAGGGGGGCGTATCGTTTTACGTTTATCTTTCCCACTGCCCCTATCCACCTTTTCATCTTGTGTTTAACTGCCCGTATCAAACTTTTTATTTGTCTACATAATGTAGCCAAGTCTTCATGGTAAGATGACGCTTTGCCCCAAGAAGCATTTTCAATTAAATATCTCCTTCATACTTTGAAGCTTTTTAAACTACTGTGAAAAAAAATAAGAAAATGGCCAAAGGTGAGTTTGCTTTCTGAGAGCAAACACAGCAGGATGAAAATGGCCAGGGAACCATGAGAAGGAACAGCCTGTATTTTTCCATGAGCCTCCTCCTGCCTGTGAACTATATGATGAGAAACAGTCCACAATTCAACACACAGCTCAACACAGCACTAAACATGTCTATGCTACAGCAAAAGATATAGACAAAAACAGTCAACGAAAACCAGTGTGAATACAAGGGATAGGCCGAGAGGGAAATAGAGACTCAAGGATAATATAATGATAATTAAATTATATTGCTCATAAAATGGACAGCTGCCAAAATAACAATTTATAAGACCCAAAGCTAGATAAGCGAAAGGTATAAAGGTGTGCATGTAAAACATTGTATGTAAGAGAAAGTGACTGGATGAGAGAGTGACATACAGCGTCCAGGAGTCAGACCCAGGTGAGGAAGTACATTTTTCTATGTTTAGTTATATAGTATAAGTTATATACAAGTAAGACTAACGTATATGAGTGTAACAAGAGGACGGCCAGGCTGGTGATACCACGATCTAGAACTCCTTTCAAGTCCTTTTCAACGCTTTTCAAATCCAGCTCTCTCCACACCTCCAGAGCATCCCCTGTGCTGCCTGAAGAAAAACACACCAAAGAGAACACAGTAAACGCCATACACTAAAGGTTTTTAATTCCATTATTTACATGTAGTCGGAAATAGAAATGTCTTCCCATCAGAGCCAGCTAAACACAGGTAGCATACCTGTGACAGTACGTTTGGGGTCTCTCCGAGGGAGCTGGCAGCCATCCTGTTTGAGGATGACTCGCTCGTCCACCTCGATGACTTCCTCGTAAAGCACGTCAGGCATGGACATTTCCTGTTATGTCATGTTTAAAACACAGGTTTAAAACAGCATGCAGTGTTTGTATGCTTACGTTCATATCCCCCTGAGAATGTTAAGCACCGTTAAAATTTTACGAAATGAGGCTTAAAAGGACAAACACACATGACCAAAACAGTGTTAGCGGAAATTCTAAGAACAGATTAAGGATGTTTATTTCTATAAATTTGTCATGCAAATCAAACTATTGTTTTAACCTCTGTATAGTGGACGGTATCTTTTGCTCTGACAAACCTACAAAAACATAACATTCACCCTTTTAAGATAAGATAAGATAAGATAAGATAAAAGCTTAAATGATAGGGTCAGGATGGCTTTGGGGGAGTTCAGAGTAATATGTACATGTTTCGGACAGGGGGTCACTGCTTTAGCTGCATAGACAATACATAATTTACAGATATTAACAGCTGAGACCAGGATTGATAAGTGACCACAAAATCCACTAATGGAAAACAGGTCTAGGGAGCAAACTCCAGCAGCACTTCTCTCTTAAACACATTAGCTATTCGACCACACCAGCATGGCTAGTTAGAAAACGGTCTGCATTCGGTTTGAGTCTGTCTGTAAACATAAATAATTGTCAGCCCCAATGCTGAACTCATAGTACTACATTACTGGCTGTCCATAATAAAAGGGATAATTAACTAAGTAATGTTTTGGGACGACTTATGTAATGTAATCTAAACATTTTTATTATGTCTAACTTCACTTTATTACACAATTTATAACACGCTGCTGATAATTATTGGCCCAATCCCAGATCAGCATTAACCTATCCATGACTTATCTCTGATTATGTCCCATTGAAGTGTATTTTCATAATAAATCATATGATTATGAAGTGAATGATTGACTGTCAAAAGGGTTTCAACACAGTGAAAGTGTTTCCTAGCACAACACAGTGGCATAACCTTATTTATCAGGACTGATAAATAATCAGTAGCAATCTATGATGATGATACTAGCGTGTGTGGATTGCTTGAATGCTTCCTTTTGAAGACATGACTAAGAGAGAAATAAAAAAGCAGTTACTGCTAACCAGATCAAAAAGCTTTGGCCTGGCCTGTGTGCCGATGTGCAGCAGATCCTTAAAGCCCTTCGTGACCAGGAGGGCGGTCCTTTCTCCTTCTCTTTCCAGCAGCGCATTGGTCGCCACTGTGGTGCCCATTCTGATCCAGCCAATCAGAGAGGTGGCCACTGGCTGCTCCCGTGGGAAAAGCTTGCCAGTTTCCTTTCCAAACAGACACCAAAACAACAACAACAAAAAGTATGGCAACAGTCAAATTGGGAAGTGACAATTATAAAGCATATCCATTCACGTTTAAGCATGCAAGCACATTTTAAAAGGTTAAACAGACAGACAGACAGAGATAGACCCACAGACACTCACACACACACACACACACACATCTTATCATGCCATGCTTATGTCATTGTATCCTCTATTGGTTTACAGGTTATTCACGGCTCCGAAAAACAAGCATGACCGCCCAGAGGGCCATCCCTAAGCCATTTCCACTACTCACACACATACTTAGTACAGCTTCTTGTTCAGCTCACCTCCTCCAATACTCTGCGAATCCCTTCTGTGGGAGCGTCCTTGTAGTTCTGGGGGTCACGAGACAGAAGTTTGAGGACCCGCTCACGACCATCTGGAAGCCTGGCGAACACATCGGTGAAAGTGCCACCCCGATCAATGGCAAAGTCGAACTTCCCTTCAGTTTCAGCCATCTTGACTCGAGAGGGAACGTTGTTCCTAAATTAGTGACAAGCTGGATTCAAGCTGAAACACATGCGGTTACTGCAGTTATAAAATTAATATTGAATGGTAATTACATGATGACAATTTTCAATACTATTGTTGGCATTCTTTTTGTGTTATGCACTATTTTATGCAAATATATAACCTATACAACTGCGATGCAAATCTAACTGTATTCAGGCACAATCACAAATAATGTTACAACATTAACAGCAGTTATTAAAAATAAAAATAACTACATGGTGTATGGGGCCCTGATTAAGAGCTAATAAAGTAGAATAAATCTAAGTTGTAGATGTCGATATTTCTAGCTCTGAATGATAGAACTCGGACTGTGTTGGTTTAAAATAGAAAGAGTCAGAGAGGGAGATGTCAAATACAGATGGGACATGCCATTCTTTCTATCGTAGGATACAATTTCATTCTACAATGGTAAGCCTACACTTCCTGACCTTCTACCGGTGTTTTTTCCTCATGAAATTTAAATCCTGTAACAAAACCTTTGGCAGAGAGCAGAGAGTAGAGACACAACATATAAGATGTTGTTTATCGTAAATGAAAGCGAAGAAGAGCTGCCAGCGAGGTCCACGTGTTTAAGTGTTACGGTGCAGGACAGCTATGACTAACCAGAAAAAGCAATACGTACATTCACAGGATTGTGTCGGGGTTCAAACCCTGTGAACTCAGGCTGATCATATCTGCAGCTTCCATTTACTCCAGGATCATAATAGGGACATACAGTACGACAGTATTTTGCCTTGTTTGTCACACGTACCTCTTGTAATGTTTTGTGTCCGTTGTTGTTTATGAGTGCAGGGTGTTCTTTCCAACAACCTTACCAATCTCAACCCAATTCGACCCTTCTTCCACTATTCCAGTCAGTCCTTGCAATGCACACCAGTCGCCACTCGGAACCATAGAAATGTCGGACACTTGCCTTTTGTATTTTGCTCAAGCTTTCACTCCGCCCCGTCACAGAACTGCCAGTGGCTTGTATGGTTCCGTTTTGTCTCCCCACAGACACCATACACCAGGTATCCGCCTTGATTTGAGCCCACGAAACAGTGCCTTTGGTACGGCAACCCAGAGCTATTTAGAACATTTACAGCTCTAAATGGCTCTGCTGCAACCGTACGAACTACATATCTGGGAACTAGTTAGCGAAATAAATTGTTCACATCTGTTAACCAATACTACAAATACACAGCAATTAGCATCCTTACTATTTGTAATGGATAGTAGGGATTTAGTAAAATAATTTAGGACTATTTCTTGGAAGGAGAGGATTACCATGCCTGCCCGCAGGCTCCATCTAGTGGCGACCAAGTAGTCCACCCCATTTAAATCTATAATACCTCGACGGTTTGATATGCCCTGACCGTATGACTCAACCAGTTGGACACCAAATAACTGCTTGAACGTGAGATTAGTAGTAGTAGTAGTCTGGTTTTCTTGACCACTGTCAATAAATGTATTTTTATGTATTTTCGTTTTTTGTATTATTATTATTCGCTTTTTGATCTGGTCTAGAAAAAAAATCCCCTCGTGAATGAAAAAATGGGTAACCATGGTCCATCTGTACATAACATGGGTAATTATAATATATATGCTGTTTAAAATGTCTGGAATGCACATGAGCATTCCCACAATTCAGTGATGTATAAAACTGTTGAGAATTAGTCAATCGGACAGAAAAAAACATAGTTAATGTTCATTCGCATAGCTCATTCACTATTATGTAGACTTTTTTATTATACATTTCACATCGTATGTTTTGCACGATAAAGACTACGAGAGGATGATTGTGTATGTTCATTTGTTTGAGTTTTTGTTTCTATTGATCGTTTTTTCTTGTCATGTGACTTAAACGTTCCTTATAACACATAGCAACCATTCAACATGAGTGCATTTCGAATTATGACGCAACAATTGGTCTCAAAAACTATATATTGTGGTGTGCATAGAGAATAGCAGGCGTTTGGACATTGTGTGCAGTAGAGAGAGCAGCTTTGTTGAAAAAGAGAGATATTGCATAACAACTTTTTGATTTGTTGTGTGAGACAGCTAAAGAGACATGCATGGTGAGTTCCCAGCTGAGTAGAACTGAGTAACTTTTTTATACCACTGTGAACGCTTCGGGTCTTCCGAGAGCTCTTCGGCTCAACACCGCCACCTTCAGTTTAGAGCAAGACACGCAAGTTCAATTTCGATACGAGTTGCGTTGTAGATTGATTATTCGAAAGCAAATGTTTCATTTGTTTATGTTTCAAAACGTTGCATCCTTTCTGGATGACGAGGATACCCTCACAGGGAGCTCGTCTCGACGTTGAACATGCGTGTCTTTTTCTCAGCTGCTGAGACACAAATTGTCGAAGTGTAGGTTCTCTTGGAAGAACCACTTAAAACCAGTTTAGTGGTATACCGGTATGATAAATTGACGTTTAAACCGTAACGTTAACGGAATGCTTTCAAATTGCCAGGACATTTAAAAACGGGAGTGAAACACCAATGCGCATTATGTTAACGGCCCGACGTAGCCGACAAGATAAAAAAGAAAAAGCATAGAGCTAGCTAGTTAGCTAGTTAACAATTACAAACCAATCTTCAGATGTCGATGTCATGTCAATATAGGCTTTCTCTCATTCATGTCCTCTCTCTCTCTCTCTCTCTCTCTCTCTCTCTCTCTCTCTCTCTCTCTCTCTCTCTCTCTCTCTCTCTCTCTCTCTCTCTCTCTCTCTCTCTCTCTCTCTCTCTCTCTCCCAGATAAGGGCTTCTCTGTGTCCAGAGGAGACCTGATAATCACAAAATCTTCATCCTACCTGGTGGAAGACTTCCTGGGGGAAGGAAGCTTTGGGAAGGTAGCCAGATGTGTTAAAACAGCCACCAATGAAAAGGTGGCTGTTAAAATCATCAAAAAACACCCGGCAATGATTGCGTCGGTTAAGCAAGAGGTAAAATAAAACACATAAATAAGTTAAAGAACTATGTTATTTTAATATATTTGATTTAATATATAAAATAATTTGCCCATTTTTAAATTGTGCATGTTTCATTTTGGTTTTTCATGTGATTTCGCATTATAAAATATATTTTTAACCTGCTCTTTATTCTCAGCTTGCCATTTTAAGGCGCCTCCGAGTTCTGGACCCGGAAAGGTGTGGGATCGTGAGATGGATGGGGGTCTTCAAACACGGTCCCCACATCTGTCTGGAGTTCGAGCTCCTGGACAAGAGTCTCCTAGACTTCACCCGGCAGACAGCGCACCGCACTCTGCCTCTGATGCAGATCAAAATCATAGTGGAACAGGTGCGGTTGGACCTCAATCTCAACAACATTGAATACATTGTTGTATTTTCTAAACAGAAATGGTGTTTCTTGAGTGTGTCTGGTTGCGTAAAAGACTTTGGATTTAATCGTCACACTTTGCTCTTTGGTACTTTTCGACGTGAACCCGAAAGAAATAAAATGTTACTAAAATAAGAAGAATTTGATGAACCGAAATGGCAACGTATTCAACCTTAACGGTCATAAAATATTGATTTCTAGCTGGCCACAGCCCTTCACCACCTTGGCACCCTTGGGATCATTCATGCCGACCTGAAGCCTGAAAATATCATGTTGACAGGACAGGACACTAAAGTCAAACTCATTGACTTTGGCATATCCTGTCATGTGTCCCAGGCTAAAATTGGCCTCAACTTCCAGACCCTCTGGTACAGGTGAGTAACTGACAGCAATCATGACCTGGGTCCTATTGGTTACTGATTACAATGGTTATTCCAATTTCCTATCTTTCTTTCATTCCAGATCCCCAGAGATCATGCTGGGTCTCCCATTTACAGGCATGATTGATATGTGGTCCCTGGGTTGCGTGGCAGCAGAATTGTTAATTGGCTTCCCCATTTATCCTGGCTACACGGAGTACGATATGGTAAGTCTAACAGTGTATTTCAAAGTAAATATACCAAAAACTTTTTACACTAAGACAATGTTCATATTACAAGTCTGAGTGAGTGGGGATCATTGGAAATATTTTTGAATCCCTGAAAAATATTATATTTCCAAAATAATCCATTGGTTGATTGCTAACAGGAAGAAGGTGTTCTGTTGTGTTTCAGTGGAGATATGTCCTACATACCCATGGTGAGCTTCCTGATGCTATGCTGGACCAAGGCATCAAAACCCCTTTGTGTTTCACCAAAGGATCGGTCTGGAGACTCAAGGTGTCACTATACGTGTCTATCTGTCAACCTGTCTTACTGTATCTATGGGTCAATATAACTTAACCAAACCAGAGGCTCTTTTTTAGTCACTACGGGAGTATGAGGAGAGCATAGGGCTCAAGCTGCGCCAGACCAGACAGTTCTGTTTCAGGTCCCTGGAGGACGTTGTCCGAGTAGGTGTTGATCCAGTAACGTTGTGGACTTAAATGCAGTGGCCAAGTTGTGTCCCATCTTCTAAATCATTTCCCTTTCACCTGAAGGCAGGAAATGGGCTAGGCCAACCTATCCCGCCCAGCTTCACGGACCTGATGAAGAGGATGCTCCATCTGGATGCTGACCAGCGCATCACACCACGTGCACTACTGGAGCATCCCTTCATCAGCTTGCTCTTCAAGCCCAACAGCTGCTTCCCTGAGCCCACTATGGTCCAGCCCAACAGCAGCTGCCCTGAGCCCAGTGTGGTCCAGCCCAACAGCTGCTTCCCTGAGCCTACTGTGGTCCAGCCCATCAGCAGCTGGCTTGAGCCCAGTGTGGACCACCCCAATAGCAGCTGGCCTGAGCCCACTGTGGTCCAGCCCAATAGCAGCTGCCCTGCGCACAGTTTGAACAACAACAACAACAGCGGCTCCAGCTTGGAAAAGGAGACGAAACCATCTCCACCTGTGAGCCACACACCTTCTGTGTCAGAGGAACAGAAGAAGGCCACAGTAGACACCACAGACAGTGGCAAAGGGTAGGTGTGCCATACACTCTCCAATGCTTCCTTGATCCGCTAATGAGTTGCTTCCTAATATTATGCGTTCAACATTCATATCCAACAGGACCTCCTCAGATGCCAGTACACTGCAGAACTGGCTGAATGAGCCTTTTAACTTCCCCTTGGTCTCTCACAAGTTCAGGTAGGCGAATCTTCTGGCGCTCATATGCTCTTGAGTTCAAGAGTATTTCAAAAGCTAGCTAGAGTAATAATTTTGTAATTTTGGCTCACCATTTAGGACTATCCGTATTGACCTTATGATGATACAATTTAAATTAATAATCAATAACCTGTGTGAAACAATGGGTATTACACTGGCAATGAACAAGAAGAAAATGATCATTTTGAGGACAATACAGTATATTGATTAACTTTGTCTTTGCAGGTACTCTACCACACCTACATCATTGTGTGATCTGACTGAGTCAGCAGAGAATTTGAGGATTGAGGAACTCAAATTCCCAGCTGAAAGACATAAGTAGGCTCGCTTTCTGGGGGCTCATGTACCGCTTAATTGTATTTTTTATCAAGATTTGTTGATGGAATTGCGATATATTAAAAACCTTTTCTCTTGATTTTTGATTTTGCAGCACTGCATCCACACCTACCGCTTCCAATGAGGTTGCCATGGAGACTGTGGAGGTCAAGCCAGCCGTAGCAGACACCCAACTAGGTTTGTCAGAAGTCTAAAGCCTTAGTCTCCTCATGTTTGTATTTTAAACTTAAACATCAACTTCCTGTTTTGGTGTCATTTTCAGAGGTCACCCAAAAACCTCAGAAGAAACAGGGCAGAGTAAAGAAGTTCTTTAAGACGGTGTTGAACTCCATCTGCTGCTGTTGCTGCCTTGCCCATGGTGACCTGGACTAACTGATTCATACATGGACCAGCCCAACAGCAGCTGCCCTGAGCCCACTGTGGTCCAGCCCAACAGCAGCTGGCCTGAGCCCACTGTGGTCCAGCCCAACAGCAGCTTCCCTGAGCCCACTGTGGTCCAGCCCAATAGCTGCTTCCCTGAGGCCACTGTGGTCCAGCCCAACAGCAGCTGGCCTGAGCCCACTGTGGTCCAGCCCAATAGCTGCTTCCCTGAGCCCACTGTGGTCCAGCCCAACAGCAGCTTCCCTGAGCCCAGTGTGGTCCAGCCCAACAGCAGCTTCCCTGAGCCCAGTGTGGTCCAGCCCAACAGCAGCTTCCCTGAGCCCAGTGTGGTCCAGCCCAACAGCAGCTTCCCTGAGCCCACTGTGGTCCAGCCCAACAGCAGCTTCCCTGAGCCCAGTGTGGTCCAGCCCAACAGCAGCTTCCCTGAGCCCACTGTGGTCCAGCCCAACAGCTGCTTCCCTGAGCCCACTGTGGTCCAGCCCAACAGCAGCTTCCCTGAGCCCAGTGTGGTCCAGCCCAACAGCAGCTTCCCTGAGCCCACTGTGGTCCAGCCCAACAGCAGCTGGCCTGAGCCCACTGTGGTTCAGCCCAACAGCAGCTTCCCTGAGCCCACTGTGGTCCAGCCCAATAGCAGCTGCCCTGTGCACAGTTTGAACAACAACAGCGGCTCCAGCTTGGAAAAGGAGACGAAACCATCTCCACCTGTGAGCCACACACCTTCTGTGTCAGAGGAACAGAAGAAGGCCACAGTAGACACTACAGACAGTGGCAAAGGGTAGGTGTGCCATACACTCTCCAATGCTTCCTTGATCCGCTAATGAGTTGCTTCCTAATATTATGCGTTCAACATTCATATCCAAGAGGACCTCCTCAGATGCCAGTACACTGCAGAACTGGCTGAATGAGCCTTTTAACTTCCCCTTGGTCTCTCACAAGTTCAGGTAGGCAAATCTTCTGGCGCTCATATGCTCTTGAGTTCAAGAGTATTTCAAAAGCTAGCTAGAGTAATAATTTTGTAATTTTCCTCACCATTTAGGACTATCCGTAATGACCTTATGATGATACAATTTAAATTAATAATCAATAACCTGTGTGTAACAATGGGTATTACACTGGCAATGAACAAGAAGAAAATGATCATTTTGAGGACAATATATTGATTAACTTTGCCTTTGCAGGTACTCTACCACACCTACATCATTGTGCGATCTGACTGAGTCAGCAGAGGATTTGAGGATTGAGGAACTCAAATTCCCAGCTGAAAGACATAAGTAGGCTCGCTTTCTGGGGGCTCATGTACCGCTTAATTGTATTTTTTATCAAGATTTGTTGATGGAATTGCGATATATTAAAAACCTTTTCTCTTGATTTTTGATTTTGCAGCACTGCATCCACACCTACCGCTTCCAATGAGGTTGCCATGGAGACTGTGGAGGTCAAGCCAGCCGTAGCAGACATCCATCTAGGTTTGTCAGAAGTCTAAAGGCTTAGTCTCCTCATGTTTGTATTTTAAACTTAAACATCAACTTCCTGTTTTGGTGTCATTTTCAGAGGTCACCCAAAAACCTCAGAAGAAACAGGGCAGAGTAAAGAAGTTCTTTAAGACGGTGTTGAACTCCATCTGCTGCTGTTGCTGCTTGCCCATGGTGACCTGGACTAACTGATTCATACATGGACCAGCCCAACAGCAGCTGCTGGCCTGAGCCCAGTGTGGACCACCACAACAGCTGCTGGCCTGAGCCCAGTGTGGACCACCACAACAGCTGCTGTCATGAGCCAGTGTGGACCACCACAACAGCTGCTGTCATGAGCCCAGTGTGGACCACCAATACAGCAGCTGCCCTGAGCCCAGTGTGGACCACCACAACAGCTGCTGTCATGAACCCAGTGTGGACCACAAATACAGCATCTGCCTTGAGCCCAGTGTGGACCAACACAACAGATGCTGCACTGAGCCCAGTGTAGCCCACCAAAATGGTAGCTGCTTTGAGCCCTGTGTGGACCACCCCAACAGATGCTGCCCTGAGCCCAGTGTGGACCAGCCCAACAGCAGCTGCTCTGAGCCCAGAGTGGACCACCCCAACCGCTGTTGCCTTGAGCCCAGTGTGGATCATCCCAAAGGCTGCTGCCCTGAGCCCAGTGTGGACCACCCCAACCGCTGTTGCTCTGAGCCCAGTGTGGACCACCCTAAAGGCTGCTGCCCTGAGCCCAGTGTGGACCACCCCAACAGCAGCTGCCCTGAGTGCAGTGTGGACCACCCCAACAGTGGCTCCATCTGGGAAAAGGAGACGAAATCGTCTCCACCTGTGAGCCACACACCCTCTGTGTCAGGGTTAGGGTTAGGGTTAGCAGGGTTAGGGTTACTTTGCAGGTTTTCTTCTCTGTGTGATCTGACCGAGTCATCTGAGGAATTGATGATTGAGGAACTCAATGTCACAACTGACGTATTCTGAAACAATATAGCTATGGAGGGGCTGTGAATTTGGCCCCTGAGAGTCATGGCTCGTTTTTATTTTATTTAAAAATGGCCACCAAATACCCACTAAATAGGCTGCAATCTAGTGGTACAAATGTTTTATGAGTCTTGATTATTACCAAAGGTTGCTTCAGGCTGGTTAGATAAGATGACAGAACAACGGAGACTCTTCGTCCCACAACTGACGTGTGTACCTACATTGCGTTTTGTAAAGACTGTGATCCCTACCAAGGAAGTGAAAATCTTCCCAAATAATAAACCCTGGATTAGTCAAAGGAAGACTGCTATTAATATAGGTGATGTAACCAAGGAGAGGGAATTAAGAAAAGAGGTAAGGGCTTAAATTAAGAAAGCTCAAATTAATAAAGATAGAGACAGAGTTTCGAAGCAATAACCCAAGAGCTGCCTGGAATGGCATGAAAAAAATTACTGGGTGTTATGATAGGGGGAATAAGGTAGTTAGTCTCGATGGTTTTAACTCTGATACAAAACTAGCTGAGAGTTTTGATGAGTTCTGCTTTGATGAACATGATTTTACAGAGCAGACAGATGATGAAGTCGAGTCAAAATATGACCATTGATGTTGACACTGTTGCAAGGTTGTTTAGGCACACCCATAGCAGAAAGAGCCCGGGCCCTGATGAGATCTGTGGCAAGGTGCTTAAGACCTGTGCTGAGCAGCTCTGCCATATTTTTACATTGTTTTTATGGAATCTCTTGAGCTACAAAAGATACTAGTAATCTGGAAACACTCAACTATTGTCCCTGTCGCCAAGTGTAAAAACACAAAGACCTTAATTGATTTTAGACCTGTAGCACTTCCATCTTTAGTTAGTTATGAAGGTTTTTGAGAAGGTGATAAAGCAGGCCATTCAGCAGCAGGTGCAGGGTTCTTTAGATCCTCTGCAGTTTGCTTACAGAGCTGGCAGAGGTGTAGAGGATGCCACCGTGATGCTGCTGAACTGCCTGTTTCATCATCTTGAGGGCCCCCTGACTCATGCCAGACTTTTGTTCAATGATTTTTCTTCTGCTTTAACACCATACAGCCACATTTCCTTGTAGAAAAACGTTTAACCTTACTGACAGACAGATCACAGTGTGTGAGACTTAATGGTGTCCTCTCAAACAAGCTCCACTCATCCATTGGTTCACCCCAAGGATGCGTACTGTCTCCCCTTTTTTATATTCTTTACACAAATAGCTGTCATAGCAAGTTTAAGAATAGACACATTATAAAGTTTGCAGATGACTCGGTCATAGTTAGCCTGCTGAAGGGGTGGGTGGGGGGAGGAACTTGATCATGGACCGGTCGTTAAGGACTTTGTGTCATGGTGTAAGGAGTATTTCCTTGAACTGAATGTTTCAAAAACCAACCCCAAATTATTGAGAGAACTGAGATTGATTTAGTGGAGCATTACAAATATTTGGGTACTGTGTTTGATACCAGGTTGTGCTTTCAGGCTAATGCAGATGCCATTTCTAAGAAGGTACAACGTCTTCATGTTTTGAGGAAAAGAATTCCTTTAATGTGTGCACCAAAATGATGACTGTTCTACAGAACTTTTATTGAGTCTGTGCTGTCTTTTTGTATTGTGGCGTGGTATAGGAACCTGACTCTGGCCAATAAGAATAGGCTAGGTCGGCTTCTAAGAGTGGCCAGCAAAGTTATTGGGGTGGATCAAGCACAGCTCTCTGACCTTTATGATCGGCAGGTCGTAAGGGAGACCCAAATAATATTGGGTCTGTACTGAACACCCTCTGCAGAGGGAGTTTGAGCTTTTACCTTCAGGTAGAAGACAAGAGTTCCAACTCAGAGGTCAAAAAAATTCAAACTCTTTTCTTTGCACTGCAATTATATGGCTGAATTTGCACACGACTGCACTAAGCCCTTTCTGCACTCAGTCATTTGCTTGTCTTTGTCTTCACATGAAGTGATCTTGCATTGTACTTTATTGTCACAAATGTATTGTATGTGTCCTGTCTGGTATGTTGTATTTATGATGGAATGTGTTTTACCTGGCTGCAACATAATTTCCCCTATTGGGTTAATAAATTGGACTCTTCATCCCAGCTTATTTTTTTTTAATGCTAACTTTAAAGCTTTAACGGAGAAAAACAAACATGGTCACTTCAGTTTCATTATTATCCCCATTGTCTTCAAGATAGAATGACAATCAATACATATAACCAAAACCAGCATTATACCAACAAGCATTTTGCACCAAAAGGAAGAAATCACTGCGTAAATTGTCGTTTGCCGGTATTGGTATATCAATCGCTTGTCAGGCCAGGCTTGGGGTAACTCTGGTCCCTGTGCCGCAAAGTGGTGGCAGTTCAGGGCACCTCTGTGCGGCAATACCCCATCTACAGGGTTCACCACTCCTGCTCATTCAGTGCCTGAATGGTTGCAGTTGAAACACTTGGAGGTTTGTTCATTTAAAAACATTTTGTTGACTGCTTTTTGCCACCAACACCTTTGTTAAAATCCCACTGTTGGCCAGCAACATTTCTCACTACACAATGTGGTTAAAATTCACATTAAAGTGAGCTATACAAATGGTAATTTTAAAGATAGCAGCAAATCGGAAATAAATTGCGATTTTCTTTTAAAATCAGGGAGAATCACAAACATCAATGGGATTTTAGAAACAAACTTTAATGATGACTTCATGGCGACAACAGTATTTCATATCAAATGATAAATAGCGGTACGCAGTACGGTTTGAACATAGTGCTCAGGAAGTGCCAGAGACAGTTCTAGAGCATCTTAGAACGGGGGGGGTTTCTAGAAACCAGCTAAGTCTTCTCGCACCCCTGGGCCTGGCATTTATTCTTCAACCTCGCCTGGGCTTCTGATGTCGTCAATCTTCAGGATCATCTTAACCACTTGAGTGGCCAGAGAGATCTGCTGCTTCTTGCCAATCAGTGTTTCAATCACATGTTGCTGCTTCATGTCTGTGGAGGAACAAGTTTGGTTTTAGTTTCCGTCTGCATCGTCTATAACTGTCCGTCACAATTGCGAAGAAATGACAGATGAACAGTTTCCCTTGCATGTCTGGCCTATCTTACCGTTTGTGTTAACGTGCATGCAGTCGATGCCCAGGTGGGGCTTGTTCTCGGAGACCTGTTTGGCTCGGACCTCTGTCATGGTCTGGATGGGGTTCATCCCACTGTTCTCCGCCAGGGCCATAGGGATCACCTCGAGGGCATCAGCGAAGGCCCTCATGGCATACTGCTCCAAAGATGGACACTGAGGGGCAGAGGATTGGCACACAAGTTAGAGGGTGTGGTGCCTCCGGATAAACCAAACTGGACTTTGAAGAAAACCTGATTAGTTCAAACACTTGATTACAATATACCATAAGAGCATTGGGCTACAATAAATGTGTAACATGATGCAATACCTTATCTGCAGCCTTGTTGACGGCCAGGGCACATGAAATCTCAGATGCTCCACCTCCATACACGATGCGGTTGTCTCTGACCAAGTTGCGGATCACGCACAGAGCATCGTGGAGTGCGCGCTTGGCTTCCTCGATGATCTGATTGGGGAAAGAAAAATAAATCCACACCGTGGAAGTGTAAATGCGGTGTTTCAAGAGCGCCAAGTAAAGAAATAAGAAAAAATAATAATAATAAATAAAACATGCCCACCATCTTGTTGCCTCCGCGAATGAAGATGGTCACGGCCCGGGAGTTCTTGCACTCCTCAATAACCAGCATGCGGTCCTTGGTGGTGCCGAAGCAGATCTCCTTCACCACACCAGCCGCGCCAAGCTTCTCAGGTGTCAGCTCACTGAAACGCGGAACGATACGCCCTCCGGTGGCTATGGCAATGAGCTGCGGAGAACAAACAATACATTTAAGGATTATGATCCGATACAAGTCAGACTGGGACACAATACAGGTACCCAGTATCAGCCCCTTTAAGCAGGTTAAAAAACATAGTTGGAACATTTCCTGTACCTCAATCTCAGGCCCTCCGACCCAGCGCACCGCAGGCAGCTCATTCTGCAGTAAAAGATGGTTCGCCTCGTCATCAAAGCCCCACTGACAAATAGCCAAGGTGGCGCCATTATCTTTCACCTGCAGATACAACACCAAAACATTAAAAGTCAGTTCAGATGGTGGGACGCTCAGCAAAACAGGGTGTTCAGTCCATCATGCAGTTACTCCATTCAACACTTTGTTGGGAGGCATCGATATAGCAACACAAACCTGCTTGATCATCTCCAAGAACTTGTCCTTCTCGTACTTCTGAAGTGCTCTGTAGTCCTCCACAGAGGTCACATCCAACTTATGCTTGGTCTTAGGCTTAGGGGGCTCAAACGGACAGGTGAGGATGGCGATTTTTGTGTCTTTCAGAACCTGAAAGCAGAGATAACCAGTAAATAACATTTTAGTCACATGTTGGAAACAGAGCATCACAGTCAGCAAGGGTAATGTTTCGCCGGTATACCTTGGGCATCTGCGGGTGGCTGAACTCTTTGTCCATGATGACTCCCTTGATGAGCTGTGTGTCCTCTAGTTTGCCTCCCACTTTGCCCTCCATCTTAATGAGCTCAAAGTCTACATCCTTTCGGTCCATGACCGCCACGGTGAGGACGGCGTTCACTGCAATCTCAGCCATCTGTCGGTGGCACCGATTGATCCTGGAATAAAACAGCAGGTCATTATCCTGTCATTCTCTTAACTTTTCATATTAAAAAGAAAGAAAAACTCAAATCTGTGAACCATTTTCACAGTTGCTCGCAACAGATTTTTATTTTATCAAGCAAATGGCAAAATTAACCATTAAGAGGGAACTCACACTTTGGATCCCAGGGTGGTCATGGCAGTCTGGATGAGTGGTTCTCTGTTGTTGGGATCAAAGGGGAAGGTCTCTCCAATCTTGTCCAGCTGCTTAATTGCAATGGCTGCCGCCTGATCGTACCCATCGGAGATACGAATGGGGTGGATCCCCCGGTCGAGGAGAAGCTCAGCCTGCTCAAGGAGAGCCCCAGCCAGCACTGTGTAGGACAGGGACATATCTGAATCAATACCCCAGTATGGATGACTTCTGCCTCCCTCATTGGCTGAGAGCAGGTAGCACGCCCCTAAATGTATAGCTATCGGCTAGTCATACTAATGCTGGCGAGTGACGTGTGCATCCTTATTTGCTACTGGCAAGTGAGCTGAAGAAATTTTTTTATTCACTTACTGACATTGTGTTCTAAGCATTTCCATCGCAATTTTGGAATTGTGTCATCCTAATGTCACATGCTTTGTACTTATTGGAGGTGTTCCATTACGTACTTTTCTAAAATAAAAATTGAAAATCTGAAAATGGTTACATATTATACAATACACATGAACATGCAAATCCTCGCCATAAGGACAAAAGTAGAAATGGCATTCTCAGCAGCAGTTTAAAACAATTATGGCACTTCATATCAGAACTTTTAATTGTTAAAAAATAATTCTCAGGTATAAATTGTTTTATTCGATAGTTAACCCTTTTAAAGAAAAGGCCAGCTTGTTCAAGCCCAATAAAACCCCAGGAACCCTTTACTATTAATTCCCATGATTTCAGAAATTCGAGGGGCCTGTATTTTTAACACATTAGCATGCTCTTACCAACAACTCCAGTTGTTCCATCACCAATCTCATCATCCTGTGATTTGGAGAGCTCAACCATGAGCTTGGCAATCTGGTGGTCTACGTCCATCATGCCAAGAATGGTGGCTCCGTCGTTGGTCACAGTCACTTCTCCATCACGGTCGACCATCATCTTGTCAAGGCCTAATCGATGACGATTGTTTAATAATGTGTAAATTGTGTCAGTAATTAATTTCATGTTTGATAGAGAAAATGTGTAATGTCAATGCGTTTGCATTCAATTGCAATCGGCGCGGACATGGTAACGAGCCTGGTTACTTGTGAATATCCACAGGAATAAGTATCCCTTTCTTAACATAAATAGGCTTAATGTTGTACTCACCGTTGGGACCAAGGGACGTCTTGAGCGTGGAAGCCACAGCCTTGGCTGCCATGATATGAGACTGCAAAACAACGCCAATGTGTCAGTTAGCATTAACGTTACACCCCAAGACCTCACATCCTGCATTGTCATGGCAGTTTCTTGTTGGGTACAAACAAATTCGGAATGTATTGTACATCATGTAAACAGTTTAGTTTAGGATTAAATATGTATTTTAAGACCAAGTAGCATGCAACGCCGCAGACTAACATAGTCCAGACGTTGGGGAAAACGTCATGAAAAGCACATGGGCGGGTGGGTTAGCATCCGTTAATCTTCGATACGCATTTCCCTCTAGGTGCGTGACACGATATAGCTGGCCAGGGTTTGCATGTTTATCATGTTAATTTAAATTAATCATAAATAGAGATGCCATGAAAGAAATAGGTTACTTTCCGCAAAAAAATCCCGAGAAGCAGAGAAAAATACCGCCCAATGTGTAAAGCTAGCTAGCCCATTGTACCTTCAATGCGTCAAGGCCCGAAAGCCGGGTCTTCTTGTCCTGGTCCTTGATGATGATAAATGGCCTTCCATACTCATCAAACGCCAAAGTCCCTAAGCTAGACATGTTGCTGAAGGACTAAGACCCTGATCGAGTGGTGGAAAAGACAGTTTATGATTTTTATGACAAAAAAGTAGAGCGTGGCTTGGCTGCAAGTCACACGGGTCTGCCGGCGACTTCTGGAAGGGTCTAGGGGCGGGGAGGGCGAGACCAAATGGATTCGTGGAAACAAATCCCTGAAACATGTAAAACGGTTGGACTTTTAAACTAAATATATCTGAATGAAAATAATTATACGTGATGTATGTCTGGATATTGATTGGGTATGTATATATTTGTAAAACCGTTAGGTAAGTATATTATGATATTGTGTTTGTACAATGTGGTTTCCTCCAATATAGTACTATCGCGATCTTTAGTCACAGTCTCGCAAACCTAAACAATTCCCTGTACTGGGAATTCTGGGATTGACTGAAAGCTACTGAAAACCGGCAGTAGCTTTTGACAGGTACATTGTCATATTTCCCTATTTGTTTTGAACATTTTGTGGATAAACATGTCGTATCGTAATCGATGTTTACAAATGCATTTCGCCTCAGATCAATCTTGATCCGATTGGCGGATAATGTATTATCGCCTTCGATACTTCCATTTTCTTTTATAAGCCATACATTTTTTATATTGCATTTGAACCATTATAGTCTAGAAAATGTAACTTGATTAATTCCTCCAGTTCTAAAAAATGTAGACAGAAGTTGCTCGACTCTCCGAGTCCACGTGCACTGTGACTGATGTAATATCCGGGGCAGCGTGTGGCTGTGTTTTGATGACAAACAAGGATGCTGTGCAACGTTATCAACAATTCTTGACGCTTAAAAAAAAAAAACTTTCTGGTTTGAGCACTCTGAACTTTGTCAAGATTTTATTTGTTCGTTCATTATAATTTAAAAAAGCTACAAATTAACATCGTTTTTGTGTTGGTATGAATTGGTTTGACATGTTATCATAACTTCCTGGTAAGTACAACCCCTTTACCAGGAAAGAACGTAAAGGATACACAAATGTGGTTACCATCTTGAATCGATTAGGAGTTAATAATAGTTTTAGTAGTGTAAATAGTATTTTAGTTAAGTATATTTTGTGAGCCAAATGTACCAACGGAACGCATTCCAAAGTACCACACATTAATCCCTAGCAGGAATTGGACCATAGGCTAAAAGGCGAAGCAACCTTTAAAAATAGGTTAACAAGTATTACATTTCTCTTTTTCCCAGAATGCCATGTGAAAAGAAGCCCCGGTTCTTGATTCTTTACGGTTCTCAGAAGGGGCAAGCTCAGTCCATTGCTGAGGGGATAGCCGATGAGGCAGCCGATCATGGGCTGGTGGCTGAAATCAGCTGCTTAAGTCGGCATGAAGAGGTAAGTAGCCCACACACTGCCTCCATCACTCTGCATGCATGCTATTCTTAATTTTACTAGCATATCATGAATGTGTAAATGGAATGCAATGAAATGTATTTGTTAATGTGTACCACAATGTAACTCAGTCAATTGTATTTGCAAAACTCAACAACACACATGCAAGGAAACCTAACAACAACTATAACATATTTAGACATAGAGGGGCCTTAAAATGAGATTTGAAAGATATCTGTGTTGAAAGATGCAGTGGCCTTAGTGTGTTAGCAAATCATCGCAAGAGAAAATATAGACATACAAAATGGCCATTATCACAATCTGCCAAACATAGTGTATGACAATAGTCGCATTGCAAGGTCACGTGATCACTGATCAGATCAATTCTTTTGACAGTACAAGTTGGAGAGGGAGAGTGCCCCTGTGATCTTTGTAGTGTCTACTACAGGAGATGGAGAGCCACCCGACACCACACTTAAATTTGTGAAGACCATCAGGACGAAGACCCTGCCCAGTGACTACCTCAAAAACCTTCACTATGCACTCTTGGGTAAAGACAAATACATGCAGGGCTAAACCTCTGTTAGGTATATCTTTATAGCAAATTAAAGTATGTGTGTGTGTATATATATTTATATATATATAATATGCTATTTAATACATATGTACTTTCAATATAATATTCGGCTTATAGGACTGTAAGAGTGTAATTGTGAGTTATTGCCATTACCAGAGATTATCACTGTCTTTAACAAGCAAATATATATGCGTATATATGTGTATACATTCGGTTTCAGTAGCCGTCAGACTACGTTATAAAATAGTGATCACACTAAAAGGTGATCCAAAGATGGAGTATCTCCTGTAACAATTGTACCGGTATATTCCCTTCATGCAGGTATATGTATCCCCCTCCATGTTTAAATGTCCTGTTTTTTGCCCATGCACACTGTAGCTTTAGGAGACACAAACTATGCAAATTTCTGCAACTGCGGGAAGACCATTGACAAGCGGCTACAGGAACTCGGAGCCAATCATTTCTATGCAACAGGACACGCAGACGACGGCACAGGGTAAGTTGTGGAGAAAATGGCAAGTGACTGTTCTATATAGATATACTGATATGTATAGACTAAGTTACTAATGTATACCGCTGATTCCTGGTCACGCCTACGCATGATTTGATTGGTTGTCGCTGTGTGTGGCGTCTTTTGTTAAAGGTTGGAGGTCGTGTTGGACCCCTGGATAGAAGGAGTGTGGGACGCAATCAAAGCGGCCATATCAAAGATGGCATCCACCAGAGACACGCCGCTCAAAGAAAACCTTAGTGACATGGCAAAGGAAAACCCCTCCCCCACATCTTCACCACATGTGGAACTGAATCGCCTGAGTCTTGCAGATAACCAGACCTCCGACTCAATCAAAGACTCTAAATTGACGTTAGGCGGTTTGCCTTCCCCGGAGGTCACGGGGTTGAGCTCTAAGTCGGACGTGGCAGCTGCTAAATCGGTGCAGGAAGCACAGACCGACCAGACCGGAGAGGAGCGTGCGGTATCTGAACCCTCGTTGACATGTTCCCTGCCCTCGCTGTCGCAGTCCTCCCTCAACGTTCCCGCTCTGCCCCCTCCCTACCTGGAGGTCGCACTGCTGCTGGAAGACACAGAAGAGAAGGTAAGGGATTCTGTTTAAGAAACTGTCTGACTAACATGTTCTGTTCATCAGATTATTCTTTCTATCTGTCTTTTAGGCATTTCACAAGCCTTGTACAAGCGATGACTCTCCTGTTTCTGTCGTTTACTTGTCATTTTTTCATTTAAACCTTACAGTTGAATTCATCAATGCATACAGAGACGTTTTATGAAGTGCCTGTAACCAACGCAGTTCAGATGACCAGAGGAGATTCAGTTAAGAAGGCTCTATTGCTAGAGTTGGACATCTCTGTAAGTATTACTCTGTTTCACTTCAAATGAAAATAGGTGGCCCTTTTGTTCCTAATGTAGTGATAAATATATGCAAATCATGTCTCTGGCTCCTTTTTTGTGTGCAGATGTTTTTAATTTTTTATTATGGCGTAGCTTAGTGGCTTCATTAAAGTAAAGTGACAACATTTTTGATAATTAAAATGCTGCAGCGGTTTGAAACAAAGAATGATTGCCTGTACCTACTCAGTCATATTCAATCATATTCCTATTACTAATAAGTGTTAGTACGTTTTCCTTTTAAACTGTCAAGCCTAAAATCTGCAGCTGTTGCATGGCAACAGCTGCACTCCCTCCACCCCCGTCATGAAGTTTCGTTTATTTCGTCAACTTAAGTCAACTAAGATATTGTTAAAGTTGTACAATGAAGGAAATGCACTCTGCACAATGTGTTTTCTTTCTTTTTTTGTTTAAATACGTTGAAAGAGTTACAACTGATTCCCATAAAAAGAGAGAGAACAAATACAGGAATAAAGGCTGTGTGTGTGTATGAAAAATGAATAGTTAAAATGAAAACAATACAAGTCTTCTCTTTTGTTAAGGCCCATCCGACAATGACCTACATGCCGGGGGACTCGTTTGATGTCCTATGTCCGAACAGAGCTTCTGAGGTGGACGCAGTCCTCCACAGGTTGGGCCTGCAGGACAAGAGACACCACTGTGTTCAGCTAGCTGTACGGAGAGACACTAAGAAAAGAGGTAAATCACAGCCTTTTTATTAAAGTGTATATAATTGGATAATTGGTGGAAGAATGCATTTACATGAATCATAAAATGTCACGCACAGATTCCTTCCCCCCCAGCAATCTTGTCAAAATATCACTTTTGATTTAATATTTTCTGTCTGACAGTATAATTCTGTCTGGGTTATTCTCTTCGGGAATAGTGCCAATCATGTCACACAGAAGTAATCCCTCCTGTTCTATGGTTTAAGACAACACAAAATGAAATTCCGTATTGTTTTTGTTTTTTGTTATTCGCTTTAACCATCTCTTTAATAAAAGTGATAGTATAACTAAGTTAATGTGTGCCAGCACAACATTATGACCAATCATTACACTGCTGGCACCTGATCTATTTTGAAAGTAGCAGTAAACAACTCCCACCAGCCATCCAATCACATCATTTTTCCCAGCCCCAATGTCCTGCTTGTCTTGGAACTATGGCCCATTAAGGACCCGAGATGGGCTCAGGGTTCCATTTCATGTGTCCTCTGCCACTTATCTCGTCTTGCTCCAAATCTCTCATCCCCATCACATGCACCAGCCGCTGGGTTTGCAAACTTTTTAATACATGCCTTCCTCCACTCGACCGCACATCTTGAATCCAAACTGCATTCAAATGAATGTCCGACCTTGTGGTTTATAGATTCATGTGCCGGGGAACATTAGCTTCTATCTTGTGCTGCATCTTTTTCCCCTTCTTCATTCTTTGGCTCCAGGTGCTCAGCTACCACCACACATCCCTGATAAGTGTACTGTGCAATACCTGCTCACTTGGTGCCTTGAAATCAGAAGTGTGCCCAAGAAGGTTAGTTAAGCCTTGCTCCCTAGACTTTGGCCAAACGTATAGCTACTTTCCATTTAAAAATCAACGATTATGTTACTCACATTATACTATTTTGTTCTTTACAATTAATTAAATATTCATAAAGCCTTCATGTTCAAAACTGATCATGAAAAACAATATGCTTTTGCTCTGAAGTGGTTAAAGACAATCTCAGAAATTGAAAGATTGTTTTGATATAGTATAACACATCGGTTACATCTCAACAACCTATGAATTGGGAGAAATTGCATGCTTGGTTTAATCAAGCTGGAGCTTAGGATTTTTAGGCCTTACTGAATGCTGTAGCTCATTTCATACACATTTTGTATTTTTTTTCTGAGTGATTTGTATGTTTATTTGTCTATCTTTTTTGCCCTTTTATTGCTTCTTTGTTCTATGTGCTGAATGTCTGTTTATTTACAAAAAACGGAATATATTTGTAATCTTAAACATATCTCCAATCTAAATATATTCAATATAATGCTTGACTACCTATGAATAGGCATTTCTGCGGGCCTTGGTGGACTGTACAGGGGACAGTGTGCAGAAGAGGAGGCTACAGGAGCTATGCAGCAAGCAGGGCTCTGCAGACTACAACAGGTTCATCAGAGACACGTCCCTCTGTCTGGCGGAGCTGCTCACAGAGTTCTCCTCCTGCACGCCTCCTCTGAGCCTCCTCATAGGTGAGATAGCCCTCCCTCCCCTCGTACCATATTAAACATTGTCATGTTTGATAGTCTCCCATTATGGATTTAAGTAATGGCCTTTAATGTGTGTGTGTGGGTGGGTGGGTGGGTTGGCGGGTGTGTGGGTAAATACATTATAAATGATGCATGTTGATAGGGAAGATGTGGTACTGGAAAGTTCATTTAATTAGCCCAACCCACCCACTGAGATGATTACAAAAAGAAAGTAGGCCCCATGTGGATGAAACTACTATGTTTTTTTTTTTTTAGAAAGCGAATTTGATGGATTAATACTCAGTCAGTATTGAATTGTAATTTTTCTGTGGAGTTTCCTCGTCTCCCCTCTCTTTGTCTTCATCCGGTGTTGTCACAGCTGTTCCACCTCCACTGTTGTACAGCAGCAGTGGGAATAAATGAAAATAATAAATAAGCAACACAGAGGGCCTTTCCGAAGACCTTGCTCTGGGAAACATCGCAGTTCAAGCTTTACGGCGCTGGTAGTGGAAGTCAGAAGGACGAGCAGGCACCGCAGAGCATCATGAAGTTCTTGAATTATTTAGTGACCAGTCTTATTTATAGTCAGGGTTCCTGCCTTAAGCTAATAACACGCAGCTTGTCACACGCAAGTGTCTTCACTGATAATGATGATTGACATATAGGTGGAAGGTGTTGTCAATGATGGCTTTTGGCTATGAGGATGCCTGGGTGTAAGATATTGATGGTGTTAGTAATACATCTTCTTGTACCTCGCTTGTCCCCCAGGTTATGTCAATTAAGTTCTAGCCACATTCTTTTCCATATTATTTTCTTCCACTTGAAAATACTGTCTATGTCCACTAGGGGTCAGCCTATCTCTAGTAAACTAAAGTGTGTGTGTGTGTGTGTGTGTGTGTGTGTGTGTGTGTGTGTGTGTGTGTGTGTGTGTGTGTGTGTGTGTGTGTGTGTGTGTGTGTGTGTGTGTGTGTGTGTGTGTGTGTGTGTGTGTGTGTGTGTGTGTGTGTGTGTGTGTGTGTGTGTGTGTGTGTGTGTGACCATTTTGTTACATAAAATTGATGGACCATTTTTATGTCAGTGGTTTCAAAGAAATGTCACTTGCAGATCAATGACATTTTTAGTGCTGGACTTAAGAGTTTTTTGTTTGTTTGACTCTTGCGCCTATCTTTTATTAGGGATCTATAATGAGATAGTTGTAATAAAGGGCTTAAAATATTGTATTCAATATTTAATGTAAAGTTTGATCACAGAATGGACAGTGGGATTGAAAGCGTTGAACCATCAACATGATTGCTGGTTCCATTCTCCACTATCTCCCATGAATGCTGTTTGTGTCTATTGGCACCTTGTTGCATGGTTGATACCACCGTGGGTGGCTGAATATGTATAGTGGGATTGTAAAGTATAGCTTGCAAAGCACTTTCTGTGACCTGGTAGCTTGAAAAGTGCTGTATAGTACAAAGGGAATTCACAATTTGTACCTGTCGCTGCTTGTACATATGGTTGGACTCTTGAGCTTACCTCTGTACCGTGCATCATTAGTCTTATCACTACTTCAACCCTCCAACTCAAATATTTATGTATGTGGCGATAAAGCTTTCCATCACTTAATTAGATAGTTGGCCGGTCATCCAGTATGGATCTAATACGCTCAGGCCGAGAACTACCAGACAGTGAAATTAGCTGTAAAAGCCAATACTTTTATGTAGAAGTTGCATTATTATAAAAAAAGATCTGTGTCACACTACTAGGCCTTCCCAATGTTGGATAACCTCTGTCACCTCACCTGCAGACTGCAGCACCTTCTTCTTTCTATTGTCCTATTGCAGAGTTGAACCGACGCTGAAGTCGCGTTCAGGACATCCTCAGCCTCTGCGGCAGGGCAACAGCTGTTGGGTGCAAGGCTGACGTTGGGGTATAGTGGGTGGGCTGGAGCGGGGGTGACCTTTCATCGGTCAGCAGGCTCGCTTTCCCAAGGACACAAAGCACAGAGGGTCATCCAGGCGGCATAGGTTAATGGTCAGGCCTGACCCTGCGTGTCACCATTGCGGTACATTAGCGCGTCATCGGCGCCTTTGCGCTTCATTAATCTGAGCCAAAAGGCACAGTATTTTTGCTGACCGGTGTTCACTCAGGTGTATGCCCCCCCCCCCCCCCCCCCCCATCCCAACCAAACCGTAAATAGTGAGGGAATGAGGCGTGCACATCCAGATGTCCGCGGCCAGATGCCGGTCAGGTGTGAACGGAAAAAGTATTAGGTGTGAGATTAGGATAAAATATCTGCTTTGCCAAGGATCTGTACCCACCACCGCCTTGTAATGTTTCATGGTTTTTTGTCGCATACAAATGTGGTCAGTGTTCACATACCCATCGCTGGAGAACAAAGTATTTTCAAGTTCACGCTTTTCATTTCTACTCCAACAGAGGCTCGGATGACACTGCCTTTGGACTAGTTCCATCCTTTATAGTACTATACTTTATAGATGAAGGAATATTACACCGTCTGGAAAGCGTGTGTGTGATATATAGATAAGAGATAGATATACTGTAGATGGATGGATGTGTAGACTCGTCAGCATAAAGTTAATACAAACTCGTATTCAGATGTAGAACGAAGAGCATAAGGGCTCATGTTTTGCAGTCAAAATTAATACCACGTGGAATGTCCCAAATGGGTCATTTCAAATGCTGTTTCAAATGACTGCCACTTTATCTCTTGGAGTATAGTCAGACTCTGTAACTAGCGTCTATAACTAGTGTTCTTCGGGGGCGGCTGTGTCGTGCTTACCGGCGGATTCATCCTACTGATCACCAGTGCGGTGATGGGGACTGTTGATGGATGGCTCTCCATTACTTGGTGTTGCTCAATGCAATGGAGCTGCTGCTCTACATTCTGCATAAAGTTAACATGCATGCTACGTTGCCAGCTGCTCTGCAAGGGAGATGCATGTGAGTATTTGATCAGTTGGCTCAGATAAAGGCTCATAGCTACAGAAGATCACAGTTCTAGCGTGTGTGTGTGTGTGTGTGTGTGTGTGTGTGTGTGTGTGTGTGTGTGTGTGTGTGTGTGTGTGTGTGTGTGTGTGTGTGTGTGTGTGTGTGTGTGTGTGTGTGTGTGTGTGTGTGTGTATACACCCTGTAGCACTATTCTGGACGACGGTGGGATTGGTTGGCCAGAAAGATTTGGTTACACTCTCAAGATGCCTTGATGTTTGATAAAAGGGATTTTTCACTTGTTGATCCATACCTTGCGGGCATTCCATGTGTGTTTTTCTACATTCTTATCTTACCTAGGATCTTGGTATAAACATTTTAAGCCCTTCCTTTCCAACAGTGAGAGACGGATGGGTTAGTCACTCACCATGGAACTTGTCCAATTAGTGAATAAAAGTTCAAGTAAAAATACAGATATCCCAACCGTGTAACTTAATACCTTGCTGTGAACTTCTGACACTTTCTTCTGTAGTCTAAATTTAACTATCCTTTAAATAACGACCCCCTGGAAATTATTATCTTGCCTACCAATATACACCTTTCGTTTAAAACCTTGTTGCAAATGTGGCCCAAATCCACCATTTATTAAACACATCTGGGCGAGAAAGAATGTGGGCTTCACGTGTCAAAGTGGGTATCTTTCCCCTGTAACGCCCTGAACTGTTTAGGTGTTAGTGAAAGAGAGAGGTGATTTAATCCAGCTGGTGGTCTTCCTAAAGGCCTTAGCAAACCGAAAAAAGGCCAGTTTTATACATATGCCATGACTTTACTATAAACAGTTTTGTTTATCGTTGAGTAATTATTGGCAGACGTAGCATAACAAATTAGATAAGACATTTGACTTTGACTCCCTTGAATTTCTTCTTGAATGCAAAGGTGCTGGCGATACGAGCATTAGACATTTTTCTCGTGTGTTGCCATTTTTATATGTATGCAGCACCAACTGAATGTTGCCAAGAAACAGGCCACCTACACGGTCGACATTGCAAAAAGGTATATTACCCACGGGACGGACATATGAACACTTGGGATTTGGTAGCCCTGATGTAAATATAGAAGTGTGTCCTCCAAATGCACCTCAGGGTGATAGTTACTGGTTGGGAGTGAGGTTGATATTAAGAATTTGTTCTTAGTGCTATCCTGTCTATTATTAATTCTTCGATGTAACCAAACAACTCATGATAATGTATGCCGGGGTTTGTGCTTCATTTTTCAGAGCATCTGCCGAAACTGCAGTCTAGACCGTATTCAGCAGCCAGGTGAGTTGATGATGGGCATCCATTTGTAATAGTATGTTTATTTTTGTTTTTACGCTTTCTAAAACTAAGCACTATTGAAAGCACTATAAATACGAGGACGTCTGCTTTGATTTGTGGTACAGCGGTTGTGGTACAGCGGTTCCACCATTACGTTGGCTTGTGCCACACACATCTTAAGTGCATCTAAAGCACTGTCAAAACTTCCCAGCGCCACTCATTAGCTCTCTAGCTCTCGCTCTCTCTCGTATTTTAGAGAGAGCGGTAGCAGAGATTCAAGAGGAGGGATGGCGGTGACTCGTAGTTTATCAGATCAGGTGGTGAGACACTAGGCCTGCATTATTGATGCTGTGGTCAATGGACGCCCCCAGTGGAACTCCGAGAATGAGGGATGAGAGTGCCCGAGAGTGCTTCCTCTTGTAATGAGAACCTGGGTGAGAGAGAGAGGGAGACGGTGGGAGAAACAGAGAAAGAAGGTGGGGGAGGGGCTGGACCAGTTGTATCTCTTAAGTGGGAACAAATTGACAGGTGTTTGTTTTGGAAGTATCATCTGGTGTGTGATGATGTCATCCTCCCTGGACGACATCATCTCTTGGCTACTTTCTGTGTGTGTGTGTGTTATTATTATTATTTTTTTTACAAAAGCCATTGGGAAGATGTTTTCCGAATTCACCTCTTCAATTTCATCCTCTACTTTTGTGCTTTATATATCCATGTAACCTATAACACACACCATGTATCCTCTTTCTCTCTCTCTCTGATTTAGCTCCACTCTCAGGCACCCCGGGAGGCTGCGTTTCATCTTCACTGTGGTGGAGCTCCCAGCATGCCCTGGGCGACCCGAGGGGCGGCAGGGTCTGTGCAGCGGCTGGCTGTCCGACCTGGTCACCCCTATCCTGGTGCGTCCAGGGACCCCCGAGTCATCATGCGGCCAAGCTCTGCCGCCAAAGGTAAGAAGCGAAACAATGAAGGCAGTAGTGCATAGGACTTGGAGTCTGAGTGGTTATTTGCATTCAGTGCATGTCAGATCACTGGCCCGGGACCTTATTTCCATGTAGGCAGATTGGTGGATGCAAGGGCCCAGAGAGGAGGTTACGTCAGCGGTGCTTTTGGCTTTAGGCCCCATGCAATCTAAAACATGACGCTTGGTTGCTTTAACAGCAGAGCCTTTGCTGGCAGATTCTTGACAGTGTTGTTTTTCCGTGCTCACTCTCTCACCACCTCTTCAGCCCTAGCTCTAGTCTCTCGGACAGGCAGGAAAAGTACAAATACAAGCAGTTTTTAGGTCGTATTCACTTCCATAAATGGCCTTCTGGTGAAATATGACTGGAGAATGCCAGACATTTGGTGTTCAGTGGTATTTCTAGTGAAACCAAAAACATGTAATTAACTCAAAAACATTGAAATGCCTAGGCAAATGGCAGAAGAATAAAGAAAATGCCATCACTTTTGTCTTTGCCTTCATTTCAGCTGCTTAACTTTCTTTGTCAAGAAAAACCCTTAGCATTTTTTCCTCACCATCATTCCAAAGGGAAATTTAAGTTTTGTTTGCATAGTTGAATAATAAAAAAGAATTTGAACCAAACGTTCTGGTTCTAGGTTTGCCATCAGTGTTGGTCAGGTAAACCATTAGTAAAGGCTTTGGATTAATGAAATAGTATAGATTTCGGATGATCACTGTAATGGGTCTCATTAGTCTAAATGTTCTCCAATGACCTCCGATCGTAGATCCACGTGAAAATGCGACTGAGCGGCACCTTCCACGCCCCCTCGGACCCCACCGCGCCCCTCATCATGGTGGGACCGGGCACAGGGGTAGCCCCCTTCATCGGCTTCCTGCAGCAAAGGTACCTCAAATCACTCTACACTCTACACACTCGATTGATGGATATAGGTTCTTTATTTATCCCCCAGGGGAAATAAAGGTGTAACGGCAGCACACTTAAGCACACAGGCAATGTGCGAATTTACAAAACTGTCAAATAAAATGGCTCATCATTCAGAAAACAGTAGTTTTGCACACATGCATTGTACCTTTCCTGTAGTAAGTGTTGTTAAGTTTGTTAATTTCAGACTGTCCTTTTTTAATGTCTGTGTGCTTATTTTTGTTCCACATTAAATACATGAAAAGTTGTCCACTTAATTAACAAAAGGATACGATAGTTGGTTGCCGATCTGGCAGGTTTTGATTTCTTTATAATGAACCAACTCGGCAGACAACATTTTCAGCTGAAAGCGGGCGTTGAAAAGTTCAATGCGCGAAGGCAAGCACCATATAACAGCCTCAAAAGCATCCGATGCGCCGAACGAAAGCTAATTATTCCAGCGGAAATCCAATATCATTGGATGACTTCTTGAACATCCAAACACCGACGCGGTCCTTAAGAGCAGATTGTGTTTTTAAGCCTTCTTCCATCACAGGCAGTCTTGCATAACGGCGAGAAAAAAAACAAAACACGTCTAGGTCAAGTAGGTTTCACCGGTTAATCTGCCTGGCGTGGCTGCAATCACGTCAGGGTTTGTTTCAGAAGCTCTGTGCTCCTCAATGGGAATAAACCCGGGATCACCCTCCATCAATTCCCGTGTTTAGGCTTCAGAGCGTAGTGGTCGGAGCACGGGTCAAACGAGAGCCCAGATTAATATTGATTGTAACGTAAAGACTTCAGCAGGCGGCGAGGCAAGCGGTTAATGTAAATCATTACCAGTAATTGCAGAGGAGTTTGAGCGGGCATATCGACTGTGGGCTGCACCCCTGCCCCCCCCCCCCCCCCACACACACACACACACACACACACACACACACACACACACACACACACACACACACACACACACACACACACACATACACACACACACACACACACACACACACACACACACTTTCCTCCTATTTGACTAGGTCTCGTCCTCATCATGTGAGAGGTTAGATGACGATGATGATATGTGTGGCAGTACGTTGGATTACTTTGTTTGATAAAAATGTGTACAGGTTGACATCTTAACCACACATCGCAAAGGAAACTGATACTGGCCAGAATTGCATGGGGTCAGGTAGCTTGACCATTTTTTTCTCCAAAAGAATCCTCCTAGCTTCTAAAAGTAAATTCCCATGACCCTGTTGAAACGCTCTTGACACGTGTTGTGCGTGTCATTGAGAGAGTGATCACTGCCACCTGGTGATGACCGTGACGGCAGCAGGGAATTGTACGCCGTGGAAAGCTCTCCACTCACTTACTCGCTTACCAGAAGGAGCTGTCTGGTCATCTCAGGGTCAGAGGAGAGCGCTAGGAACTGGGGCTGCTGGCAATATCCGTACCACCGCTGACACGATCAGGAAGTGACCCGGTCATGCTGCTGGAGTACCTATCAACTGTAATCAGCTGCAAAGATCAAAGACGTGCCACAGGGACCCCTGCCTTGGTGGCGTGGAGTGATACCGGTATAGCTTTTGGTCATCACATTGGTACCCATATATTGCTGTCCAAATCTGATATACAGACTTTTCTCATTAAAAGTTTTTTGGATTTTCTCATTTTAACATGGATAGAATATTCCAAACCTAGCCAACTGTAACTTTTTTCTTTACAAAAGCCAGTAATTATGCGTGTCCTTGGTGGTAAAATAATATAGAACAAAATAAATGTGGCTTTATTTTTATTTTAAATTTTTCTAGTTGAGAGGAAGATGCCATGTTAAACAAAGCCAACTATTTATTTAGTAACTGAAATCGACGTGCTATTTATGATACCCTGGTCATGATGAAACGGGCCTGACAGACAGATCAGCGGATTTGTTTTGTTTCCACTTCTACAATTATTAATTTAATTCACAATGACATGGCGAACCTTCAGTAGTGCATCAGATGATAGGTGTGACATTTGAGTATGTATGAACACAGGTGTGTGTAAGCACAGGTGTGTGCAGGTGAGAACAGGTGTGTGGTTCCTGAAAGGTCAGAAACAGAAGAAATTAGCCAGAGGTAAGTAGGCATTACATTACACCAAACATAATTCTAGTACTCCTCTACCATTGGCCTGGTCAGGGGGACTAAAGGCAAAAGCTGAGCCGCGGAGCTGGGCTGATGCTGGTGGCTGTCAAGCAGGGGAGAAGTGGTAGGAGTGGTGGCTGTCTACCGGAGCTTGACTGTAGGCGAGGGCATCTGGTGCAGTGTGCGGCGGCTCCTGTGGTGAAGCTAGTCTGGCAGGCTGAGCTGGCGGGGAGGCCAGCTGTGGCTCTGAGAGGTTCAGCCGCACTGGATCGGATGCCCACAGCACTGCAGGTGCTCTGCCTTGTTGGTTACCACTAGGGATGATGGGGAGACTGAAAAGAAAAGCGTGGCGGATATGGGCGGTGGAACATACTAGAGGGAAGTAGTTGAGCAGAATATCTAGTTGAATAGGTATTTCATTTAACTCTCTGTGTCAATCTGGAGCTCCCTCATTTGTTTGGTGACCTGCATAATGCAGGCCTCCAATCCTACCCCTTCTTTCTCTGGTTATGTTTGGCTCGGCTATAGCGTAGCTTGGCTGGTGTTCACAACCTGAGTAAAGTGTTCCTGTGGGTTGTAGTCTGAAGGATTCCAATGCTGAATGATAAAATTGCGGTGGACGAGATATGATAAGATGGACTTTACTGTTCCAAAGGAAATTTGTCTTGGACACATACAGGATGTGCTGTTAAAACTAATAACATATTGCATACGTACAGGTGGTCACCCATACACATGCACACACACAGTATCTACAATACGTGCACGGACTGCCATCAACAATCAAATTGCGCACTGCTCATCGTCCAACACACCTGTGATCACAAAATGATGTACATAACATGTGCATCAAGGGTAAAACAGCCTCATCATCACAGAGACAGCCTGGAGTGTTGGATGCTACCTGACTCCCATGATATTCATAGGATAGCCTATGATGTAGTCCTCCAGATGTCTGGGTGCTCTGTGGGCTCGGCCTAGACACGGACTGTGGTTTGGTCCTTTCTCGTAGAAGTCGCTTGAATAAGCCATGGCGCAGCTTTAACACGATCCGGCTTGAAGGACTGCTTGTAATAGGCGTGCTGTTTATGACACTTTGGTCGTGATGAAACAGGCCTTCTTTCCGGTCAGTGAAATGCAGCTGATTCGATTTGCTCATCATTGGCAATGATTGATTTAATTCACAATGACATCTTCAGTGGTGCATCACAGGGTAGTTGTGGCAGTTGAGTATGTATGAACACAGGTGTGTGTTTATGCACAGGTGTGAACAGGTGTGTGGTTCCTCAAAGGTCAGGAACAGAACAAATTAGTCAGAGGTAAGTAGGCATTACATTTATGGCAAGCCCTTTTAACATTTAATCAGTTGGGCTGACTAGTAGCGATTTAGTTTTGACTAGTGGAAGCGACATTTCGACATGTCAAAATGTCGTTTTGACTAGTTCAAATTTTAATTTAAGATATCTGTAAAACAATTTTGACATGTTACAAATATATTTTCACATGCGTAAATTACATTTCGACTAGTCAAAACTGATTTACAGATATCTGTAATTTAATTATAGATATCAGTAATTCCTTTTTCACTAGTAACAATAACGATTACAGATATCTGCAACTGAATTTCCACATGTTGAAAAAGGATTGTAACTAGTGGAAATGTAATTACCCATTTCAGATATCAACAATTGCATTTCCGATATGTCCGACATATCAACAAACCATTTCGGATATGTGGGCGTCGGATTATTAAAATACCACAAAACCAGTGGTCGACATTTAGTTACCATATTAGTTTCAGATATGTCGCGCTAATTACCATATTAGTTTCGGATATGTATGTACGTCAAGATAAGATATCTACAATTACATTTTGACTAGTCGAAATTCCTTTTTTGAAATCTAAAATTCAATTCTGACTAGTTATAAAAGGAATTGGAGATATCTCAAATATAATTGTTACTAGTATGAATATAGTTTTCACTAGTTACAATTGTATGTCAGATATCTGCAATGCAATTCTAGATATCTGAAATGCAATTCTAGATATCTGAAATTACATTCTTATTAGTTACAATTCCAAGCCGACATATCAATAATTAAATTTTGGCTAGTCAGAATAGAATTTTAGATATCTAGAATTCAATTAATGATATCTGTAATGTAAGAACAATTGTAGATATCTACAATTGACAATTCCACTAGTGAGAATTGAATTGTTGATAACAAGAATTAACATTTTGACTAGTGAGAATTGAGTTGTAGATATCATTAATTAGAATTGCAACTAGTCAAAATTACATTATGGATATGTCGACTTGGAATTGTAACTAGTCAAAAAGGAATTGCTATTACCGCTACTGATTAAATGTTAAAAGGGCTTGCCATATTACATTACACCAAACATGATTCTAGTACTCAGGCTCAACAATAACAAATCACGGAGCCATATAGGCTGGTCACATGGCACGAACATCACGCCGCCAATCGCCAGTACGACAATAGTTATCCTGTGACAGCAACCGCACATATGGGAGGAAGGGAGGGCTGGGATCTTTTTCAGTTGGATACAAACATAAAGATGAGTTGTTGTATTTAAATAAACCAAATGTCATGTAAACTTTAGTGCTTGTAACTGCCGATATATATTGGCGTCTAACAGAAGGTATTATACGGGCAAGAAATCAACACTTTCTTGGTCATAAAACGCAAACTGCTACAATGTTGGCACATAATGAACAACAGGTAGGCTTGATTGAGAGAGGTGCATCAGTATGCTTGAATATGCACATGCGGGCAATGTGATTAGGGTGCAACGCTATGCTAAACGGGCCCACCCCCTTACAGCGGGTAATTTCTCTCTCTCTCTCTCTCTCTCTCTCTGTCTATCTCTCTCTCCTGTCCCTCTCTGCCAGCTGCGTATCATAGCGACAGCTGTCAGTGAGGACCGGTCACGGGGGACCGGCATGCAACAGAACCTGAGAGAACTTGAGCTTCCAAACAAAGCCTCTGATTCCGCCGCCCGATAAGAGATAACAATCGCCACTGTGTCAGCAGGAGTCCGTACATGTGCCTCAAGGCCAGTCGGCAAGACAACAACACGCGGCACGGTTTCGATCCTGCCGTCTCTAAACCCTTAGCACGCCCCCACCACCTTCCTCTGCTAATCGATGCCGCTGTTTTCAAAACTGTTGTTTCGGCGGCATCAAGTGAAATAGGAGGCCTGGCAAGTGATCAGAGCCACCATTGGTGGCACCTGTGATGCTTTTAGTGCACTCTGGGTCAGTCTGGTATTGATTACTTTGGTTTAGCCTCTATCGAGGTTGAGGAATGGAACATGCGGTTCTCAGATGAAAAATAATTGTTGATAAAGGTCCAGATGTAGAAGTCTAGGAACAGATAATAAAGGGAGAAAGCGGTGCGCTGCCTTGTCTCTTACCTAACATTGTTTAAGTCAGCTCAGGCGCAGGGCTTAGCACATTCAATATCGCAGTGTGAATGAGTAAACAAACACCAGGTCTCCCATTTATCATTCGAACCAGACAACTGATTACAATTATAGCCTGTGTTGCTGCTCCTGTATTCGGCTGAATGTGATTTAAATTCAACATGCGGGGGGAGAGAGAAAAAGCTTGTAAAAGGGAATAATCATTTTGCGGCACACAAGCCGCCGATTAAGCCCGGAGTTAGCGTTGTTTAGCAACTTGCTTTTGTTTTTCTTTGTCTTTGTCTTTGGTTTCGTTTTTGTTTGTTCCGTGCCTCGAAGAGTTAATCTTCTTCACGCTGAGCAGCCAATGTCTTTCATGCCACTCAAAATGGACGCGAGATCACACGAGATAATCACTGTGTTTGCCCAGTCCTCGGGCCCAGCATGCATTCCGTTCTCTCTTCCCCATACCGCCCGGCGTTCATCTGAATGGCGCTGAGAGGCAAACGCCTTCCAGGATTCTGACACCAAATAGAGTTTCACCGCACATTCTGCTCTTCCCCTGGCGTTGGTGGTACAGTCTGCATAAATGGTGCGTGGGTGTGTGTGTGGGTGTGTGGTGGGTGGGTGGGTGGGTGTGTGGGTGGGTGGGTGTATATGTTTTTATTTTATTTCTTTACCTTGGGTATGCATTGCGATGTGATTTGTATGCAAGGAGGGAGGCCAGATTGGTCTGCTCAGAATGGGATCCAGGTTTCTCATATTGGTATTGATCCCTCCAGGGCAGGCGAGAGAGTTGAAGAGAGGGAGTTGGATAGAGAGAGGGTGGGGGGGGGGGGGGTGATGGGGGAGAGGAGCCTAACTGAAATGAGTTTACTCCAGGCTGTTTGTAGATCAGAGGCAACTCGTCCCTGATACTAATGGTTGGAGGGTCTGGAGTGGATTGAGCTTTGCCCCCCGTTCCCCCCACCCTCTTCTCACCTTTCCCCCCCGTAGGTGAATAACAAACTTCCTCTGCCTTAACATTTCTGCTTATCGAATGAATTAGTCTCATCTACTCTTCACTTTTGGTATCTCGCGTCTCAGTGGATCAGCAGTTGTGGTTTTATTTACAGCGCGTTGTTAATGGAGGGGGGAGGAGGGGTGTGTGCATACAGCTCCATTCTAAACAATATCCGTTTGGGCATTTTTACGAGCGTAAAGAAAGCGCTGTGGAAGAAAAAGCAAACAAAGTGGTGCTCTATCTCCGGCTGAACGGACCCGGGCTCCGCCCCACGGAGGGCGCAGTAGCTTATCCTGGAGATGCAGCGGCCCAACATAAGGAGCCTAATCTCCATGTCTCTCTGGGGAGGCAGATCCACTGCCTTAGTCTCTCCCCCCCCCCATTTCCTCCCATCAACTTCTCTCTCGCTCTCTCTCTCTCTTTTCCCCCTCCATCCTCGCCAGATGGGGATATCAGATAAAGCCTTCCCACCATTAAAGGGTCATCTGACTGATTGCTTCATAAAAGGCGCCACGGCCACGGCCCCACTGTGTCATCACACTGACATTACGTTCTGCAAAGGACTCAGGGAGAGTTGCCAAATTCACACACACACACTCACAAAAACGGGAGGAATCACATTTACATTTGACATTTGAGTCTTCCTTTTTTTCCCCTCTTTTTTTCAAACAAGTGTGCGGCTTCACACGTGCACACACACTTGCACACACACACACACACACACACACACGTGTACGCACACACTGTGGACTGGACTCCCAAGTGTCACCTCCCTCCAGCTGCTGGCAGGGGATCACATCCATTGTTGTTGTTGTTTGGGTGTGAGTTAACGATGTGGTGTTAATGTCCTCATTGCCCCGCACACACTGAGCGTGATTCATCCGGTAATTGCCAGCGTTCCCTCCATTCTTATTACAGACAATTAATGGTAGCGCTGCTCCCATTTACTCTCTGCAGCCTGATCTGGCCCCCTCTGTCTGCATTGATTATCCACTAAAATCCATTGTTCTTTATATTTATACGTATCTTTTTCCTAGGGAAATTGAGAGGCGAAACAACCCCGATGCGGTGTTCGGCGAGACCTGGCTCTTCTTCGGCTGCCGCCACAAAGACGGGGATTACCTATTCAGGTGAGATTGATTGCCGCAGTGTTTTTAACGGGCTGTTTGAGACCCACACACATTTGCATAGAGCCACTGCGATACACATACCGATGAGAGTATTTTGGGGGGGGTGTCGACACAGCTATAATGTCCCATCTCTTTATGGATATATTCATTGTGGCAGCCCTCGTAAAGTGGCCAAAGAATTTGGTCTTTTCCTTTTTCTTTCCTTTTGATGAAACACCGAAAACAAACGATGTGTTCTTGGCGGAGTGGAAGACTGCCAGGGAAAAGACTGCATGGGGTGAATCCTGCTGCGATACCTTTTTTATATATTTATTTATTTATACTTTCCCACAGCATTCCTCAGAAAATATATCTTGGATATTTTCTTGACACTTTCATTTGTAATGTATATAGTTGTATAACAACATGCATACATTTAGTTTGAAGTGGAAACCTATAGGACAATCATAACTGGACCACTGCACACTGGTCCAGTGTTGGTTGGCCTTTACCTTACCGAAGGAGTGCTGTTTTTTGTTATGAGGGTCTTTATACTTCATAAGTAGTAAATGATGGTTCTCCTGCCTCGACTGCTGCACGCTTATGTTTTCATGAGTAAAGATGTTAAGTAGTGACAAATTGTGTTCGGTGGTGATTATGGGGATTACATCTAGACCTCATATTTTTAATGACACTGCACGCTTCACAGCACTATTCCCTTCATATGTGCAACAATGCATTCTCCAAATTGTTACACATTGCTTCATTTATCAACACAGACACGTAAAAATTTGACTTTACTTTCAGAATGAAGGATTGCTGGTTTAAGCTTTGTACAAACACATGCATCATTGTTGGATATGTTGGGCAGAGTTGTGTTGTGCGTTTCCATGGCAAAGAGGGACATTCAGAAGATGATGTCAGTGACGTATGTTCCCTGAAGTCTGCTCAGGGACATGTTTTAATTCACACAGTCGACAATGTGGTCATAAGTGACTCGGCTTTGCCTCCAAATTAGTTTTTATTTTGTATTTGTTTGACTGGATACGACTTGCATGACCTTGGTAAAGCAAAGTAGGTTCCTGATTGTTTGACACAAGACACAGTCAAATACCATTATTGTGATTCGGCATTCATAAAAAAGGAATAACTTGACACACGGCGAGCACTGCTGCAATCCAATCACCAAATTTGCTGCAATCAAATCTAAACTCGAATTAAACTGAAATGCTGAAGTGAAGTGAACTGAAATGGCATTGAGTGAGCCACCTTTAAATCACAAACAACCACAACAGTTGAAGGAGTTTCCTGTTAATTATTCTTTAGGGCCTCACCCACCATACGAGTGTTGTCCCATCGATCGCTCACCCCAACTCCAGTGTTGACCAAAGACAATGTAATGCCCAATGCTGTGAGACGTTACAGATACTGCGTCCATCCAGGTTCCTGGAACCAGGAAGACATCATCTGCATCTGGGTTCACCTCTGTGTGTGTGTGTGCATACGTTCCTGCAAACTTGTGTGCAAGTGTGCCATTATTCATTGTCCCCATATCCATATTCTTAAAAAAAAGAATAGCTCAACAGCGGGGCATAAGTGGGCCGTTGAATTTCAACCAGGTTATAAATAGCATGCTGTCGCCAAGATGCGCTCTTGAGACAGGATGTAACGAATCCTCTGGTGTTTCCAAACCAAAAGCAAAAAAGTGTCGAGTTAAAATCAACCCTATTCACCCCCCTCTGTATTTAACATCTGTAGTCGAAAGCTTGCTAAAATATTACCTTCAGCTCCAAAATAGTCTCTGTCTGTCTCTGTCTCTCGGTCTCTCTGTGTGTCTCTCCCCTGTGCAGAGTTTATTTTCAGTTTTCTTCCCTCGCTCCATGGACTGTATTTTCATGCTGCCAGGAAAATGAGGCGGCATGCGATCTCCTTCATTAGCAGTCTAGCCATATTGCCATGCGCTGTTCTCTGTATAAACACATCACCAGGCTACCTGGCAGGCTCTATTCCAGAGCCCCCCTAACTGTTATGGTTTGTAAAAGCGTACCATTAGTCCAACCGTGTCTTTCTCAGGGAAGTCTGGCATCAGCGACCCAACTCCACACCTCTCATGCTAGTGGTTTATGGCGCTTCGTCTTTGCTAATCCTCTTCATCGAGACTTATCTCGTGTTTTTTTTTCATTCAGTGAAACGTGAGATAACTTGAAAACTTTTGATTTTCAAGTTTCCTCTTGTGGAGTTTTTCTCTCCCGACATAAAGACCTGTTGGAGAACAAATGCAACCCGGTATTTAGACTGTGGCCTCCAAACGTTACTAAAACAAACCTGAGTCTGAGGATTGCTTCAAAACACACTCCTAAGGCATGTGTGTGTGTGCGTGGGAGGAGGTGGGCATGTTGAGGTGTGTGTGTGTGCATTTGTATGAGTTTTAGCTGTTCCCAGCTGCTTCTTTAACTAAGGCTACACAAACTTTGCTCTCTCACTCTCCTCCTTTGTCGTTTCCTCCCCACTTCCGAACCAGCAGCAAGCAAAGCGCCGGCGAAAACACACCAGGGAGTTCATGTTGGCAGACCAGCACCCTGCTGGGCACGAAAGGTTACAGGCCTGGAAGGATTAATAGTAGAAAAAAAAGAAATGTAACTGTGACTCATCCTAGTATGATTTTGTATTTTTTATTTTAAGTGATACCTTGCCACCCTCTGTCGTGTTTTTATTGCGAAACGTCGGTGGGTGGTGGAGCAGTTTGCTTTGACCTTTTTTTCTTTGCCTTGAGTAATGTTCTTTCGAAGCGTGATTGTTCTCAGCTTTTTTGCTTTTGCTAAGGAAATTAGATGGGGGTTATGTACCTTCAGATGTGCTGCGAGGCATCTCCATGAACCTTACTTCAAAGTTGAAGGTTTCAGTCACAGATCGAGTCTTACCGGGAAAGTAGAGCATACAGAATGTTGACGTATAACGATGTCAAAGTAGCGCTTAAGACGAAGTAAGCAGCACTTAAGACTAACGGCACGGCGTTAATTAACGCAACTCTTCCCCACGTTTGCTAATGCTTTTCAATCCCACAAAAAAAGGTGTGTATATATATATATATATATATATATATATATATATATATATATATATGTTGTGGATGCTGTCGCCTCAACCGCTGAACATCTTTCATGCTTGTCTCGTTGTGTTTCTTTCCCTCCCTCCCGTGGTTCCCCAGAGAGGAGCTGGAGGGCTTTGTGTCCAGTGGGACTCTGACGCGTCTCAAGCTGTGTTTCTCCAGAGATGCCGTGGAGGAGGCGGCACCCGCCGTCTCGCAGCCACCGGCGTGCCCCAGATATGTCCAACACAACCTGCTGCTCCACAGCCAACGCGTCAGCCAGCTCCTGCTGCTGCACAACGCCTGTCTCTACGTCTGTGGGTGAGCACGGCCAGACTGGAGCGCTGTAGGTTATGGTGGGGATAAAGATATGGTGGATGATGATGGTGATAAAGCTGTGGAGGAGTAGGAGGAGGATGATGGTGATAAAGATATGGTGGATGATGATGGTGATAAAGCTGTGAAGAAGGATGAGGATGGTGATAAAGGAGTAGAGTAGGATGATCATGATGGTAATAAAGATGCGGAGGATGATGATGATGTGATAAAGATCTGGAGGAGTATGATGATTATGGTGATGATTGTGATAAAGATCTGGAGGAGTATGATGATTATGGTGATGATTGTGATAAAGTTCTGGAGGAGTATGATGATTATGGTGATGATTGTGATAAAGTTCTGGAGGAGTATGATGATTATGGTGATGATTGTGATAAAGGTGTGGAGGAGGATGGTGATGATCTGATAAAGATCTAGAGGCGTATGCTGAAGATGGTGTGATAGTGATAAAGCTGTGGAGGAGGAGGAGGAGGAGGATGATGGTGATAAAGAGGTAGAGGAGTATTAACATGATGGTGATAAAGGTGAGGAGGAGGAGGATGGTGATGATTGTAATGATGACATGGAGGAGGATGATGATTATGGTGATAAAGATGTGGAGGAGGATGATGATAGGATGAAAATGAGGAGAATGATGATGTTTATAAAGATGTGGTGGAGGATGATGAAAGTGATAAAGGTATGGTGGAGGAAGATGAAGGTGATGATACATATGTGGAGGAGGAGGAGGAGGAGGAGGGTGATAAAGAGGTGGAAGAGGGTGATGATGAACTTATGATTATCTGGATAATGATGATGTTCATGATGAGGAAATTGGTTGGTGGGATTATATTGGGGAACATTTTGACCAGGTCTTTTCTCAAGGGGTACATTTGTAGCACTACCTTTTAAATCAGGAAAAGCCAATTCTGTTTTCTTTTCTTGTTTTCCTTGAAAGTGCTTTCAAGCAAAAAAACAAACAGTATTAGACTTCAACAACCACAATGACCTCACCTCTCCGTTTTTCATCAGCGATGCAAAGAACATGGCAAAGGATGTGAACGACACGCTGATGGAGATGATGAGAGCGGAGCTTAAGCTGGACCAGCTAGATGCCATGAAGAAACTGGCCGCACTGAGAGAGGAGAAGCGCTACCTGCAGGACATCTGGGGCTGACCTGGTCAGAGGAGTAGGAGGTGGTGATGGTTAAGGTGGGGGGAGGGGAGTTTGGGGAGAGAGCTCTTGGAATTCCTTCTTTCCTTCTACCACCCACAAGGACAACCCTAAAACAAATGGACGTAATAATTAAGTCCAGCTGTAACCTTGGCAACTGTGGGGATAAAAAGGAGTCGTTGCCGTTACTTAAAGTTGTCCAACAAAAAAAATAATACTGCATTCTTGCAGTATGTTGTGTACTGGCCCGGGGACATCTCTTCACTAGGCCTGCTTGGTCTGTACGTTTTGAGGAAGGAATGACCTTGGGTGCCGGCTGTACCGATATCGATTTGGCCCTGCCGGGCTAAAAAAGGCTTTTAGTGTGGATGATGAGGCCCCCGCACTTTTCTCTGTTCTGGGGGAAGGCATTTACTCCAGTCCAATCTTGCGGTCGCATTGTGAGTAGACAAAGTGGATTTTGCGGGCGGTTTGGATTGTGAACACCCCCCCCCCCCACCCCCCCGTGGCTCCTTTACCAACACCACCGAAAGAAAATGTTGTAAGTTGTTACTTACCGATATCTAAATTACCTCATATTTTTAGGTTATCGGCAATCTTTTATTTTTACTTTACTCACTTTTATTTTTTAATGCATCGCTGCCACACTAACAGCCAGCTACATCTCAGTATTTTCTATTAAGTTAATCACCCAACTTGTTATGACGTTTATTTTTACAAACGATACATTTCCCAATACTTTTAAATTAAATGCATGTGTTTTAATATTACATTATTACATTGTCTGTTTTCAGTGTGGACAGAAGTGATATCAGGACTATTAATATAAGAGTTTATTACTTTAGGTTCCGTTGCCGTGTGGTGCTGCTATGGAAACAATGAGTGTTATTTCAAACCAACTATTCTGCACCAGCAAATAAACTATTATAATAAAATGCAACTGTGCCTTTGGAAACTGAATGATTATCATATGAAAAAATGCTTAGTGTTTCTCCACTAATCTCAGATCCAGCAGTCCTACTATATAGCAGAACCTCTGGGGGGAGACAGCACAGAGCCTGGAAACTAAAAACTGCAAGGGGTGGATGTAGCACTGTCGGTTGCTCCACACCACCTATGTGGCTTTTATTGGGCTCCACCAGACAAGGACGCAGGCTGGTGGTTTATTATACGGTTTGCAGACAATGCTATATGCTGCTGGACTCCATGCAGGAGATCTCTCTCTCTCTCTCTCTCTCTCTCTCTCTCTCTCTCTCTCTCTCTCTCTCTCTCTCTCTCTCTCTCTCTCTCTCTCTCTCTCTCTCTCTCTCTCTCTCTCTCTCTCTCTCTCTCTCTCTCTCTCTCTCTCTCTCTCTCTCTCTCTCTCTCTCTCTCTCTCTCTCTCTCTCTCTCTCTCTCTCTCTCTCTCTCTCTCTCTCTCTCTCTCTCTCTCTCTCTCTCTCTCTCTCTCTCTCTCTCTCTCTCTCTCTCTCTCTCTCTCTCTCTCTCTCTCTCTCTCTCTCTCTCTCGGGGTGACAGCTGGTTTAACCTGTGCACACTGATTCTCAATGAGCAACAGGTGTGCAGCCTCACCCAGCCCCAGAGTCCAATCAGACTCGGCCAGGTGAGGCTGCTTAGCCCAGCCATCATCCACACACTCCACAGTGGCGTTACGCCTTGTTTCCTGTTTCGCATTCACGCAAGTGGATTAACCGTTCAACAGAGGATTTTATTAAGTGTACGTCTACAGTGGCCAGTCTACACGTGTCAATTTCAATCCTTTGCAGACACTGTCTAAGAATGTTGGTGTCCTGACAGAATGTTTTAGCTTGTCTTCCCACCTGGTAAAGTAAACTACTGCTGGGCAAGTTTGTGTTTGCGGTTAGCCAATTCTGTACCTCCAGCATCATGATTGATCTAAATAAATATAAATTGAAAGTTAGTAAAAGGCCTTTTCCCCTGGATTTCAACTTGCATCAGACTTTTTAAATAATTAATCAAAAGTCTGATTTGTGAGACTATTTCCCCTCCAATGCGTATTAAAAGAATCAAGGATGATATTTAGGCTTAATAACAGCATCACTTTAGCCTAACTCAGTTTGGAGATAATCGAGGTGACCTTGGTCACCAGAGAAAGCCGTCGCATGCTTGTTCACTACGCTGCAGAACACAGAGTCCTGGAGAGCCGTTTGCTGGAATCTCATTCAGCATTTAGAAGGTCTTCTTGTAAGAGGGAGTCAGTCACGTCTCATCCAACAGGACTCTGGATGATGTTTCGCTCAATACATTGTTCCTGACGGATAACCAAACCACTTAAAGTCAGAGAGAACAATCGACTGCGGTACGTATAATATATAAAACATGCCATTTGGTCAACGCTTTGATCCAAAACAGCTTAATGCGAGTACCGTGAATACCATGAGTATGCATACATCCTTAGCATGGGTGGGATTTGAACCCCCTGGCAGTGGTCTGTCTAAATACCGCGCTCGTACCAGCTGGGCTACACTGGAATGAATAATGGGCCGCTCTCTTGCACCCTTTGCCCTTGCTCCTTTTACCCTCAATCTCTCTTTGTCCAAGTCTTCGGGAACAGAGCAGGTTGCACCCAGAACGGTCCGAAGAGGTGCGCGGGATAAAGATTGGTGGATGTTGTTAGCCCCGTGTCACCTCATCAAGACGCATGGCTCCCACTTAGTCTGGAACTACTCCGCTCTACTTTGTCGCTCGTGTCCACGAGATGAGTGATGGGAATTAAGAAGCGCGCCACAACACAAACGATGAGTGTCGTCAGAACAACCAGACCCTGCTGAACACAATTAGTGCAGAAGAGTTATTTTTCCTTCTTTAAACCAGTGGCAGAAAATGAATCTCTCTCTCTCTCTCTCTCTGTCTCTCTGTCTCTGTGTTATTTATCTAGCCTATTAACATGCCCTCATGAAATCTAAATACTGAACCCCACCAACCCATTCCCTCCCTCTAACCACAGAGTCCCCCCCTCCCTTTTACTCCCCCTTCAACTTCTGTCCAATCATCCTGGCTGACAGGCACTCTGGACTGATGAACTTTCAAACGGTGGCACCTTAAGTAAAATGAAAAGGTGGGGGAACGAAAATGTTCAAGGTGCCTTCTTATCCTGCAGCTACAGCGAGACGCGGACTATAGGGGACTCTGGGTTGGAATAAATCATCAGTGTGTACAAGGCGCAAGAGGGAGGGCTTGGTTTTACCAAGAGGACCACAGCGGAGGTTGCTCCGTGATGGATACCCAGAGAGGGGTCTTAAATGAAGCAGAAAGATTTGTGCTGGAGATAATAGCCTTCATTATGGAAGTGTTGAGAGAGGGATTGGGAGGGAGAGGGTTAGTACCCTAAATGGAGGGATGGTGTTTTAAGTTCCAATCAAGTTTGCACACGACGGTGTGAAACCTAAAAAGAGTAGAAAAGGCCTGCTACATGTTGGATGTGTGTGTGTGTGTGTGTGTGTGTGTGTGTGTGTGTGTGTGTGTGTGTGTGTGTGTGTGCCCCCCCATTGCAATGGGAGTGATAATGACTGTAAATCCAGACATGTACACGCACTCCTCCTTCTCATCGGCATGCGGCACTGAGTGCTCCTTAATTAGACGGCTTGACAATTTATGCAATTCGTTTGGCATAGCTCTGGCGGATTTGCCCGACTATTCAAACAAAGCTGCCAGTTACAGATAGAGAGCCCCTGTGGTGAGGAAGCTAAATCCAAACTTGGATTTCAAGGCAAATTCCCTTCTTTGTGACAAGAGGGGTTCAAATGGCAAATAACTGGTGTGGTGTGGGGGTATGGTAATGCTTGGCCATGGCTTTGATAACATCGCGTGACCTTTGGTGTTAAGGAGACTCGCCTGGGGAGCTTGATTTGTAAGGCGACATCATTAAGTGGGCATACAAGCGAGGTGGGAGTTTTTAAAAGATTTACAACACTAGTCAATGATATTACTCATGACCATTATGACAACGCAGTGCATGGGCTGTGAGATTCATGTTACAATCCTCGGGGGGCGGGGGGGGGGGGGGGGGGGGGGGGGGGGGGCAGAATGTACAGTATCCTCATTTCATTACAGGAGAGAACTTGGCATAGTTCCTATCATGGACGTCGTCAAGGCACTGTTGTGCAGATGGCAGCAAGCTTCAGTTGTATTTGTCTCACCTGTGTTTTATTCTTAAAAAAACAGGACGTTTTCACTCCCCTGCTTCTGTTGTCCTCTCCTTGGAATCTATCACCCGAGAATGTCAACTCAGCTGCCTGATGCGGCATGCAAACACGCACGCACCACCCACACACACACACACTCACACACACACACACACACACACACACACACACACACACACACACACACACACACACACACACACTGTAAATTAGAATGGCCCAACTCCAGAGTCCCAGCTGTGTGGGAACACAAACTTCAGCAAGTGTCAGAGACAGTGTAGGAGAATCTATGTTTTCCCCCAAAAAAGAGGTGCCGTAGCACTTCTATTGAGTTTGTGTTCGCACCAAGAAACCAGTGTTCTGCTTTGTGCTTATTGATGAGGCCCTGTGCTTCTACAGAGCAAACATTTGGCTGTAATTGGAACTGGCAGATGGGAGGATGTGTTCAATAACACACCATTGTTCGGCGGGACGAAATGGAGGATATCAATTATATAGTTAAACATTCCACGCAGAACACTCAGCAGAAAAAAAAAAGGAAAACAATGGCTAAAACGATGACGTATCAAGTCATCAATATTAAATGTTGGCTTGTCGAGATGAATAAGGTGCAAGCCGGGGTGCTCTCCAAAAAGCACACTCTCTGACACAGCGACTTATCAACAACAAAAAAGCCTTGCGGCTTTGCAGCATTCGGTTTAACCAATCAAAAGTCCCGCTGGAGGATGCAGTGGACGTTCGCTCAATCTGCATTTGTCAAACGCATAAACCCTCCTCCCCGCCCCCTCCCCTCGTATAAATTGCCTGAGCATTTGCAAACTTTCAGCCATGCACGAATACTTTCCAGGATTTATCGGCTGCTCGGCGAAGGCATGGAGTAATGGTTTATGCAAATGAGAGTTCAATGATGGGATGTGTCCGCTGAGGAATGTAGGTGATGCACGTACACCGCAGATGGATGTAAGACAAAAAGGATTGATTAATTGATAGATGGATTGTAATTTTATTTTTAATAAAATGGTTGACGCATCCGTACGCTTAAATGCCTGCGGCTAATGCGGTCACTCCACTTGTACGTACGTAGACATCTATAACCACAAATTGAGAAGGGATGTAGGCATATTAAATAACCCTGACACCCCAAAAAAAAATCCGAGAGCCACTTCACTGATGTGCTTGAATTGGAGATCATTGGGATAACAACTGAACTGAGCTTGCATGGCACTGCATGGCCTTGCCCGGCTGCAGCTTGCGTAAACACGGGCTGACATCGCGGGCGGCTCGGACGCTTTTCTCATTTCTTCCGTGCCTATGAGCTGCAGAGAGACGGCTTGTTCACCGACACACACTGCGTCGTGGCGTTGACTGCATGCTGGGTGGTGATCTCCAGGTTGAGCACTCTGCACTGGCATGTGAAAAGAAAGTTTATTTTATCAACAAGCATGAGAAGCATAGTAAGTTGATGTATAGCCTCAGAGGGAGAATAAGGCATTAGGGATGCATTTAAAAGTGAGTAAACTGTTGGAGCGATTAATCATCTTCCTATAAAGTGACAGCCCACATACGTATGGAATGGCACAGCTGGGATTCCTCCCAGTGATCACTGGCTTATTGGGAAATCAATTCCTACAAAATAGCAACCCCCCACGTTACTACGGCGACGTTTTGCGTTGTATTTCATCAATCTCACGCCACATTGTACATCTAACGTGTTTGGGTTTTTGTTTTTATTTCATTGGATTGCATTTTTGCCCCCCCCCCCCCCCCCCCCCCCCACACTTATGATGATGTGTGATGATGTGCATTTTATTTGAACTGACTTTGTTTTGTCATGTTGCTGCATCTTAACTGGAAGGGGGGTGGGGGGAGTTAGAAATGGCAAAGTGTCAGTAAAAACTAAAAACCTAAAACCTTAGGAGAAGAGTTTTTTGTCAATGGACAAATGGCAATTGTTTTTGAGATGGACTCCCCAGACCCTTTAAAAACTCAGTACACACACACACACACACACACACACACACACACACACACACACACACACACACACACACACACACACACACACACACACACACACACACACACACACACACAGGCACCCACACATGCACGGGCTAAGGCTTCCAGTTATTTCCTGATGTGTGGGGTGGTTTTGGTGTATCTGTGATAAATCAGCAGCTCTGACATGCATGCAAGGGCTTGTGAACTGCAGAGAAATGATGAGATGGAGTCAGACCACTGTGTGCGCTGTGAATATTCACTCTAAAGAAAACCTTTAAACATGTAATAATTAATATGGATGATTGGATTTATGTTTGGATGCATATGTTCAACTCACACACAACTTCACAAGTCACGGATCAGAAATGAATGTGGTTGTGGTAGTGGGTGTTGTAGTGTGTGGGCGGTTGAGGTGGTTAGGTGATGGGGGGGGGGGGGGGGGGGGGGGGGGGGGGGGGGGGGGGGGTGCAGGGTGCGGAGGGTGAAGGAGGCAGAAGGATAATTGCAAGGGCCAGATATGGAGAGCAAGCAGCTAATGAGGCAAGCTACTAATTAGCCACCGGTGTCACTGGCCTTTTTCTGCTGTTGCCTAGCGAGCGCATGTGAGTGGCATAGTGTAAAACATAAATAAAAAAGGATACATACATAAAGATCATGCAGTCCACTGTAGTCAGCTGACAACAGTGGACTGCAAGGTACAAGGTGTAGAGTTGGCTGCGAAAATTCTAAGCTGAAAATGAAAATTCTTTCAAGCTATTGCTGAAGCAAAACCACATGCTTGCATGGGTTTAACCGACAAAAGAAACGTTTTTCAAAGGTCTACTCGAACCCCCCCCCCCCCCCCCCCCCCCCCCCCCCCCCGCCCCCAAGTAAGGAATCGTGTATTCATAAAAATAAAGTAGAACCCATGTGTAATAGGTCTGTAATGGACCTGCCCTGAGCTCGCTTCCTCCTTCTGATCCCATCTCAGGTGCAGCTGAGCCGGGGTTAAACGCCCCCCATTGTCAGGCTGTGTCTGTCTTTCTTCTCCTCAGAGCTCCACGGCTAGAGGAGAGAGACAGAAAATAGCCGCCCTGAACGTCTTCCCCATCTTTCCCATGCTATTTCTCCTTTCTGTCTCCCCCTGCCCCTCTTCGGGCTCCTTATCGCCAGGGTGATGAAGGGGATGACACTTCACTGTAATTCCAGAGAGAGCCGAAATTGGAGTGCAGCCAAGTTAATTGCTCCCCCCCCCCCCCCAGACATCATTCATCTTCCTTGGAAAGGATGTCGGTATCATTGACCGACGGTGAACTGATGTGGCCTTTTGGAGAGTAAGGGTTTGTCTGGTGCATACATAAAAGTGTGGACAGAATTAAAGAAATACAAGGGACTGTGTGTTCCTTCTCTGTGCCATCCTAATGGCTGAGTGCACTTCGGACGTTAAATGAATTAGAATCCGCCAACACAAGCAATTAAAACGTAATGTATTTGTGTAATTGTGATATCTGCAAATGTCTCCATAGTTATTAGTTATATACTGTACACAGCTATAAAAGTTATACTAGCCATTTTGTGAAGCGCTGCATTAAATAGTTTAACAAAGGTGCTCATTTCCTCTGTCCTTTCTTTCATTGCTTTCTAGTTACAGACTAAGCTTGTGAAACACAGTAGCTTATACACCATCGTTTCCAATTTAGTTTGCATGTCACTTTCGCTTTGGCCTTTTGCAGATGCACCGCAATGAGCTTCACACACCACCAGGCCCATTCAAGCAGAGCTATGAAATACATTGGTGTTAAAACGCTCAGTCTCAATCTACACGTAGGCTACTCAGTCTCCTGACGGGTCGCTTTGATGGGCTTGACAGAGAACTTTCCCCTTAATTTTATTTTACGGAATAACAACGGCTCCATCTCACACTTTTGGTGACCTGCAACCGATCTTTCTCTCCAGATTCCCTCGTCACTCTCATCAAGCACCGATTGATTCCAATGGATCTGCACCCTAACCCCTTATAACTCCCTCGGTTCCACCTGTAAAAATGAGTCTCGGGGGAGGGGGGGGGGGGGGAGCAATGAACAATACCAAATGCACCCTCTGGTCTGGTCTGTAGGTCTGTTCAATATCTAATTGCTTCGTCAACTCACAGCTTTTTCGAAAGCGTCAAAGCGCCATTAAAAATGCAGAGGTAGGGGATGCCTAATCACAGCTCGAGCAGATGTTTTGCGAGAGAATCTCATTAAAGAACTCTTTTTTTCTTTCATAATGAACGACATTGTTTCCTGTCAGCCTTTCGGTGCTGTTTAACAAGTCCTCTCACGTGGCTTGCTATGGCGCGACGACATGACCTGTGTGCGAGTAACTAAACACGTAAGACATGAGAAGATTCTCTTTTTTTCTTCCTTTATCGTGTGTCAAAGACGGGACCCGAGACACAGAACAGTTCGGTGATGCCGGTAAGGGGATGAAAAAGACACCACGGACGGGGAATGTGATGGGAAAACGCGCTTCCCCGAAGCGTCGCCGTCTCCTCCGGGAACACCACATCTTAACTTTGCTGTATTCCACTACCGCTGTTGAAAATGTGGACACACTGTTCTATTAATACCCCCTAAAAGCTGTTATTGACTTGGTTTTTTGACATGTAGCTTTATTTGACAAACAATGTGTTTTTCTTCATCAGCTATCCTGTATCTGGAATGAAGGCCTACATGTCAAACACAACAAGCCATTCATTGCTTCATGCCATATTAACGAAACGGTGTCTCCACATCCCCAACAGTGGCAGCAAATCTATTGCATGAAATGAAGGACAAAAGAAACAAGAAGCAGTTTTCGTCTTCCTATTCCCCTATCCCCAGATGAAGTCCACTTCATTTTAAACAGACTTATTGACCGCTACACATTCTTACTGGCTGTTACTGAGTCAACCGCAATACTAGATACTCTCACACACACACACACACACACACACACACACACACACACACACACACACACAGACGCCAGAACTGGGATCTATGAGCCTTTATCTGAGCCAACTGATCAAATACTCACATTCACTGTTGAAGTACAAATGCTGGCTGATTTGATTAGGAGTCTGAAAAGGTATGCTGCTGCTACTCTTATTAACACTCCGAATATCCTACCGGGAACGTAACCTGAGGACCGAATCACCTCTGTATGTTTCCGTGTGCATGTGGATGCGTGCTTGTGTATGTGTGTGCGCGTGTAGGTGAAGCTGTTGGGAAGGTTGAGGTGGGTTGGAGGTTAGAAAGACAGAGCTTAAACTGACCGTGACCTGGTAAGCGAAGGGAGGCTTGAGATGACAAAGATGGGCAGAACCATAATGCAGTGATATATGCAAGTGTGTGCAAAATAAAATTACTATTTCAGAACCCTCACAAACATGTAGGCATAAATCGCAGCTATTTAAAGCTACAAAACGTATTAGTGGACTGTATGCATCCAGGGCGAGACTTTAACGCAAAGCGTCCATACTTAAGCTTGAAGAAGCTATTTGTCTTTGCTTTTCCATACCTCTTTGTGCGGCCCACCATTAAGTGTCCCCTGTCAAGGCAGTGTTGGTTCATTGCTCCAGAGAGGTTTAAGTTAATGAGCTTTATCTTCACAGCGAGCGCAACATGGTTGTTTTTCTAAATATTCTTCAACTTAAAAGCGTCCTCTTCACCTAAACCATCCCTGCTGCAAGCTAACGTCACCCACGTCACGGAGCTTCATGTTTTACATTCCTTTTAAACTCGGGTGCCGTTTTTTCTGCATCTTCATAGTGCACTTTGTAATTTCAAGGCCACTTTGATGTGACCGTGTGTGTGTGTGTGTGTGTGTGTGTTTGCCTTTATAAGTGTTATGCGTAGACAAAGAACGAGAAAAAAATGAATAGAGAGAAAAAGGTACAAAGCATCAAGAGATGAGACATCATGACATTTATATGAAGAAAATAACCCCAGAACGAGGACGAGGACGAACAAAGCACTGCAGCAATACAGTTTCACAGCGGGGGTGGTGCGGGGGGGGGGGTCCATTGGCCGTCTTTTGTTATCACGTTGTGTCCCGATGAATTGTTGCATTGAGTGGAGCTTAGACTTCCACTGTGCACATCAGCATACTTCAGCTCCGGATGTGTGTTTGACTGGGGACGCGTGTACGGTCCTACCACAGAAGAAGACCGCACCGTCCCCACCAGGGGTAAGGGTGGGTGGGTTGATGGTGTCAACCCAACCCCCTGGGTGAAGGGGCTGAGCGAGTGGCTCATTAAAGGCTTACAGCAGCCCTTAATCAAAGACCTTTCCTCCGGCGGGGGGGGGGGGGGGGGGTTATTGGTGCAACCAATATGCACCACCTTGACCTGCAGCACCCGCAGCTCAATCACACACAAATATAACAGGCAAACAGTTAATGTGCATGCACACGTGAACACACACAAACACACACACACACACACACACACACACACAACACTAATGTATTCTAGTGTCGGTCATGTGTCTTGAATGAGGAACAAGGAACAAGGCGTGTGTGTGTGTGTGTGTGTGAGACGTTATAGATGTGTAAGGCAATTTAATTTGTCTGTTGGTCTTGATCGATCGTTGTATTCTCTGTGATTTATATGTAAAGGGCTGTGTATGGAGATGTCTTGTTTGGCACTGAGTGTGTGTAAATAAGGTGAGTAGGCGAGTCATAGATCATAGAAGGAAGATGAAAAAACATCCATGTTATGGATCTCGTTGCATTACACTAGAGCATTGTTCTCTTTTAAATATATTGCTGTGGATGACGGCCTTTAACCTGCGAAGCAACGAATACCATCTTGATTATGAAACGTTGCAGATGGTTATCCAAAACACAAACAGAATAAAGACTTATGTAATCTCAGCCTCTGAGTAGAAAGTACATCTGGTGAGTATGAAAAGGGAACAGTACGAAAAGTTTCTCTTTGTTTTCCTCTGCTTACTGTTTTGCTCACAACACCTGGACACCTGAGTCACAACAGAGTTGCATGTGCCCCTTTCAAGGTTTATTTTTATTTTTATCGTGCTCAAAACATTGAAAAAATACTGCAAGTAAGGAAGCTTGTCTTCAGCAAATAAGACATTAAACAAAAGTTTTGTACAAGGCTGTTGTTATAATTCATGGGCAGTAGTGAATTTGCATATTCATGTTTCTAGCACTGCTAGTGAAGCACTAATAAACATGGATAATTTAAACTCTAGTGGACTCTTGCTAGTTAAACCTCACACCACTAGCCCTAATATGCAGTGGCTAAGTGTTAAGAACAATTTAAGAGAATCCCTTCCTCGGCTGTGAGCCGTGTTGGCTGTGAGTCCAAGTCCGTTTTCTTCTTCTGATGCTAACATTGAGCTCTCATTTGCTGCAGGGACACATGCCCCCGCCATGCCATGCCTTCCCCTGCCGTCACATGCGCAATCGTCTCACAATTCAATCTTAGATTCATATCTAAAGTCTGACGGCAGAGGAGCTCAAATCTGGGTAAATGGGACGTTTTACTTTCTTTCGCTTCATATTTGATTCAACCAAATATGATGCTGGAGGCGGGGATTTGTAAGCGTGTAATTGACAAACACAAACTCGGCCATAAGTAAACTGTAAAAAAAAAAAAAATAATAATAAAAAAAAAATCCGTAATGGTTTTAACAGAACTGTACACGGTACAGATGCACACTTATTACAACCCCCCCCCCCCCCCCCCCCCCTCTGAAATCTTCATCCTCTAGTGTAAATGAGTATCTTCGTAACTAAAACAGGAAACAAGCCGTAACTCCGCCCCTTACAGTTTCAGGTTTCGAGGCCAGGATCTGTGCCGTCTCCCCCCTAGAGGTTCTGCTATAACATAGTAGGACGGCTGGATCTGAGAATACATGGACTGTGAAATAGCTATTGACTTGTTGAATGTGCCGGGCCCACCGGTTTTGGCCTTGAACACCTGCTGACCAAAGCGCCCGCTACGTGGATGAACAGTCGACTCTCACAACACGAGCGAGGCCAAGCACCACACAACAATGATTAGTTGTTTATTCATTCCACACAGAAGGTTACGTTGAAAAAGCAGTCTTTATAAGATAAGGATTTATTGATTGTAAACGACCTAACTAGATGGCGAGTAGGTGCACAACATTACAAGACAAACACGGCCCATTGATCCACTGTAGATAGACGTGTTCTACACAAATGAACCCAGGCTTGTTTGCGGTGAAGGAAAGTAGCTCTTACTTTCTAGTCGGCCTTCTTCGACTTCTTCAACTGGTGTTGTGTTCACCATGGCCTCTGGTTAATTGGCCTGGTGACATTGATGCCTGCCAACCAGTGGCCCACCGGGTGTCAGTAAATGAGGTGGTCTCTCTTTATATGCACACCCCTCTCCACGCGTTGTCTTTTGAGAGCGGAGTGAAGTGGCTGTTGTGTTCTCTAGCACCTCGTGAGAAGAGCACTACGCTCCGATGCGCACCACCACCCATAATAACGCATAATGAACACCCGTTTGGTGTATGTGTGTATTTGTGGTTGAGGGTTGTGTGTGTGCGCGTGCGCATGAGGGAGAGTCCTTTTTTCTAATTGTGTATAAAGGCACAGAATTGCCTTATTTTCTATCTCACTCTATTCCATTGCTATGGGGGGTATTTAATCATGACGATGTCAAAATATAGAAAAAATGTTTTGCCATGGAGTCTGTGGCCACATATCTCCCAGGTATACTGGACAAAGTAATTAAAACAGTAGGTAAATTGAACACAGAGCCAGGGTTATTATACAGCTGAAATACGGCAGTGACCCCTAGGGGGCCCTCTGCTGCCAAATTAACCCTGGGTCATTATAATTTACGAGACAGGAGACACAGGCTCTTGCCAGCTCCCTTGTCATCATTCACCACACAGCTCGTCATGACGTTGAACCACCACCCCCCTCCCCCTCCCCCCCCCACACACATTGTCTGTTTTGAGTTCTGCTAGCTACACCGTAAAACCATCTCCTTTTGTCCTTTCCTCGTCCTTGCTCACCGAAGAACAATCTTTAGTGACAAACCTTTCATTCAAACGTATGAACTAGGACACAACCAGCAGAGTAGGGCAACGCAGCGTGCATGCATAACTAATGCAGCCATAACTTTTACTTTCTGTTACTTTCTCTTATGTGTTTCCTGCAGGTTTACTTTCACCTCTTTTCCTAGTGGATGACACCTCAATGTTGCCTCCTTGCCTCAATTATCTGCTGCTTTCGTCAATAGTATGATAGGGGAGGCTGAAGTTCCAGGGCTGCATTTCTAGGATTTCTTACTAGTAGTACTTTTTAAGGTACTAAGAATTTATTCCACCCAAATGCTACTTTCTATTTAATTACTTATAGTGGTAAAGGTGTATTTCACCCAAATGCTATTTTCTGTCTAACAACTTATAGTTTTAAATGTTTCTTACGTCGAACCATAATGTCTGTATTTTTCGGCCCTACTGAAAATGGATGCAGGTTAACACACTTACTTCCATTTGATTTGATTCTATTCATCAAACCTGATTGCTTCTTCAGCCTGTCTCCTGCTGTTATTGTCTTGAAGTTGCCAATTATTTAATCGTCAATTAAGCTATTCATTTATTGTTTATTTCCTCATTGACTCAATATAACATTGTCATCATGGTAAATTGCCATTACAAATTAACAGAGCAAAACGTTGAGGAACTCAAACTACTTGCTGATAAACATTCAAAAAGTATGGCAATTGCACTTATATGTTCATCCACAATGACATTATGGAACATAATGCCACAGTTACTCTCCAATCCATGCACAGCCGAAGTAGGCCTACAGATGGAGGAAGACATCATGGCTGCTCAAAAGCTCTCCTGTATAGCTGTGAAATACAAATTAACAAGAAACATTGTTTGCCTCATAGATTTATTCATATTTCGACATATTTTATAATGAATCTCATCTTGAAATTGTAGTGATTATAAAATGATTGACTGTTATAGTTGATTGCAATAGGCTACTTTAACATACAAGGGAGCAGTATGACAAAATATGTGTTTAGAATATAAACGGTACAGCTATTTAACTTTACAATTACATATTTGTTATTTCAGGCAATGCATTCTTTAGTGTCATGTTCAATATAGCACTATATAGCAATATATTAGCAATATCACAAACTCAATCATCATATCTGTGTCAAATCTATAGTTGTACTCTGCGCCCCATATACATCAATGCTGCAGAAGTGGAGAGAGTCTCCTGCTTCAAGTTCCTTGCTGTGTTCATCAACGATTACCTCACCTGGTCCAGGCAAGTGGACTCGGCAGTAAAAGCTACCCCCAAAAGCGCATATTCATCCTGAGGAGATGCAAGAAGTTCGGCATGTCTGTAAAATCTCTCACTGGCTTCTATAGGTGCACCATCGAGAGCGTCCTCCCTGGCTGCGTTACTGTCTGCTACAGCAGCTGCTCCGCCGCTGATCCCAAGGCCCTCCAGAGGGTGGTGAAGACAGCCGAATGCTTCATTGGCTGCCACCTCTCCTCCGTGCAAAGCATCTACCACACGCGATACCAGAAAATCACAGAAAGAAAAAAAAAAGATCACAAAAGAGGACAGCCACCCAAGCCATGGACTGTTCACGATGCTGCCGTGTGGTGGACGTTACCGGGACACCTGGGCATGGAGTACCAGACTCACAAACAGTAGTTTCCCCCAGGCCATCCGGGTTCTCAACCAGCCACGTTAATCGCAGTGAACACATTGATCACATGATCACCCCATTGTATGCACTGATCACTTCCTATGGCCATCGGATGCACATCACCACAATTCAATGTTCATATTCCTCGGCACTCCTACACTTTATACTTATAATATTGAATACTCTTATTCTCATGTCTATATTTCCCCATCCTTTCAGTCTCTGGGACTGCTGCTAGTGTTTTTTACTGTTATGTAGTATATTTATGTTATATCTAGCATTTTCTTAGCTATTTTGGCCCTTATATATGACTCTTTTGAAAGAAAAGTTATATTTTTCAATGCCTACTACGTAGTTGTACTAAGAATTTCATTTTTCAGAATGACCCTGTGTTACACTGTGCATTGGATAAATAAAACACTGACTTTTACAATAGATGAGCAACCAAAGTATTATAAATACATAAACTACAACTCCCTCCACACTACAAAGACCCCATGTTGGGGTCTGTGTAGTGCCCCCCCATTATAAATAATAATACTTGATTCACAAACGAGTCGTCTCTCTGCCGTCTCACGCAACACGAGAGACGACCCTCTGAAAAATCTCTTCGAGGCAGGAGACTTGCAGCCTTTGATCGACCAATGGGGGAGCCGTAGCCTGGAGGAGCTAGAGGCCTTCGTTGACGCCCACTTAGGGAGCGTGGGAGCAGGCCATGTGCTCGGCACTGGCTGATTATGTCACGGAGCCAGGCGCAGCCACGGAGGAGAACATTGTTCTCCTCAGAAGCTGTCCAAGCTGGACCTATTGGAGGACATCCAGAGGGACCTGACGGAGGTGATGCAGAGCCTGGACGAGTGTTGGAAGATCATGCAGGAACTCATGGAGGCCCACGAAGGAAAGCAGCACCATGCAGAGGAGGATTCACAAAGGGTAATACTACCAAACCTAGGTTCACAAACAGTCTTATTTTGCAACATTTCTTAAAAAAATAAAAAAACGATCTGGATAAGTGGAAAGCAATTATGTGTTAGGGTGAGATAAAAACTATTCAGATGGTGGTAACCCTGCAGTTGAACTATATCTGAATGATGTTACCACTGATTCAACCAGATAAGATATTGAAACAATATAATCAAACAGTTAAAGATTAGTTATGGAATGAAAAAAGGCGTAGGAGTATTGGCCCTCCCAAATATAGATTTAGCATTTGAAATGGCCAAGTTGGCTAGACACTGGGCTGAGTTTGATTCCCAGCTAAGATGGATAAAAATAGAGAGATCAAAGACAGCTCCTTTCAAACCCGTACAGACCCTTTCACAAATGAGTCAAATGGAAGGGGAGAAAAACCCCATATTGAAGCACTCCCATTGAGTGTAGTCTGAGGGGCATACAAATATAGGGAACTTTCAGCAAAGGCTGAACTATTCTTCTATATGGAGTAATCCAGAGGTCTGGAAGCATTTGTTTATTTGGGATACCCGCAGTAGACTGGTATAAGTGTGATAAATGAGCTCTGAAGAGACAACACTGAAGTCATATCAGGAATTGGTCATTAATCAGTTTAATCTGAAAGAGAAGGTCGACTTTTGGATATACCTGTGGTTATAGAGCAGCATAGGGAGTGTCTCGAGACTTAAGAGGAAAACAATATGATGCAGGACTTCTTTAACTTGCACACCATAATCACCTCAATATGTTTTCAAAAAGTTATTAATACTCAAAGCGGTACATGTGAGAATTAAAGGTTCATTTTGCAAAGACACCTAATTAACTGTCCTGGGACAGTCTTTGTTTTTGGTGGCCTGTTATGGAGTTAAATTTCACTTTAAGTATTGTAACTGTAGTCAGTATTTTTGTAGCTGTAAAAAGGTATTTGTAGTGATGCATAATATTGTGAACTTGGTTGGTATTCCTAGTCGCAGAATCTTTTTTTGTAAATCTGTGAATCGGTTTGCAAATCTGTACCAGTAATTCTGTAATTCTCACATGTGTAAATACAGTTTTGAATAAATGGACAAACAACCGCAAACTTGCACTATACATTGTCAACAAATACAACAATATTTGTGAACATTACAACAATCTTTTCGTATTACTGATAAAAATGAATTGATTACAACTTTACACACCTGCGAGTGTCGAATCCGCGAGTATTATCCAAAAGCATGTTCCTGCAATAGAGGAGGCTGCAGTTTAAGGACCATTTATAGGTCCCTAGTTGTTTTTCATAGATTTAAATACTACTTTCTGTCAAAATAGTAAATAATAATGAAGTGCGTATCGTTTTCAAGGTTTATTCTACCCAAATACTACTTTCTATCTAACTCAACTTGCCCAACATGCAAGAGTTGCATGTTGGGCAATTTGTGTAATTAGTATAATGAGCAAATAAAACATTAAAAAATAAAGTGAATGACTGTCTGTACTAATGTCTGTACTGACACATGTCCCTCAGGTTAAAACGTTTCAAACGGAGACGACGGATCCGTCTGTGTGATTCTGTTTTTGCTGAAGAACTTCGAAAGAATGTGTGCCACACGGAAAACTGCCTTCTGTAGTGGACAGTGGAGGATGACAGAACCGCTAAAGACCTCAACTACTCCTGAAAGAGAGAGAGAGAGAGAGAGAGAGAGAGAGAGAGAGAGAGAGAGAGAGAGAGAGAGAGAGAGAGAGAGAGAGAGAGAGAGAGAGAGAGAGAGAGAGAGAGAGAGAGAGAGAGAGAGAGAGAGAATAGAAAGCAGAAACCAAATAGTAGTAATACTTCATTGACATTTGAGCTTAATCTGTGTCCATGACATCACTTCATATAGGCTATGCCTTACATGACAGAATCGAAAGTGTGGCAACACGTAGTGTAGGTCTACAGCATAGGCCTACATAATAACTGACTATTGAAAATGCCAAATGTGTCAACAAACATTACAAAACAATGTCAAAATGAAGAGACTGGCTGGTAACGCTTTGTGTGGGGTAAACAGGCAGACAGCACGCCGATTATTTAAACTTAATTAAAATGGTAAAACAAGAGTATTAAACAAGCATTTACACTGAAGACAGTAAGCTACTGCTGATGTAGTGTAGCTGACAGACATATCGTCAGGCTTTTGTCATCTTTTGAAGTTTAATTAATGTGCCAGCAAGAATTAATTATCCTGGTCATTAAGTCAACAATAAACATAAGACACCTAGTTGGACCTGCCAAAATCACGCTTCTGTTTCATTCAACAAATAAACAAATAGGTTAACAGCCAACAGTTAACAGATGATTGTTTGTAGTGCCTTTAAAACTTCTCACTCACTTAAATAAACATTGAACAAATAAACAAATAACAAAGCATGATTCACAATGAGTACTACTCACACTCAGATTGTAGTCCATCTTCTCCATGTGTCCAAGGACCACGATCCTGAAACTGCAGCCTCCTCTATGGCAGGAACGTGCTACTCGCTTTCGTTTGTCTTTTTTGAACCCCCTTCACTAGCTGCACTTTTCTTTATTTTTGCTCGAGCTGTGCCTCACGTACGCCCTTAATGGATTGATCTGAGTGTTGCCTAGGTGGCTTGCTGCGGCGCTGGTGGCTTGTTATTCTTTATTGCGACAGAAGCCTGGCCTTGAGGCTACGGGGGCATCATCTGTTGTCCCACAGCGGGGGGTAGCGGCGAATGCCCTGGATAAGACGCTGCATTCGGGCTCATTAGCTGAGCAGATGTGATGTGTCACGGCATATCACGGTATCAGCCAACAGCAGACACTTCTCACGTAGGCGCCAGTTACTTGGCAGATTTGTATTAACGTCTCTCTCTCTCTCTCTCTCTCTCTCTCTCTCTCTCTCTCTCTCTCTCTCTCTCTCTCTCTCTCTCTCTCTCTCTCTCTCTCTCTCCTTTTGATATTGTGTAGCCTGCTCACGCCTGTCCTCACCACGTGCTGTCGTTCAAAACCTGTGAATAAAAGCTGCAAAGTCGGAAATAATAACACAGTCATAATAACGCCTACGATGCTTCACCTTGCATCTGGGTTTACGGAGGCGTGCCTGTGTGGATGACAACAACCACGACGGCGGCGGCTGTACACAACACAGCTGGAGTCCCGTTGGAAAAGTCATAGAGTGGTGGGAGGTCTCGAAGGGTGAGACCTCTAGAGAGAGAAAGAGACGGGTGGTCTGTGTGTGTGTGTGTGTGTGTGTGTGTGTGTGTGTGTGTGTGTGTGTGTGTGTATGTGTGTGTCTGTCCTCTGGCCTCGCTCCAACTCCCTTCTGGAAGGGGAAAACTGATTTGATTGTGCCCCTGTGTGAGGGGCCCAAATCACATCATGTTTGTTTTTCCGAGCTTGATTAGAGGGCTAATTGAAACATATCTATAGCATAAACGAGCCTAGGCCACAGCGGACCAATGGGTCGAGATTAGAAATGACTTTGGGGTTACTAGAGTTTCACGTCCCTTTCAGGGTGTCTCACATACTCTCCCTCTCCTTTTGTAGTTTTTGTAAAAGAAACTACAAACATACTTCACACATAATTTGGAACCTGCCCCAGTTTTTGAGCAAACCACTGCCACTGGTGTGTTAGGTGTTCAGAGTTTTCTGATATTTTTGGACATTTAAAAGAAAAACCATACATTAAACTCAACAAAATACAATGGATGTGGTCAAAGCCACGAAGAGAAGATTGGTTTGGTTGGAGATTTAAACAGTGGTAATTTGACAGGAGATACAGTCAAGATCGATTTAGCAAATTCATGAGTGAAATACCATTTGGGAATTATATGTTTAAAATGGAATGAAATTAACCAGGCATGTATGGTTGAGTAAATCAGAACTACATATATTCTGGTCATGTGTGGTGAGGTATAGCTTCAGGCTGAAGACAAATTGTGCAAAGTGTCTCCACCTGGACCGCCCCTCCTTTGACCACACTCCATCAGCGTGTTTATCATCCATCTCCCGACCAACCCAACTACATCCTTCATCTGTGAAGCAAGAGACCTTCTATATCTGATTACAAATGTTAAGAATGTCTTAACAGCATTGACATTCTTGTCCTTGGCCGTCGGGGCTAAACATCATGTATCCAAAGTGTCTAGCAATCTTGCAGGTGACTAAAGACCTTCAACATGTCACCTCTCTGGCATGTGGATCACTGGATGAAAAGATTGAGAAACAGGTCCCCGGTATCCCCGGCCTGTAACAGTAACACTTTTCTGTGTGTCCTTGTCAAGGCCCAGGAGGTGCACATTTTCCCAGTTAACTCCACGGTTTTCTGTGGAGAACGGGGACAGTTTTATGGTCATCTTGGAGCAGTGCCTGAGACCCTTGGCCTAATGATCCGTAATCTGTCGGACTGTAAACATCAAACGGCCAATTCAAAGTGCTTTAAAGATGCAATGGCTCAATTACACCCTCGGGTAGTTAATTACAATTACAACAAGTCTGCGTCTAATCTTCACTCATCCCCTAGCAATAATCGTTCTCATTAAACGAGGAGCTGCAGCATTACATCGTGAAGTTTTTCAGCACTCAGGTCTGCAATATCCCTTCTCCGTTTCCAACTCTTCCAATTCCAACCCCCTCCAACGTCTCTGGTAGAGTTATGGATGTGCTGCTGGGTGATTGCAAATCTCCAACAACACGAGACACCCGTGGCGTTCCGCAAGGGTCATTTGTTGGCCCACTTTTGTTTACATCTACATAACTCCCTCTAGCCAGACCATTAGTAAACATGAGCTGGGCATGTTTCCCCAATTTCGGGTAAACTAATCAACCACCAAACCACCCTCAGTCTGTATTCCTCAACAACACTGCTCCTCTGGACCCCTGCCAAGTTCTGTACAAAAGGACACCAATCATTTTTATGTTCAGCAGTGGCTTGTGTGTAGAATACTCCTCCTGACCAACTGAAGGTACTTCAAACCCAACTCAAACTTAAACTTTTCTTGCTGAACCTGTTTTTCTTATTTTTATGAAATTACTTTTTATAAATTTTTTACTTAGCCTATCTATGAAAAATAAGCAGTGAAGCAGCAGTTTCCAGCCCTGGGAATAAGCTGCTGAACATCTCTGAGCCACTTCAGCCCACTTCTCTCCATGCACGGGGGTCACATTACCACTGTAGCACACTGGGACATGCTGCTCATACTCTGGCAATTGTAAAAAGAGATTGCTACGGCGCCTCTTGATATGGGTCTCGTCCAGCCATAAATCTCTTTCATTTGTCTGATTCTCTTCATCTAATCTTCTCTGCTTCCGAGGCTGCTGATGGAAGCGATTGACCGGAGACATTAATGAGAAGTGCTTTAGCCTCACTCCATGAAGTTACACTTCACGGCCATTAAGGGACACAGAAGGAGTATTATGACTTTCCCTATTTGAGTCAAATTGTCTTTACGACTGTAATTTGAACTTTTACTAACATGTCATTTTGATGCCTGAGTATTACTGGTGCGCACAGTAAATGTTAGTTAGCAATGAATAATAATGTAAAATAATGATATTTTGAATAAAGGTTTTCTTTTGGGAAAAACAACATAATGAATATTTGTAATTATTATGATTATGATTATATATACAATTATGATTATTATGATTATTATTATTACTATCATAATCCTTTAAAACTCTCTGTACTTGTAGTAAATCGTGTGTGTGGAGCACCACCTTATCTGTTTTCTCTTGTTTGTGGTTAGTTATCGCGTCCTTGAGATTCCCACAAGGGAATAATTTGTCACCATGTATTTAATGTCGGTATGTGTGGTGTTTTACGAAATACACCTAACAGTGGTGTGTGTGTATGAGCATGTGTGTTCATGTGTACATGATGAGATAGTGTGTCTGTGTGTACATATATGTGTGTGTGTGTGTGTGTGTGTGTGTGTGTGTGTGTGTGTGTGTGTGCATGCATGTGTACTCTTGTGCGTCCTCCGTCCTCTCGTGGAGATCATCCCCATTCGTCTTCTTTTCCTCAGTAATGGTGTCTCAGTTTGGCTCCGTCGGGCTCCCCCTGATCTGTCCTCATTTGCCGGGCATTTTTTGGTTACGGGCGAGACACTGTTCCTCTGATGCACGGGCAGGACAGAAAGCTAGACTACACCCCCAATGCACTCATCCCACCCCCTACATGTAGACACTCATGTAGGCACGCACACACACACACGTATGCACGTACACGTACGCGTGCACTTCGTCTGCATCTCAGCTTTCACACCGGATGGGAACAAAATGAGGACAAATTGAAATGAAACCCAAGGAAAGGAGGAGGAGGAGGAGGAGGAGGAGGAGGAGGAGGAGGAGGAGGAGGAGAGGGGAGAGGCAGCCGCCCCTTGCCAGGAGAGAGAGTAAGCATAAATTCGGTGATGTACAGCTGTGGCGTTGCTTCCATAAGTGCAACCATTGCTCATCATGATGCCCATAACAGTCACACAGGAAGAACTTCTAGAGGACAACTAGATCGCCAAACCAGCGATGGATTCAGCTACGCTCTTAAATTTCCTACTTCTAACCGCCTAATTTGTATCCCGCTAGCTAATGATCATCGCAACTTTATACTACGGCTCATTTTAATGGCAGCTTAAAGTAAACGCAGGATGTCACGTAATGTGGTCATTATATCATTTTGAGCTAGGGGTATCGGCCCCTCTGAGGTGCTGCCGCTCAAGACTTTATTGTTTTTCCTTAAAAGACGATTTATAAGAAGGAAGGACCAAAAAAAAAAAAAAAAGGAAAACATGAACCTGCAACTTTATTGGAGCTATTTGATTCTCTTGGCCAGCGGCCAGACTGCATTGAACTGAAAAAGACATTGCACCACAACACACAGACACACAGACACACGCACACATATGCACACACACTCCCGCCCACACACTGACTTCATGCCAGACAGCCAGCCTCAAACAGTAGCCGGCAGCCAACTGAGACAAACTTCATTTGAGCTACAGGCAATTCCCCTCCCGCTCGCCTTATAGTCATCCGCTGGTCCTAGACTGGCAGGCCCAACACAAAGCCATTCAATCGAATCATGGGAGGAGGTGAGTGAGAGCACACCGCAGAGTGAAGGAGAGGAAGGCAGATCAGAGACAGATTATGGGTCCGTGCTTATGGAGGGTGTGTTGGTGGGGATTTGGTGCAGGCAGGCAGATAGATAGATACAGAGTGAGATAGATACACAGAGAGACAGACAGAAAGACAGACAGACAAATAGACAGAGAGAGAGAGAGAGAGAGAGAGAGAGAGAGAGAAGAGAGAGAGAGAGAGAGAGAGAGAGAGAGAGAGAGAGAGAGAGAGAGAGAGAGACATATAAACAGCGTTGGTACCTGCTGTGTTTTGTACCATCACATTTTATCTCATAATACTGTACATAGCTAAATTAGGCCCTGGATTTTGCTTATGATGTATGGAGGGATGGGCAAATTAGATTAAATAGATTGGCTGAAGCCTTAATGATCTCCTAAGGGAAATGTAATGGTTTCAGCAGCAAATAATAGCACTAATGCAAACACACACTTATCACGCAAGACCATTTTAAAGCTGCGTCATACTGTGTTAATGTATGCAAAACACACCCACACACACACACATACTCACACACATGGACTACACACATACACACACACTCACATTTACGCACGCACACATACACGCATACAACCCACCATTGTGTAGGTGTGTTGCAGTTGCGTTGTCATGTTGAGTCAGCATGCCAGTGCTTTACCAAACTGCTGGGTAGGCCCCACCGCTGAGCGCTGCGTGAACAGTACATCTCCATTTGTTCGAATGGGGATCACATTCTACCCACCTTGCAAATCTTACTAAACAAGGGGCAAATCGCACTATGAGTATACTTTATAATAAACGTAAACAGGATGGGGGGTCTGACGCAAGAACAACAGTTGTGTTGTATATATATATATATATATATATATATATATATATATATATATATATATATATATATAAAATTATGTTACCCTATCGTTAGATGCATATGGAAACACATCAGTAACCGTCCAACCGCCTGGCGTTGGACGGCGACGCGATTCATAACAAAGACCTGACCTTGTGGATGCTTCATTATTAATGACAGAAGAACTGATCACTGGCCGTTATTAATCTTTCATTTGACAACTGTGCTCGGACCTTAAAGGTTTGGAGAAGAGACATTGAAGAAGAGAAGAGAAGGTTGAGATAAGCCCACCTCTGCACTAATTACCCCAATCGTTCATTCTCCTGCTCACAGTCTCTGATCTTATGAAAAATGAATCACTTTATCAGCAATAACATATCACATTGTTCACTTTTTTTTTTTGCATATACAGCCTTTTCGGTTCTTGCTTACTCACTGCTGCGTACTTTTGGCCAAAGTCATCTGCCATTTTGAGGCAGTCCGACACTTATATTTCCGTGAGTCTGTGAGTCTAACTTGAATCACAATTTAGACTCACAGACATCTGCCCTTTACACCTAATCCATCAAATTAATCTACAGCAAAAAGATAAGTCAGCACGATTACAACTCAATTAAAGACATTTCCCCATGCTAGCTCTCACCCAGTTGATGAAAGTTGTCGACACCCACTAGATAGATTCTTTAGACTGTATATTGGCAACCTTGATCACAGTTTACAGTTTGTACATGTTTGTGTATGTTTCTTCTGTGTTGTTGTTTAGGTGATGCAGATCCGCTTTTTAAGATGCTTTGTGGCAGATCAATAGCTCATCACAAGCCTCATTAACACAGGCCATGGCTTTAATAGTGTTGGGGAAGCAGCAAGAGGCGATGTAATCCTTTATGGCAAGAACATGTTCCGCATTGTTTGTCGGAGAGAGAAGGTCATACAGGGTAAATTGTGATCAAAATAAAGTTTTCCTAAAAAGTAATTCTAAGAAAGTAGTCCAAAGTAGTCCAAAAAGTAATCAAAAGAAAGTAAAAAAAATTATAAAGAAAAAGTAATCTAAGAAAAGTAATCTGTACCTTTCAAACTAAAGCATTTTTACAAGTTTTTATTTTTAAACCTTCTTTAGTATTAATGTAACACATGAGATTTGGTTGATGTTTTTGAGCGAACTGAAGAAAGTAGTAACCAAACCACTGACCTTGGCAGTATTAATGACATGCACCACCAGTTGAGCTAAAATGGACCACTTTGTAAATATAGGGAAAACACAAAGTTTTCCCAATATTTCCCTATTATAATCCTAAATGTTTTGGTGGTTTTCCCTCCTTTTCATGTGTAGTTCTGTTTAGCTTAACTGGTGATCTAAAAAAAGTAATCAAATAATTTAATTAAAAAAAAGTGTTTAGTGTTTAGTTTTAAACCCACTTATACAATGGTAGCAGATACAGCAACGGATGACTTTTTTTGAAGAAGTAACGGATTACTTTTTTTGTAAAAGTAATGGATTACTTAAAAAAAGAAAAACAAATCACTTTTTTTGAGCCAGACGGGTTCACTTTGTAAATATAGGGAAAACAACACTGCACAAAACTCTCGCAAACTCTCTGCTGCGCATAAATTAACATTTCGCTTGACATTGTTACGTTTTCTAAAAAATATGACATTTCCATGGAGATCCCCCTCGCCGGGACTTGAACCAATGCAGCAAGGACTCCAATGCAAGAGGTCTCTGCTTGCATACGAGACACAGGCTAAAACAGATTAACAGTCATCCAAATTTAATTCATGAACCAGGAAATGAGTGCCTTGCCTTTAATATTTCCAAGAAATCCAGTGATAATCCACATGACTCGTATGCATATTAGTAAAAACTATAAGAAAAAGGAAATACATTAATCATGCATAACACCGTATACTACACCGCAACTAAATATTGATAAGTCAAATCCACATAATGCAAAATATTGGTTAACCTCATACTACATTGCTTTAAGTACTTTCTTAATGATCAGCACCATGTCTCTCCGATGTGCCACTGAGATGGCACCTATCACTTGATCAGAGGTTGTGCTAGATATTATAATACATATGACTTTAAGTTTCCAAAAGTTCATTAGGTTGCATTGGAGACTGCCCTCGGACAGACTCGAACGCAGGTTTCTGGAGATATTCACCAACAGTGCTCTCCACTGTGCCACCGAGGCAACAGCTATGAGCTAGTTGGAGGTAATAATCAACATTCAGATTCACGGGACATCGTTACGTTTCCAAAAGAAGATAATTATGTGAGGTTTCCATGGAGAGCATCGTCAGTGGGACTTGAACCTGAGTCCCCAGAGATGATAACCAACAACTCTGCACTGCTCCACAGACTTAGACAGTGGCTATGAAGTGGTCGGAGGTAGATAATAATGAATAACATACTAAAAATAATAATAAGTGACATGTCAAAAATCCCAGATAAGATATGGTGTCCTTTATTAATCCAAGATGATATAAGAAAGTACTGGGAATTCTGGTGTCACAGCAGAAAGTACAGGACAGTAGGACAGTATGGTGGATATCTGTATCATATCTGGAAGCAATTGTACATTTTCTTTTTCATGAAACCTTGGAGTCACATTGTGCAGAATTGACCAATACATGTATAGGTCGCATGACCAAGCCGACACAAGTTTATGTCAACCCGTGACAGCTCATTGCACCAAGAACCTGTATCCAATGACATGAAAACCGTTATGGGTCATGGGATAAAGAATAGATCCTTTTCACAGTAGGAGAAACACAGGTGTAGCTCATGACGTTAATTATGGACCGTTCGATTTAGGTATGGCAGTGCATCAGAAGATACAACCGGTCAAGTATATATACATTGACCATGTTTGTGCTGCAACAGAGACAAATAAAACCTAATGCTAAAATGACAGGAACAGGATGTTACTTTACCCTACAATTGATGATCTGTGAAAAGGGTGCATTCGAACATGGCAAGTGTTTCCTTCCTCAGTGTTTCAGGTGTTTTACACACAATTAAAAATGGTGGGAAATGGGTGTGGCCGACATCAGGGAACTTTGGACATAGGGACATACGGTTTCGGAGTTATTAGGCAATTTAATAAAATTGCTTATTATAGTGCTACCATCTGGCCAGTCGGAATCATTTGATGTTTGAGAAGCGTTTCACAGTGACTATCTACGCATGTGCACAGTATAATTTCTCTAGCATTTACCGTCTCACAGGAATTTTAACGCGGCTGGAGAATCCTAAACAATCCTAAACCAGCAGGAAAACAATAGGGTTTCAGGCCCGTGGGCTTTGACCCCTAATAAAAACAACAACACTGTTGTTTCAACCAATTTCCGGTTTTTCTAATCCTGTTATTTTTTTTATCCCATGAATATTGGAATATTTCGTCAGATGACATTGCAATATTATGAAACTATAGAAGTGAGACATAGGAGATGCACTCTGAATTCTAACAATGGTGCTTTTAATGTTGTTTTGGAGGGGAGAGGTGTGAACGCTATATTTAGGCTTAATTTGGCTGGATGCCGAAGCAATCAAGTGTATCCTCCTTTAGACGAGTTCCCTAATGATCAGAAGAGTGTTTTTATATGATGTTTCACTTTCACTTATAAAAGCCATTAATACCAGACTTTTTAGAGAAAGAAAACCTGGACCTGATAATGGTTGTGGAACAAAACAGGTGCTCAATAATTACACTCTTCTTACTCTCCATTCTCCTCTTGTTAAAGGTAATCAATTTCCTTATAAGCGAGAATCCCCTACATTTTTTACTGCCTGCACTGAGCGTGATCATTAATCACACAGACCAAACATACCTTGGGGGGATGTGATCAGTTCACTATGCTACGCACATTTAAAAAGAAATACTCCAAAAGATAGTTCATTATGTTTTACAATGGAGAAGTGTGCATCAGAATGGATCAGGATCCATTCTGATTACTGCAGAATCTCCACCTCTCCCCTCTGTCTGCCTGACTGTCTGTCTGTCTTGCTTTTCCAGCTGATCTTTCCTGCCATTCTGTCTTCTTCCTTCCTGGGAGGACACTGGGCCTTTCATCCTTGCATCATCCGAAAGAGTAGGAGTGACAGGTGTTCGTTGTAGCTTATTCTCTTTTTGCTACTACACACAATATAGGCTTCTCCATACACAGCTCATACACAGACCCTGGGTACACATACACTACCTTTTAAATGCTAGAGTTTGTATCCTCTTGGTTGTGTTGGATTCGGAAGGGTTTGGTTTCAATGTGTGATTGGCAGAGAGAATGTTTTCAATCAAAACGGTTTTGTGTTGTATGCATTGCAAACATTGATTGTGATTGCGCAACCACAAAGAGAGAGAACAAAGTACTGAATGGTCTTAGGTCAAAACAAGATAGTGTAGTGGTGAGGGGGTTCAGACGAGCGGTGCCGGGTTCAATTCCCAATATCCGCAGCTAGCCTGTAGAGAGCAAGATGCCTTAACCTCTCCATGCTGCTTAATGACATGAATGCAAGTCATTTAAGATGAAGTACTCTGAAAGATAAAGGCTAAATACTACTAAGTAGTAAAAATAAAAAAGCTAACATTATGTGTACACGTCAAATACGTAATCAATACCTTAACGCTATTATTCCATATTTTTAAAAGGGTGCCCTGTAGTGCCGACAGCCAACCACAGAACACCTGCTTGTCCCCTGCTACTTCCCATGGCAGCTGATGTGTTTCCTAACAAAAGAACCATTTCCTTTTAGTGTCACATCTAAAAAAGAAACCATAAAATGGCTGTTGGACTCTCAACAGTATGGCGTGTAAATGTCTAGACACGCGTCATGGACTTTTTGTTTGAGTTTTCGCTCCATCCGTCACCCTGGGCAGATTTTAGCTTTACCCTGTGGGCCTGACATTTCAATGCAGAATCAAATGGGAGCAGATAGTGGGGGAGGGGGGAGGCGAGTAAAGAAAACAATGGAGAACGAAGTGAATTGAAGTGAATGACTTGAAGTGAATGGTAGTGCATTGGGCAGGCCACACATTCATTTTAAATCAAGTTGCGTTTGTGTTTTCTTTTGGAGTTTTTATTGAGGCACAGCATAGTAGTGTACCCCTTTTGAACTTTCAAAGTTTACTTCAAAATACTTTCAAAGAGATAAATCATCAAAAAAGAAGATGGATATATTTTTGAAAAAAGCTTTTGAACACCGATAGGAACCTACGGCATCAAAAGGTATTCGTCATAAACAACACTCATGAGAATGTTGCATTGACTGGTTTCAGGTGAGTTTGGTGCGAATAGAAACCTCCCATGACATCCATGTCCTTTATTATTCTCCTGTTTACCTTAGGGCTGAAACACAGCCTGAAATGAGATAGATGCAGTTGCTAGTTTGTTTTTGTTGTTTTTCAACCAGGGATGACATAAGAAATTCCATGGCATACTACAGTACAATATCTGTATGTAAGGTAATCTATCTCTCTGAGTTCTTACTTTGCCCCAAGCACATATATAGGGACGGTGTTTCTGACTAAAGTGAGGAAATGTCAGATATTGAATTGTTACTTTCTCAAACTAACAAGCACTTCTGGCAGACTCTCTTGAGGATCCAAAGTGCATCCAGTGCACTTTGGTTATTTGTAGTTCAGAGGAGCAAATGAGCACAGGGAGCTCCCCCCCCCCCACCCCCCCCCCACCCCCAACACACACTCACACAGATACACACACATAATGGAAACTGTGTGTGTCATATGTACGTACACTTGCCTGAGTGTATATATGTATGTATGTATGTATGTATGTATGTATGTATGTATGTATGTATGTATGTATGTATGTATGTATGCATGCATGCATTTATGTATGTATGGATGCATGTATGTATGAATGCATGTATGTATGTATGTATGTATGTAGCAGAAAGGCCGGCAGACTTGGATAATGGGAAACAGATTGGAAAGTGATCGGCTGCTATGTTCTGTTGTATTCTGTCTTGTCCATACATTTTATTTCAATGTAGCCGACCATTTGCATTCAATCCCTTTGTACTTTGTCAGTCAGAAACTATAACTAATAATAGCAGGTAAAAGAAAAGGTAGCAGGAGCACTTCTAGTGTTCCCACAGACCTCTGGCGCTCTTGGAGGAAAGAAATATAACTGTAAAGGCATATCTACTGGACTGAATGTTGCGGTTATGGCTGTGTGGAGCGATCGTAATCACTCCAGTTCTGTTTCTTACTAATAAAATATGAAACAACCAGCATATGTTTGGCGGTGGGGATTTCTTTTGTTCTTGATCGATATCGTTGGCATGGCCATTTCTTCTTCCGCAGAAGGTATATTTCCCCAAGTACACACACATAACACCAGGGGGGAGAACTGATCAGAACAGACAACAAAATTGCTTTGCTCTGGTACAGTGTGCAGCACATTTCCAGAATTCGTGATAATGTGGAATTTTGTTGGGTTTTGGAATGGTGTCAGAGAGCGTAAGAGTAAATTCCACATATATACGATAACAAAGGTAAAACGAAAAATGTCTCCTGGAACTCGCCATCCTCCTCACTACACTTATTTCATCGCACAGGAAGTCAAGTTCCACTTGAACACAACATAAGTACATCCCCTGTCGGAAATAGCCCCGTCTAAAGGTTACCTAAATGTTTTTACAAAGCCCAAAACTCGTTAACACAAAGTTGGCTTCTCTGGGCAACAGATGCGAGAAACGTGAGTGCCTAGGACAGAAGGGGGCTTGAATAATCAATAGCACAGGTGTAGCCTATCAATCTAATGGAGGCTCATCTAATTGTCGTCTGTCGGATTTATCCTCCTACTCCTCCATGGTGGACCTCCTTTTATATTCTATGGAAGAAGAGAGACAGTCATAGAGTGGGGGTACAGGTAAGAGCATGTTGATTTTGCAGGAAGACCCGTTGTTGTGAACAAGATGAAATACAAATGGTGGATGGTGAGAGAGAGAGAGAGAGAGAGAGAGAGAGAGAGAGAGAGAGAGAGAGAGAGAGAGAGAGAGAGAGAGAGAGAGAGAGAGAGAGAGAGAGAGAGAGAGAGAGAGAGAGAGAGAGAGAGAGAGAGAGAGAGAGAGAGAGAGAGAGAGAGAGGGGGGGGGTTAAAAACAAAATGACTGACTATCCAGGGAAGAAGGATGTAAGGGAGAGTTTGGGCACTTTTTAGGTACAGCACAAACAAATCACACACTTTCCGGCATTTTCACGAGTTATAAAGATAAAGTTATAAAGACCAGGAATGGAGTGGTTTGTGTGTGTGTGTGTGTGTGTGTGTGTGTGTGTGTGTGTGTGTGTGTGTGTGTGTGTGTGTGTGTGTGTGTGTGTGTGTGTGTGTGTGTGTGTGTGTGTGTGTGTGTGTGTGTGTGTGTGTGTGTGAGAGAGAGAGCAACAATATTAAAGAAGGTTCGACAAAACACTGAGTCATTGAAACATGAGCTTGGCCACTGGCAACACATAGTCTCTCCCTGTTTCTACAGAAGTACCCATCTTCAGTGGAGAGTGCAGTGAAGTCAAAGTGATGACATTCTATGCCTGATCTCACACTGTTAAATAACTAAATACATAAATAAATAAACACATTTTGCTTTCATATCAAGCCAACTAACAAAATGGCAACAAATGAAGTATAAAAAAGTAGTTGAAAAAATCTGAAACATGAAAGTAACATAAAATATAAAAACATGTTATGAATGTTTTAACATATAAATGATTTATAGATGTGATTATCAATTGTTATTAATTAACAAATATCAAAATCTTATAGAAATAGAAGGAAACTGAATTAATTATTTGGGATTGGATTGGATTGTAAAAAAAAGTGACAAAGTAGATTTTAATTTGATTTTAAAGAGCAGCTAATACAAGCAAGATATCTTCTCTGCATTTTGTTCAGTTTCTTCCAATTTTGTTAAACAAAGATTATTCATTATTCGTAATTATTTCCTGTCCTTATTCTTTGGGTTTAAAGCTATTTAAACCCTTTGGACTTGGCGCACACCATGATCCATCTTCCATCTGGGTTCAGTGTTTACGCTGCAATCAGTGGCCACTTCTGACCGCTCACTCCAATGTGAGCAGTTGTCAGCCATGGTGTTCACTTACTGTAGCTTGGTGCCTCTGAGATTCATTTGGGGGCCAGTAAACTGATATGAAGTTGGCTGATCTGTGTCTCATTAGCTACTTCAAGATTGTCAATGAAAATGTTGAATGTATAAAAAGTGTGTAACATAATGCGAGAATATTTAGAGTTACACTTTTATACTCAGGGAACTGTGAAATGCAAAACACTTAACATTTAGCAATTAATGAAAACAGTGGTTAATGCAGGATTTCTTTGTGATAAAAAAAAAAAACATAGATCAAGATAAAAGAAAAAGGCTTTGTATTTTCTTTGTGTTCTAGATTCCACAACCGTGAACACTTCAAACCAGTTATCAAAAACAGCAGTAAAATGAATTGAAAAGGCATGAAATAAAATGAGTGCTTCATGCAAAAAGGACTCAACAACCCAACCTCGTCTAGGCTTGCAATATCAAGCAAAAAGATGACAGGGTAAACATTTGTGAAGATAATCAATAGCCTGTGTTTAAGGTGAACCGTGACAGTGGCCGTATGCTCTGAATCCCCCACCACCAGCATCACCGACCCCCCGACCCCCCGAGCAGTCACCGGGTACAGGGACAGCTCGCCAGAGCAGCTGGCCACGATGCAGAGAATGTGGGTCTTGTATAGGGGGAGGAGGGGAAGGAAAGAGAGACACTTGGCAGGGAAGGAAGGAGATGGGGAAGTATAGAGCGAGGAGACTGGCTGCGCTGCAATATCCTCCCTAGTTGGATGGGCTGCTTCCCCTAAATCACATCTTTGACGGAGGTGAATGGGCCCAGGCCATAAAGGGCTGAGGCAGAGCTGATAAGCTCCCATAAAATCTGGCTGCGGTGGCTCCGGTGGGGCCCCCTGGCTTCTTGGCACGGCCGACTGGGGCCTCGTTGTGAGCTTCCTGTGAGTCTGGAAGGATGTGGCAGGGCGGTGAGGCACCTGGGACTCCAGATGCCTTTTGGGGGGGTGGGGGGGTGGGGGTGGGGGGGGGGGGGGGGGTATGGATCTATGGTGACATCTCTGGGCGGACGTTAATGCCTACGGTGATATTAATGCTCCCGCCTGGCAGGGAGGAGCGCCTGCTAGGAGGGATGCCCTGCCAGCTTCCTCTCTAGCCGCACGTATCTGTCTCAGCAGCAGCAGCCCTCCGCGATAGGGGTCACATTAGAGCAGGATGAGGGGACGGGTTGCTATGGGCAACAGGGGGAAGCCTGGCTCCGGTCCCTCTCTGGGCTCCTCGGAGATCGGAGGGGGAGCGACAGATGCCAACTCGGTGAGCACGGGCCTCCGAATGGCGGAGGGTGATTGCAAAACAATCATTTTGATGATGGCAACATGAGGAATTATTCTCCTGCAAGCATGACAGATATGGGATGTAATGATGATTAGATCTGCTTGCTCTCTCTCTCTCTTTCCCCCTCTCTATCTCCCTCGCTCTCTCTGGCATGCTGTCTCTCTCTCTCTCCCTCTCTTCCTTATCCTCTCTCTCTTTTTCAATCTTCTATAGCAAGGCGATAAGGGACTGAAGGAAGCAGTATGAGGCAATGTTTTGCTCCAACACATATGGAGACAATTAGGGACTCCTGCACTGTATATACACTGAAGGGATGGTTTTCTGAGTGTCTTTCATCAGATGTTTTGAAGCATACTAACTAACTTGTCACTCTCACAGTAATGTGTGTGTGTGTGTGTGTGTGTGTGTGTGTGTGTGTGTGTGTGTGTGTGTGTGTGGGCATGCGGGCGTGAGCGCGTGTGTGTCAAATCACATATGCTAACCTGTACTTTCAATGACTAAATCCAGTATACGTATATTTGTAGCTACTGCACAGAACCACGTCTTCGTGGTTGATTCACTGTTGTCCAGTAGCCTTTCATCTGCCCGAGGTATGTTATGTTGGACCAGATTTTCCCTAAGAGCAAAACAGACGGTCCTCCTTATAGGGTAAAATACATATTTAGATATATCATGTGTGTGCATATTTTGTGTTCACTAATGAAGCTATTAAATTAAGTCAAAAATTGTAAAATCTCATTATTTGGGTTTTATTTTATTTATAACCCTAACTATTGCTCTTCTCTGTAAACATGTGTCATTTAACAATAACGAAATAGAACATTTGTATTTGTATGTATCTGCATATCCGCCACCACTGGCCCTTATAGCCCATTGGGCATGATTACAATTTAATCTCATCCTTCCAGGGGGTAAACTTCCCTAAAGGCTTGGGAAATAGAAGTAACTGAATAATTGAATAGTCTAGGCATTCACACACACACACACACACACACACACACACACACACACACACACACACACACACACACACACACAACTAACCCAATAAAGAAGCATAAACAAGATGTTTTATAGATGTTTTCTATATGCAGTACAACAAGCTAATCAGGGGATATTTACACATGTCAGTGGCGCTGTTGTGAGTTGGTGTGTGTTCAGGCTGGATCAGTGCTGTGGTAGGGTGTTGGGTGTTGTTGTACGCCGCCAGTCAAAAGCACAGTGACCCATGAGAATGAGTGAAAGTCTGTCCTTAGGGAGAAAACAAAAGTGTTTAATAAGGTGTTCACGCCCTGTTACCTGGCTGACGGCAGCAATCTTGCCCCCCCCCCCCCCTCCCTCCTGTCTTGTTTCTCAGTCAGGAGCCGGTGTGTGTGGACTGATAATCAACCATGTGACTGAATGTTGAAGGCTTGCTATAGCGGGACCATACACCGCTCGTTTCTTTTATAAGCTAGGAATACATAGAAAAATATATATGTGAACTATTCGTAAACCATGAACATGAAGATATATTGAAACTTATAATTACATTATTATTTCTTATTAGTGTGATAGTAGTGTCCTTATTTTTTGGAACTGGGTTATTCATATCTATAATTGTAGGCAATATCCTTGAAACCTGGAATCAAATGTTAGGTTTCCATTTGAAATGTTTTATTTATGCGTGCACCCAGACACACACCCACACACATACAAACTTTTACGTAACTCCATTCCTTTTACTTGGGTGTACAGCTCTGGCCTGATCCCATGACCTTTACCAGTGACCTTTATCAGTCCCAAAATGGCCTTTTGGACGAGTCGTTTAATGTCCTCCACTCTGTTGTGACTTTAGTGAATGTCACATCTATTCAACAGAGGAAGTGCTGCATATATCATACCACTTGAGGATGCCGGGGAAGCTGTATTTATCATGGGTGTGTAAATATTAGTGTGTGTGTGTGTATGTGTCTGGCCATATGTGTGTGTGTGTGTGTGTATGTGTGCGTGTGTGTGTATGTGTGTGTGCATGTGTTTTTGCGCGTCTGCATGTTTGTGCACATATGTATGCATAGGTGGGTGCTTGTGTGTGAAGCCCTTTTCACTCATAAAACACGAACCAGCGTATTCATATCTGACGTAGGAAGATATCACAAGATGCTGAGAGTGACACTCTCATTATGTCACTGATGGATGACCAGCAAGGCACATGGTTTCTAAATCAGTCCGGACAATTTGAAACTCTTAACAAGTTTGCACTTTGCATGGCATATATTCAGACTTGCATGAAGCCTGGCCTGAACACAATGTGAGTGAGTACTCTGTATTCTGTCAGCGCGTTGACTTGGGCCTGAAGCTCACACTTGACCATGAGTGACCTGATAAACAACATGAAAGTGATGGGTACACAAATTGCATGTGACAGATCCTTGAAAGAAAAAACAGGTGTATATACTTGCATCTTGTCCTTAAATTAGAAATGTCACGGTACTACGACACACATTTAAAACGTTATTGCTCACACACACACACACGGACACACGGACACACGGATACACACACACAGACACGCACGCACGCATGATTGTGCACTAATTCCTAAACGACTATGTGTCGCACTGCATTGTTCTGGGAAAGGATAGTCAAGAAAACTAGGAATTATTCCTGCCAGACTGAGCAAAGCTAAAAGAGTTTAGTTTTGTATCACCCACTCCCTCACATCCAGCGTAGGGGGGTTGATTAATAACCCCTCTACTTCAAACAAACTTACAAACACACACACACACACACAACACACCTACACACACACTCTCCTCCACTCCCATTATCTTCTGCATACAGATGGGATGTCAGGTTGAAGGTGGTTGGAGAACAAACACAGCATGTGTGGGGAGTACGCCACCTAATATATATATGAGAGTCTAGACTGCAAACAGACCTACACACTCACCACACATTCTCGCTCTACTTCTAGGAACGGGAGGGGCGACGGATCCCGCGCTGTCTGTCACCGCGGTTAGAGTTAACCTTACATACGGGTGATGTGTGCTACCGCGCCAGCGAATGTGTCGTCTTAAAAGATTAAGCCGTTCTTGGTAGGCGATTTTGTAAGCTTCTGCTGCTGTGCAATTTTTTCGAGGCTGCGCGTGCAGTAATGCAATATGGGAGAATGTCTATCACAGGAGTTGTCAAAACAAAAGATGGCGGTTAGCAGCATAGGCAGAACAGAGAGAGATGGAGTCTACCAGTGAATGTGGGTTTAGAGGTTATTCACAGAGAACCTTGTTATTGTCCTGTTATAATCGGATGCTCATCAATTTCAGGGATAATATGTAATATTTCAATTTTAGGGATAATATGACTAATACTTATTTTTTCTTATAATTCATACTCAATGAAAAATCGGTTGTATATCTTTTTTAATTTATGCACAATAACACAGGCAAAAATAAAAAAAAGACATGTAAAAAAAAGTTACAACTGATCCACTGAAGAATCCAACATTTTTTTGTATGTATACTTTAAACAAAAATGCTATAATGTACTGGAGTGGATTTATGGGTAGTGTATGTTAACGTTGAAATCCATACATACAGTTAATTAAAGGTCAATGCTGGCCTCAGAAATACTTTGTCCGATTAGTAGCAGAAGAAAACAATGGACACTATCAAAATTTAAAAATTTCTTTACAAAAAATATAAAAATACGGTGACAGAAACAGAAATTTATGAAGGCCATTGCGTTTCGGGGTATTTTTTTTTCTGAATGCACATAAACCATTATTTCCTTCAAACTTAAACATTTTTTGTTTTCCTTTTATTTACTGGAGATATTGAGTAAATGTATTTATAAAAAACTACAGCGATAAGCTTCAAATTGTATTTACTGTACAGGAACAACAAATGCCCCCCAAAAAGTTTTACATATATATTTCAATTGCTTGTTTGCCGCAAGTTGCACCGGACCAAATAACAAAATAAAAACAGAAAAAGAAGTAAAGGAAAAAACTTGATTGAACTAGACCAGTTTTAAAATATCTACATCCTTGTATGGGAGCAGGGGGCAGATGAAGGACAGGATGGTGGTAGACGATACAAGCCATATGGTGTCACAGCAGACCAAATTCTTCTTGTTTTGGGGGAACTCCCAAGGCTTATTACCACAGTTGAAAACCAGTCCGGAAGCTAAATGTACCCCAAACATCTGGAATGCGCATCAACCATGCAAACAAGCCCAACAACAACGAAAGGAGTAGGGGGCGGGGGACGGACGACATATGACTTCATGCAGATCAAGATTTGGTGGTGGTTATGTTTCTCCTTTGTAAAACAAAAACGACAACACTGTCTTCTTTTTAAAGAGGTGTCAGTGTTTGAAGAGATAATTTCCCTGCAATCTCTTAAGAGTTGTTTTCTTTTTGCAAATATCTTTCTCCACTTTCAGGGGAACACACACATACTTACATACACACGAATACAGCGAAAGAGCTTCCCAAGTGCACCCCAAGGCACCTGAGAGAGAAAAAAAGGGTGGTGTTTCTCTCTGTCGGCGATACTGCAAGTCTGTTCTTTAATCAAATACCAGCTGCCATTTTTCTCTCAGCGGTCGGGCTGTCTCAGGCAAAAAAAATTGCAATATAAAGCAACAGTGAAAAAAAAAGGAGATTCTCGATGGATTTTGCGTCCTCACACTAACACAGGCTTCTAAGCCGTCGCTACGAGTGTTTTAATAGTCATCGTAGGTGTTAAGGTCGGTGAAGAAGGAATTGGTGTAGGTCTTTCCGGCGAGTTGAGGATTGAAGTACTTGTTCCTCTCCTCCAGGAGCAGATTGTTCTTGTTGAAGGCCTAGGCAATAGAAACAGATGGATGGAGAGCAGGAGAGAGAGAGAGAGAACATAGAAAAAGAAAAAGAGAGAGGGAGAGGGTGGTCAGGAAAAAGTTATTTGCGTTGAAAAGGATCAAGCAATGATTCCAACCCGGATGGCAAGGTGAAACAAATCCATCTGACAAATCATAAAAAAAAAGAAGCATTTCAAACTTCACAGTACAGCAACACAAATCAATGGGAGGCCGCTTGATGAATGAAACATTCATTTCCCATAGCAAGGTCAGAGCATTAGCAAACAGACTGGAAAAACGACCTAACCACTGCTGGGCAGAAATGTGTCGGGATGTGTCCATATGTCCAATTCTGTCATCTCTAATACTGAATGTAAGTAGCTTTTATGGCTTTCAGATTGGCTGTCCTCAAGGACAACCCGAACCATAAACATCTATCAGGGATGCGTCATCTTTGACCGTGAAGCTATAAGTAAGCAATAGGCTATGGCGGTGGGGTCATCGCCGCTGTGCCCGCGGTCACATGGTAAACAAAGAATGAGCCTTCCCTATGCGGCAGCTGCACTTTGGAAAACATTAGCAATTTGGCATTCAATTTGCTCCTGAGTGTCCCCATGATTCCCTTAGGGGTAAGGGGTTGTAATTCAACACTGGGTGACACTGCATTCACCGTTGAAGGATTTTGTTGGAGGTGACTATGATAGGAAGTGAAAAGTGTAGCGGACAAAAATACCTAAGATATATTCCGCTCCCACCCCATTATGCAATTTGTCTGCGGAAAGAGTTGTAATCAACAACTCCCGCGGCTCAGAGATAGTTTTGTATCTTGGCAAGTGGGCCCTTAGCTGCTTTTTAGTCAGCTGCGTGCAGAGATGGTGGTTAACTTCGTGTACTCTGTCTTCGCGCCTTACACCTCTTTAATTGGTGGAGGAGTGAGTGTGCGGGCTTTCTCGACGCAGTAAACAGAATGGACTTAACAACAGGGCGCCACCAGAGATGGAAGACCAACAGGGAGGGGCATTACAACACATCATGGAGATTTTAGTAGTTTTTTCAGTTCTCTGTGCTACCGTCAGCCACCAAGCCATGCACTCGAGGAACCTGGCCCAAGAAAGGGATGAAACAGCAGGGGAATACAGAGATGAAAATAAAAGGGGAAGACATGCAAATGGCCAGACTGAGAATGGGAAGAAAGGGAAGGATAACTGAATTATCACAACCCTTAAGAAGGAGGAAGAAGGAGGAGGAGGCACAGGCTACTGCTGGATGAGTCGATGAAAGGGTTTTTGAGCGCAGGGGAGGAAAAACAGAGAAAACTAGATTGTGTACGCCAACCTGCCACACACAGGAAGTGCCACAGGAAGTTGGAGGGGGGGCTCGTTGGGGAAGCAGGAAGTAGTAGAGGTTGTGTTTTTGTTTTTGAAAGAGTTGTTGTGTTGGGTTGGTTTGGTTTGGGGGGGGGGTAGTCTTTTTTTTTTTTTGAGAGGCGTGATGTTGTAGAGTGGTTAGTAGAAAATCTCCAGGCCACGCATGGACACGCCCATGTTAGCAGACAGAGGCTGGCGCATGCCGGGGTCGTCCAATGGCAAGAGTACCGAGACGTCTGGCTGCAGGAGAGGAAGCAGAGGAACCAGTCATCGCACAGTCCCCGCCACAATGCAACGACCCAAGCCTCACCCACACCAGAGACCCGAATCTTAACCCCCTCACGAATGCCAAATCCTGACATGTTTTAAAATCTCTGCGTTTGTAAACTCATATCGTACTGCTGGAAATCATCCCGTTTGGCTGAGGGAAAAACTAATATGCATTGTATCTGGCTGGCTGCGATACACTGCACATAGTAATACGATTAAATGTGTCAGCTACATCGGCGTTTGACGTGAAATATTGGATCTTGAAATGCGACAGCAGGTGTTCATCTCTCCTCACCACTGACACTCAAACCGAGATAATGAGATGCTGGGCAATTCATGGTTAAAATATAGCACAACATCTGAGTTATCTTGCAGTGCTGATTTTGTAAGGGGCGTGGAGGGGAAGGAGGGGGGGAGGTTTGTCTTGTGGGAGCCAACAAAACAGGATTAATTTGTAACACACTCTCCATGTGAATGTGTCCTTTTCCAAACATGCACTGTCCATATTTATATCTGCTTCTAGCAGCTCAGGAAAACGGATTATGTTCATTGATTAGAGAGGAATTGCATGAAGAATAAACACTCCCCTCGTCAGCACAGTGCAATGTTGTTGAGCCTAGCACAATGCATTATTTCCACTAGAATCACATGCTTGGCTCTGGCCCTCTACACATTTCAGTAAGGGAAATAAAGCCACGCTGTATTGGCCTGCATGTAATTTGATTCGTTTACATGAAGTCAAACAAGTTAAGTGGTCAACTGATTTATTTAAGGAAAACAGAATCTGACCTGACTGAAAGGATTTGAGAGTTGGGAGAGGGTTTGTCATGACATTTCAAAGGGCATGATTTTGGCTGCTAAGGTTCCTAAGACCCGACAATTTAGAGCCCTGGGAACCTGGAAATAAACCCGCCTGGGGTCCGGAGCAGCAGGGATGAGTAATAATCACAGACACACCCAGGCACTAGATGGAAAACCATGAATACCATGTTTTGATAGCCAGGCTGGAGCTGCTAATTCTGTTATTCCCTACATATGATACAAGTCTAAAAGCTCTGGGTCATCACTTTGAGTCAACCTGAACAGGTTTGGTGCGATTATAATGAACCTTTTTGACGTCCGAGGTTCATCTGCGTCATCGTCTTGTCAAGTCTTTGTTCGTTTTTTAAGAAGTTTTTTGCATCTTATTGTGTATTTTGTTGTGTCCTAATTCAGTTTGAACTACAGCTTTCGACATCTGTAGTCGGCTCTCTAGTCGTGTGTGTGTGTGTCTGTGTGTCCTGTGTGTGTGTGGTGTGTGTGTGTGTGTGTGTGTGCGTGACATAAACGATCCCTCCCTCCCCTACCAGGAGAAGGGACTACTTGAGCTAATTCCCCTCTCCTAGGCATCCGTGTCTAGTTGCATCCGTGCATATGAGAAATCAGTGTTTGACGACACAGAAAGGCGAATCATCAGAATCTCACACACACACACACACACACACACACACACACACACACACACACACACACACACAGTGTGGGAGAGGAAACACACACACCAAAATGTTAATACAGTGAACACCATGCGGATCACCTAATCCGATCATGACAAAGCCTGGGCGTAAAGTTACATGAAACGCTTGTTCCTACACAGGAGACTGTGAAATTGACTGATTAGCGAATATGTTTTAGAGACAGCTGCAATTAAACAAATATCACGAGAAAGGCGTGGGGGATGCTATACCTATATTTGTGTTCATGAGTTTAATTATAATTGAAAAGTTGCAAAAGCATATGGATTTATTCAAATATCCACATAAACCATCACGGTCACATAATGAATGTGGGCATTACAGGTAATACGAAATAAATGCCGTGGTAGTTTATAGGGAAACAGCGAGATGCTGGAGGAAGTTAATACTTCTTCCCCCATACCACCCCCAAAAAGGTAAAATACCCCAAAGATACAATAAAATAAGAAACAAAAATACAAAAAACACCCAACCAAACCCTAACCAAAACCAAATCCCTAACCAAAACCCAAACCGAAACTGGCACCGACCTTGATGGCCTCCACCGAGTCGTATTTGTCCAGCTTGTTGATGTGGTTGGTGATGCTGGTGTTGAGGGGGGCCGACACCGGGTGGATCACGGTGGCGTCGTGGGACTGCTGCTGGTAGCGCTGGCAGTAGGAGTACACCAGCAGGGTCACCAGGCAGCCCAGGATGGAGCTGCTCAGCCCCACCGCCATCATGTGGAACAGGTTGAAATCTGAACACCGCCAGGGGTGAGGGGGACAGGAGAAGGTGAGCGCCAAATAGCAAAAAGAGACCGACGTGCCATGAATTTTCTTACGACAACATATTGGAGAATTTGAGTTGCAGCTGCTTGGAATTATTGACCGCAAACACATACACACACACACAGACATACATAGATACAGACACACACACACACACACACACACACACACACACACACACATACATAGATACACACACACACACACACACACACATACATACACACACACACACACACACACACCTTATTTACACACACAGCACAGTATATGTAGTATATCATTTACCTCCACAGTAAATCTCCTCTTGACTTGAGCGGGCAATGGAGACTTCTGAAGGGAGAAAAGAGGGGAGAAAAAAAGAGGGGAAGAATTAGGGGAAGATAAATTGTACCCTTGAAGGTGAGTGTGGATATGAAAGCTGTACAGTTGGCATGAAACAGATTATCATAAAATCCACCAGCTAATCAGAACTGGGGCACCTGGAGTGGTTTATGAAAAGTATTGTCTCTCGTTAAAAACTAATGAACTACAAGACGTGGCTAATGAACCCTAATGGACTACGTTTCCCATTAAAATGGGATGAATGATCAGGTATAAAGGGGGAGGGGGGGAGCAGTAATCATAAGACTTTTAAAGGGTATTCTCGAGTACAAAGATTATTATATCACTATTAATCAAGAAAGAACTATCTCTTTTTACTACACTGCTTATCCTTCATATTCAACAATAACATTCTGACTTATAAATCAGTATCAGTATATAGAACAGTTTGTGGGTGCACAAAACTGCAAGTGTGTGGGTGAGTGTCAAACGATGATTTCAAGTCTTGTCATTCAGTCTGAGCCGTTCACAACAGGAACGTCAATGTTGTTTTAGCAGAGCGCGCGTGTGTGTGTGATGGTGTGTGTGGGTGTGTTTATTGATGCATTGAGGCAGGGAACAGAGTCATGGTGACCTTTGGAGGCACCAGACGCTGTGCTAACCATCCCTGGCGTGAGACAGATCAATGACCTTGAGCGCTCCGTACATAATTGGCTGGCGATGGTAAAATCCTTACCACGGGTGATGGAAACTGTCTGGAGTTGTGTGTTTGGGGGTGAGAGGCAGGGTAGGTCAATGCATTGGGGAGCACTCCACTCTTCAAGAAGTCTTTAATGTGAGTTGTTTTAAACTCCCACCAACATTCAACACGTTGGGGATCCAGCGGATTGGCTATTGGATCGCGAGTGTACGACCGGAAGTAATAGTATTTGAGCAACACTGTGAGGTATGTGCATACATATTTACATATTCACATTTATTCAAAAGGCTGTTCATCTATTTGTTCACTCTCTCACTGTCGTTTTTATGATTTTTCACATTTAATGCAATTTGATGCCACTCAAATCCAATGAAATGAAATCCAATCCAATCCAATGCAATCTACTCAACAATCGAATCAAGCCCTCCATCCTATCATGAGACATCTTCTAGTGTTCGACTTGCTACAGCGACAGCCACAGCGAAAAGGATCAGCAAAGTAACGTAACCACTACTTTTTTTGCCTTTTCCTCAATGGAAGAAGAAACAGCTGCTGGAATAGTGGGCTATTTGTAGGGTCTTGGTCCCCATGTCTTTTCACTAAATCACTAGGTTTATGCCCGGCTGCAAGAGGACAGCGAGCAGCTCTGCTCTGGGTGACACCATTATGGAACTATTACATAAGAGAACGCAGAGTTCAGACCTGGCTGGTGGGCAAAGCAGCTGAATCACAGTGTCTCTCTACAGGATTCACTGAGGAATCACATTCATATGTATCCATAATGGTAATAACTGGACCTCTCTGCACTACGAGATGTGGAGTCGGGGCTGTGAAGCAGTGTATGTTAAATCATGCATGAGTCCCCTAGCTTGCTAAACAGGAGGGAAATGGTGTAATACGCAGCACTCACCCCAACTATGGAGTCAACCTGTGTGTGTGTGTGTGTGTGTGATCACCTGATATAAAGTTGGAGTCAGGGGGGCAGGGCCTGGTCTCGGTGCTGTTGCCTGAGCACTGGTTTCCAGTAGGGAAGAGGACATCACAGTGGCGCACTCGCATCTGGGAGCCGGCCCCTTCACACTGGGACCAGTCTGACCAGCTGGACCAACTCTCTGGGAGAATGGTAACGCATGGAATACCGTTAACATACAGTAGTACCATCAACCTCCTGATCTGCGGTTGTGTGCGTTGGAGTGTGTGTGTGCGTGTGTTCTGTGTGTGTGAGTGTGTGTGTATGTGTGACCGTCTGTCAGCTGATATGAGCTTGGGTAGTGTGTGTAGACTGTGAGTGTGTGTGTCGTTGTGTGTGTTTTGTGCGTGTGTTTATCCGCTGAGAAGAACTGGGGAGGTGTGAGTGTTTGTGTGCGTGCACGTGAGAGAGAGAGACAGAGAGAGAGAAAGAGAAAAAGAGAAAGAGAAAGAGACAGAGCGAAAGAGAGATCATGTCTCATCTAAAAGTGCTTGTATGAGGATGATGATGGACAGCATAGCATTGCGATATTCTTCACACGTAGTCCAGCGAGTCCAGATCTGCATGTGCAGGTACTTTATTATGCATGAGGCCTGGGTCCTGTGTTACTTGCACCTCTTGTGCTTGATGAGTGGGTGTACATGTGTGTGTGTGTATGTGTGTGTGTGTGTGCGCCGGTAGCTGTGTGTGTTTGTGTGTGTGAGTGTGTGTGTGCTTACACCTGGACATTATGCATGAGGCCTTTGTGTGTCACTGCACACAATTCATGTGAAGTGTGCATGCCTGTGTGTGTGTGTGTGTGTGTGTGTGTGTGTGTGTGTGTGTGTTTGTGTGGGTGGGTGGATGTGTGCGTGTACATTCATACACATTTGTGTGTAGGAGTGTGTGTACGCTCCTGCTTGAAGGGAAATGTGAATTGAAATGAGTGAAAATGTACATGCCTGTGTGTGTGCCTGTGTGTGTATGTGTGTGTGTGTGCTTGACAGAGTGTGACGGAGTGTGTGTGTGTGTGTGTCTGTGTGCATGAGACATGTGGTGTCTGTGTGTGCATGATACCGAGATAGAGAGAGTGTGTGAGTGTGTGTGTGTGTGTGTGTGTGTGTGTGTGACAGAGTGTGTGTGTGTACCTGGACAGGGCTGTGTGTTGCACAGGGCTTCCTCAGTGTGCAGGCCCAGGCAGATGTCCCCTCCGTGGGCCGGCGGGGGGTTGCTGCAGGTCCTGGTCCTCATGTAATGTCCCCCCCCACATGTCACTGAGCAGCGCGACCACGACGACCAACAGGACCAGCTACCGTCCACTGACACCACAGGGATGGAGGGGAATCTTTTATTTAAAGCCATGTTGAAGGTAAACTGGATTCAATTGTGTATCGTTGTGTTTCTTCTTTTCTTATTTTTTGGGATTATTTACATTACGTGAAATGATGTCCAGAAAATAGGTAATCCCTGTGTGTGTGTGATTGTGTGTGTGTGTGTGTGTGTGTGTGTGTGTGTGTGTGTGTGTGTGTGTATGTGTGTGTATAGGTGCACCTCTGTGAATGCATGTAAGTGTTTTTGTATATGTGTGTGTGTTCTCCAGCTACTAGAGTGACTTCTATATGAACCAATGAACCAGGTGTTCACCACTCGACATGCTGAAGCACACGCACACACACACACACACACACACACACACACACACACACACACACACACACACACACACACACACACACACACACGCACGCACCAGCCTTCCGCCTCACTCATCGGTAACCTAGGTTACAGACGCGGGCGCCTGGTGCTGATGTGTGTTCGGATAGAGGACATGTGCAGCAGATAGCAGCGCGTGAGCGGGAAGAGCTCGGCAAAATGGCTAAGATATTGTAAGATATGTAAACCGGCGTAGGCGGCCTGGCAGACAGACGTTACCATGTATCATTGAGTTTGTCATTAACAGAACATTACACAATTGTTATGAGCGTTATGAGCGTTTGTTATTGTTAATAACCATTATATCAATGCGATGAGTGAATTGAACTGAATCGTTTAAAATGTGTGCGTGTGTGTTTGAAGTGTACATGGTAATCAGCGTGTTCTCTCCAGCTGGTATGGATGCCCTCTGAACCTCAGACTCCACAGTCCTCCCTCTAATTAATAGAAGAACATTAGCCGTGGAAGACCTTTGTCTTTATTTCAGTGTAGTTTTCCCTTCACACTGTGCCAGATATGAAGCAACATCTACAATACACTGCAGATCCTTCGGAAAACAGCGACATCCAAGTACAAAGTCATTTGCCAGAGCCCACAGCAACAGATGTTAGGATCCTTTGTAAACAGCGCTGGATAAAAGCCCACTTTTTACATTAGCAGATTGAGATGTTTTGCAGAACCGTTGGGGGGATTTCCATTAAGAGCCTGGACCAGGTTCTTTAAAATGCCAAATACATTTTGTCAACTCAATGTAATTTCTTTCTCTCGCAAAGTGACATATCGTTTACCACATTTGAAAGTCTATCCAACCATCCACTTATAACCTCAACTACCTCAAGACAGGCCCTAACCGAGGTGGCGTTTGCATTGAGTGTAGATAAAAAGTGTGACTAAAAGATGGGATAAGGAGAGTCCCTTTGGTTAACTTTCGAGAAGAATCACACCAACACTAAGGTAAAAGTATTAGTCGAGCTGAGAATATAAATAACCGTAGAAATCCATGGCCCCCCCAGACTCCCCCATTGCCTAGGCTACTGAGAGAATTATACATTCATCTGACATTTCAGGTTACACAAGATGGAGGAAGCGTTTGGGACCACTGCACAGACAGACAAAGGTTTTGTGTGTGGATGTTGACGCTCTGCCATCTACAGTACTAATCTAAAAGATTCCACCAGAACCTGTAACCAGACGCAAGGTGTTGATTGACAGGCAGCGTACAAAACTCACAGCATATGGAAAGTGGGATAGGAAAAAATTAAAGAAAGCGAATAGCTTGTCACTCTCTTGTCTCTCTCGCTTCCAATTGCACAGTAGCATTCCCAGACAGGTTTGACGTTTTAAAAATGACTTTCCATGACATTGGCTGTTCGCCTTTCTATGCTATCCTGCTGATCACGAAGAAGGAGGAAAAATACAAGAAAAAAAAGAGCAGGAAGACATGGTGGATATGGCCACGGGCTGGATAGTAATTCCAGGTAATCAATCACCACACCTGTGCCCTTTACCGGTTGTTTAATAACCCCCCCCCCCCCCCCCAATACATATACACACACACACACAGTCTCCAACTCCTCCAGTCAACCACATCGCACGTCAAAGCGCTCCAAATACCAAACTACAAGCCACCGCACATCCGTTTAGACAGCGTTATTACCTGCCTTGGCAGACACAGCATTCATTTCATTAGAGAGTGTCCCGTTATCCTCTTTGACTGCTGAGGAGGGGAAGGATTCAGCGGAGGGAAATGTATTGTCTCTGAGACTTTTCACATCAGAATGAAGCACACCGAACACCACTCTCCACCCCATAGCGAGCAGCATAATTACCCCAGGAAATAATTACGCACTGGGGCGCCAAAGGGATTGTCTCTCTGGTTCCTGGTGCAAATTGGGGTCTTGGAGGAAAAACTCCTATCTTGTTGCAGATTTCCATCTGTGTGACTCAGCCACTGCTCTTTATGGAGTGGAAGGCTGGTGTGTTTTCTTTGCTGCTCGCTTCTGACGTGCAGCTCACTCGTTCTTTATTCAACACTCTATGTAAAATACATGTCCTGCTTCTCGTTAAGTGTGGCCAATGGGGCGTGTTTTCTACTTTTTTTGTATCATTTTTAAAGGGGCTGAAAAGGACAAAAAGATGGCCATTCATATGACTGTTTTCTGCTCATGCAATGCAGTATGTCACACTCAAGCAAGATGTTTGGTGTGGACACTCATGTGCATAGTGTGTGTGTGTGTGTGTGTGTGTGTGTGTGTGTGTGTGTGTGTGTGTGTGTGTGTGTGTGTGTGTATGAATATACCTGGGCAGGGGGTGACGTTGCACTCCTGATATTCCTGTGCCGCTCCCATGCAGGTCTGCCCCCCGTATTTGGGCTCTGGGTTGGTGCAGGTCCTTTTCCGGCTGCGGACCCCCCGGCTGCACTCTCTGCTGCACTGGGCCCAGGAGCTCCAGGGAGTCCAGCCACCGCTGACCGCGTGGCCTGAGATCCTGCCCAGCCGGAGCACCTCGCCTGGGGCAGGGGAGGGACGATAGAGGGGCATGGTCAGCATGGAGCTTTGTGCTCGGCACAGACAGACGGACAGACAAACAGACAGAGAGACACACAGACAGACAGACAGATGGACAGACAAGACATACAAAGATAAAGAATGTGATAAGATGATGAGACAAGGAAATTATGAAACTTTTCAATCATGGTAAAAATGTGCTCATCTTTTACAATTAATGCTAATCACAAAGCAAACTGCTGATGATTCACTCATTTAATACTCCAGGCTATTATGACAGATGTGACGTTTCTCTCTCTGCAATTTCCATCCCCTTTGTCAAATTTGGTCTGCCACATCTCCTTCTCTTTTGTTCCAATATCACTTAAAAAAGTAACTACAACGTCTAATCGAACTGTACTTTCAGTGAAAGGCAAAAGCAAAGACAATAACAACCTACTGATTTAAATAATTGTACTCCAATAATATAAAATGTCTCTTTGTTTATCCTTCCTTCATTCCTTATCTGTCCACGTCTTTCTCTGTCTCTTTGTCCTTCCACCTTTGCACTCCCTCTCTCCCTCTCTCCACCCACATTCTCTCCATCCTTCACGTCCTCTCTGTCTGTGTTCTCCTCTCCATCTGCCGGGCCTCATGATCCGAGCACTAACCAGCCCCTCTTGATGCCACTGCTCTGTATTCCCTGGTGCTTGTGCAGTCAGAGGACAGCCGTGAGTGTTTACCAATCACCAGGAAAAAAACACCCATGACCTCGTCATAAGTACGGCAGACGTTGGCGCTGCACGGCGACCTCCCTTCACCCCCCCCCCCCCCACGCCCTCCCCGCCCCCTCTCCCTCCCATGACCTGTCTGTGACTGTCGTATGGACAGGCCCCAGCGAGGCCACAACTCTCTTTATTGATTCTGTGCAGGCAATGCGATGGACGGCCGCTGCCTGCCACAGTGACCCGTGCTCTTTATCAAGCCCTGTTGTGCTGTAAGGGAAGGCACTGCTCACATCCCCTCTACCCACCATGGAGTGTTTAGTACTCCGTCACGGGCTCTCTTATATTACATATGACACACACAATATCTCAAAAACACACACACACAGGCGTGCATGCACTCAGACACACACACACACACACACATACATATATACACACACACACACACACATTGGAACTTAGATGCTCGCTCTCACACACACTCACACACACACACACACCCACACATATACAGACACACACACACAATCATAAGCTCTCTCACATGCACATGCACACGCTCACCCACACACACTCGGATGATGTATTGCGTGTAATGCATCTTTACAGAGGTTGGCCTCCTGCAGCTCAGACAAACAATGTCGACGGCCACCCTGTAAAATATGTAGCTAGTGTTCTCCATCGATCAGTGGAGCAGAGCGCCGGCGGATTAATCTACACAGCCTCACCAAGCAGACGGGGCTCAGCCACAGCTAAGCAGGACACAGTGCAATAGCCAACTGTCCACCGTCCCCTGTAAACACACAGGGACATCTATATATTCCTCGTCATGCTATGTGAGTGTGTGTGTGTGTGTGTGTGTGTGTGTGTGTGTGCATGCGTGCACTCACGTGTTTGTATGCGTGTGTGTGCGTGTGTGTGTGGAGGGTGGGTTGTTAATGTCTGTAGGGGGAATGTGTGTTTGTGTGTATGTGTGTGTGTGTGTGTGTGTGTGTGTATTTGGAGGGAGGGTTGTTGATGTCTGTGGGGGGAATGTGTGTTTGTGTGGTTGTGCGTGCTGTGTGTGCGTGCTGTGTGTGCGTGTGTGTGTGCAGACACATGTGTCTGCACAACTATCTGTTGGCGGCCTGTACTGTACGTTCTGTATGTAGAGTGAGGAGGAGGAGGAGGAGGAGGAGGAGGAGGAGGAGGGAAGGTCAATCTCGGTTAAACCACAAACACTGCTCACAGCTATACTATTGACACAGAGAGATTGGGAGATAGACAGACAGACGGACAGATAGGGAGAGTAAAATAAATGAGTAAAAGCCGCCAGATTTATTCAGAGAGTGATGTGAGAGTGAGCTATACACTCATGCCGGGAGTTCTGCATAATGTGTGAACAACAGCAAAATACATGGAATCATATTTTCTATCTCCCATCTCGACTCGGATATGAGCTGTCAACATCTCCAACTCAGGCCGCTGGCAGATTGTGTGTGTTTGTGTGCAAGTATATAATGCATTGTCTATTGACATTTCTTGTGCATTCTTTGTCTTGCATTGTCTTGTATTATGTATAAACTTTCTTTGCATAATCCAAGTGTGAGTTTGACAGCGTGAGAAGGGCTGCACTGGGTTGTACTGCTTTCTGATTGGTCCCCTGTAGGTAAGAACAGCGATACATTCAGAAAACAACAGTACATGTTCAACTTTTCTGCCATAGAAACAGTATAAGAATAACAAACTATACCAAATATAACCATGCAGTCTTTATGACTGTACAGTAGGTACACTTTGGATAGAGCTTCAAGTGTGTGTGTGTATGCGCGTGAATGCATATGTGTCTATGCGTGTTTGCATGCATGTGTGAGTGTGTGTGTGTGCATGCACATTTGTGTGTGTGTGTGTGCACATGCACATGTGTGATTGTGAGCTCAAATTCATTATCCTGTGTGAGCAGTGCACCATACTCCTCTAACATCCATATAAAACCAGGGGCTTTCAGCTTGGATTACAGCTGGGGGAGCTGTCAGGCTCATGGGAGCTGTCCCGGGTCACTCAGGTACAGAGGGATTCACCCTCAGCTACTCAAAGTAGAACCCATGTGACCCCTGTCTTTTATGCTTCAGTAGTCATGGCAACAAAACTGGAGGTCGCCATGGAACCACACCTAATACCATGATACTGCTGACTCTCAAATATAAAGAGCTGTAGGAAACAGCAACACTATTAATCACTGCTGTCACAAAACGTTTAAACTTATTTGTGTCTCACACACACACACACACACATGTGCACATGCACACACACACACACACACACATACACGCACACACACACACACACACACACACACACACACACACACACACACACACACACACACACACACACACACACACACACACACACAGTTTTACTGCCATGAAGTCTTCATGGTTATAGTCTTTGTTATTCATGTATTGTAAAGAAAGTACAGTGAAATCTCACTCTATTTTTTCCATACTACCTGAAGTGCTTTATGCAAATATGCTTCAAAATTCCAATGGTCACAACAATATGGTAATTATTTATGTTTAGGGATTATAAAATCCAATAATCTCAGAGGGATTTGTTGTTAAATCTAAAGTCAACTTTTTGAACACTCATTAGTTCCACCCCATTTCCTTTGAGATAACCACAGAGAGAGAGAGAGAGAGAGAGAGAGAGAGAGAGAGAGAGAGAGAGAGAGAGAGAGAGAGAGAGAGAGAGAGAGAGAGAGAGAGAGAGAGAGAGAGAGAGAGAGAGAGAGAGAGAACGATACATAGATAAACAGTGTTGGTACCTGGTACCTGCAGTGTTGTGTACCATCATATTTTATCTCAGAGGGAGAGAGAGAAAGGGGGGAAAAGAAGAGGAGGAGTAAGACAGGAACAGGCATATAGAGAGCTGAAAAAACACTGACACCTGCACACAGGTAGATAGACAAAAGAAAGTGAAGGAAACATGGGAGAAGAGATCGAAAAGAAAACAAGAATGGGAGAAAGAAGAGAGGTGGTCGAGAGCGTGCTGAGAGGGAGAGGGAGAGGGAGGGAGAGAGAGGGACTCATGTAGCATCTGGGGGGGGGGGGGGGACAGTGAAGGAGGAGGAAAGATCAGAAGAAGAAATAATCAGAAGAAGAAGAAGAAGAAGAAGAAGAAGAAGGAATGATGAAGCCATCGTTCACCCCCATGAGCGAACATGGTAATAGAGCAGCCTTCTGTGGACGTGTCCCTGCCATCTGTGTAGTGCCTTTTGCTTTGCTTTTTTCTCAACCACACAGTTACATTGGAATAAATTAATGTATATTTTGGAAGCGTATTCTAACACCTACTCCACCACCCATGACAACATATTCAGAGTGTAAATTCAATTTGAGTGCATCTCCTCATGAGTAATTGATTAACGCCTGCAGGCATATGTGATTTTCTGAACATCTCTCTTCCAGAGGAAGCATTGTGTTGCTATTGTGTGGGGATTCGGATTATTGCTAAATGTAAACACGCCCAAGGCAACAGCATGATTCAAAATAACATACCTTTTGTTTTAACGTAATTTTAAATGTAAAATACTACATCATATATATCAACATACATGGTCACAAGCAGCTTATCAACTACTTTCTGAGCCATTGCTTGCTTATCAAAAACCTGTTATTACACCATCTCTGGTGTTGTTGAAAAAGAACATTATTTAAGTAGAACGAAGTAAACATGGCTTCATCTTTATGTATACATGCATTATGTGCCAAAGATACTTATCAGTCGAGTTTCGGTTCCAAGAACACCCACAGCACAGTAATAACAGTGCTTCAGTATGACATCATCATTTCATTAACATTTCATGTAACAAATGGGCCACTTTCTCAATTGGACTTGCAGCCATAGGATGCTTAAATATGTGAAAAATAAGCCAAAATATAAACTTGGGTACAGAATAAGTTTGTTTGAGATGTGATGTCAGATACAGTCTTTTAAATCTATTGTTCCTCCTGCGATTGCCTCAGCCATTTTAAGGAAACACATATTGTTTTCACATTAATTTGGAGCTTTGCAGCTGCACATTTAACACATTTAATTGCAATATAACAGCAACTATTACAAACTTAGTTGTTAATGTACTGTTATTCCATATGTCTTTTTCGTATGTCAAACTGCCAGCGTGTCTCGTTGAAGTACAATCTAAAGGGTTTTGGAAACAAAAAAGAAAGAAACAAAATCATACTTTTACTTGGTTTTACTCCAGGCATATAGAATGTGATCGAAAAGACAAGGATGACAATGAAGATAAATCACTTGCCGTGTGTGAGAAATGACTTTAAATCATTACAAACCTTAATTAATTCATTGGCGTCACTTGATCAGTGATACGCGAGAAGGCGATATGTTACAAAGCACCATTCTCAGTGCTTGGATGAGTTGCACATCCTTGATTGATGTCTATTAATAACTAGGAAGAGCGGTGTGCAAAGTCAAGGTGATGATAGGCAGAAAGACAAAAGAGGGAGAGTGCTCAAAGATGAAAGACCCAACATCAAATCGTTTGCCTCAATGAGAAAGCAGGGATTAACCTTCCTCAACACATCGCCATGACAGGGATGATGAATGTTCTGCGCTTCGTGTCAATAGCGAGTGTCATTTCCACGAATGCAATATCCAAAACCTTTACAAGGCAAGCTCACATCTTATGGGTCTCTGATAGGGCTATAACTGGGAGAAAAAGTCCCATTCAGTTGAAGAGATTGAGAAAATGTCTGAGCAGAGGGCAACGGAACGCGACCTCTCATTGGTCAAATGGTCAGAGAGGAAACTTTGAATCAGAGAAACCCTCTCAAAAAAAAGGTGTACAGATTTCTTTAAAAGCAATAACAGATAAGCTTGAAAAAAATCGATACACCCCCTCCCCCTTAGCTGTAATTATCTTGCAGTGACCCTGATGCTATGCGAAACACTTCAGCGCTCCTCACCACTGACGGCAGCATTGGATCTACATGGGTTAGCCCGTGTATCAAAACAAGCACACACGTGTGGCAGCACATGAGCAGCAAGGGATGAGTTAACAAATAATACATTTTCCGATGCAAATCGATCTTCACTGGCATGATTCAATATCGATTCATAAAATCCTGAGGAGGTATTTGCATTAATTTTGTTTGTTGTGCCGTTATTGGCAGGACAGTGAGGAGAGACAGGACACAGGTTGGAGTAGAGAGGGGACAAAATGGAGCAGAGGACCACAGGTGGGAATCGAAACTGGGTCCTTCCTAGGAGTACCGCCTACATGGTTAGCCACCACCGCCAAGCCGTCCATTAGATCTTTTATACGCCGTTTCCTGTGGATGCTTGAAGCTTGAAGCTTTAACGCGGTTAGTCTCGCATGGCCAGCCTTTGCTTCTTCGACTTGCACGGCTGTAGTGTGTTGGTGATGTTAATTAAAAAGTACATTAATGTCACTTGCTTTGGGGTCAGTTCTTAATGTAAACATTCATCTGTTTTATTATGCACCATGTTAGAGGGTTCCTTGTGCTATTTACAGCATTAGTTCTCTGAGAATCTCCTTCATATCCAAACAAATCGATAATGAATCGAATCGGGACCATGTGAATTGGAATCGCACCGATTTGGGACATCAGTGGCGATACCCAGCCTGCATACATCAAAGACACACACACATGCACACACACACACGTCGTGGAAACACTCCAACAAGAAAATAGATTAGGATATGTCGTGGAGAATACAGGATTATTTAATGTATGCATATATTAAGCCTCTTCTCTAGCAGAATGAGCCATAAACAACGTTTTACAGAGTTTCTTATACTGTTGAATGCCCAATAGGAGAGCTTCGTTAAAGAAGAAAATGTTCACATCGGGAGGTTTATGGCTCTCGAACAAGGAGATGTGTGCACAGGTGGGGTTGCAAAAACTAGATACGTTTATAGATAGTAAACGTATAATGGGTATGGTATGGTATGGAACAAGGACACCCTGCTCATCTAACTTCCAACCAGCAGAGGTTGAGCCATCTTCCTTGTTTAGCTCCCGTCATATAGTCTAGCCTCAATTAACCATTGCGAGGCTACCTCATGATCCTCTAAATTAACCATTACGGAGGGCCTGTCTGTGACTGTCATTTGAGTTTAGACAGCTATTTGGAGAGATACCCTTTGATGACTGTGTTTTTCCACACTTCTTTTCATTCATATAGCAAATATGCAAGACAACGATTATACTTTCTTTATATGTATGGTATATAATAATTATATTTCCTTTAAACATACAGTCAATTTCTCCCATAACACACACACACACACACACACACACACACACACACACACACACAAGCACACAAACACACACATACATGTAGCAGCACATGAGCAGAATGCTTACATCAAACACAAACAAACACACACACACTCAGCAATATCTGAAAGCGCATGAATTAAACACACACACACAGCAACACATGAGGAAAGTGCATAAATCAAATACAGACACAGAAAACGCATACATCAAACACAAATACGAGCAATACATGACATGACTCCCCCCCCCACCCACCCTGACACACACGCACCTTGCCTGTAGAAACCTTGTGGGCCTTCTGCGATCATCTTCACCAGCTCATACAAGCCCAGTGTGCCCAGTGTACAAGCCCAGGCTACACAGCTAATGCTGAAACAATCCTTGAAAGCAAATAGCTCTAAATCCATGTAGCGTGCGACCGTAGATAAATACGTGTTCACACTAAGAAAACAGTTCTCATTTATTATTTAAAAGGCAATGCAGTGGGAAATAAAACTGAGCAGAAAGGTATATAACTAAACTGGATAAAATATGGATCGGAAATTTTGCCTTATAATTGAGGAACTTTTTTATTGAAGGCACTGTTTGTTATTCCGAATTGACGCCACACTCTAAATGACCTCTTGCGTCTTAATGTTAAAATAATAACATCTTGGCAAACCTTTTGGCCAGAAAGTGATTAAATCCCAGATTAAACAATTCAGCAAGTACACCGTACACCTTACAGATCAGCATCCCACCACCAGCTCCTCCGCGTTCCAACATACCGCTGTTTCAGACCAAGTGTGAAGCAATTATCACAAACAAGCATTTATACAATGCATCTGCATGAGATATGAATCAGAAAACACACACACACACCCAAGGAGACAATCACTCGCTCATACCATCTGCCTTCACTATAGTCGGCTCCGCTCCCTTGCCACAACAAATCATCACACACGTGTGAAGAAGACTGTTGATCGCACATCCATCTTAGCCGAAACAGCTCTAATTAACGACACCCAGGATGGTGAGTCGGAGTTCTGGTGACATCCTATAATGAAACATGTTGTCCCCCCCCCCCCATGTTAATCACATGCATGACACATATATTATGTCTCTCTGGTTTAAGTGTGTGTGTACGCGTGTCTGTAAATGTGTGCGTGTGTATGTGTGTTTGTGTTTGTTTGTGTATCTGTAAATGTTTGTGTATGTATGTGCGTCGATTTGTGTGGGTGGGTTTGTGTGTGTGTGTGTGTGTGTGTGTGTGTGTGTGTCGATTTGTGTGGGTGGGTTTGTGTGTGTGTGTGTGTGTTTTTGCGAAACAGAAAAAAGCACCTTGTTCATGTGTTAAAGGGAGGGTGACAGGGCGCGCGTCTGACTGTGTGTGTTGTGAGGGAGGGGGTGAGAGTGTGAGAGATGAAAGTGAGACGGAGAATAGAGAGAGAAATAGAGAGAGAGACAGAGAGAGAGCTGAATTGAGTCGTAACTGTCGGGGTGGGTTAGAGGTTCATTAACACGCCTGATGGTTGGCTCTGTAAATGGAGGACGTGATGGGAGCCAGAGATTAGCATCTCCTTCCCCTGAGTTGCAGACTCACACAGAGAGAGCCTGACACAGGGATTGAGGAAGAGGACGGCTAATAATAAATGCAAGGCAGAAAAAGAAAAACAGGACAGGGAACCCAAAATGACAAATGGCAGGGAAATTGCAGAAAGAAAATGAAAATGTAGCTGTTGAAAGAGAGAATGAAAGCAACTAACTACCTTCAAAACTAACAAACAAACCAACACAACAAATGAAAGTAATAAACAAACCAAGAAACCCAAAGCGACAAATTGCAAAAACTAGTAATAAAAAGAGAGAAAGAAATAAACAAATCAAAACTATAACTATCAAACAAACTAACAAACTTACCAAACAGTCAAACACAGAACATTGACACCAACAAACACAACAACTATTTCAGGGGGAAAGCATCCACCCAGCACTAGCAGCAGCACCACCCTTCCTGTGGGATGTGTTGTACAACGAGCCACACTGGTGGTGGCACCAACAGGGCTGAGACAAAGTGACAGGGACAGACATAGACCCCCCCCCCCCCCCCCCCCAGCAGAAAGACACACCATGTGTCTCCTCTCCTCTCTCCTCCCGCTCCTCACCGTCAGTGGAGCAGCCGGTGGAGCCGTCGCTGGAGCAGTAGCGCATCTCGATGCGCTGCCGGCCCACCTCCAGCAGGCTGGCCTCCGTCACGCGTGCCTTGCAGGTGTAGCGGAAACGCTGCTCGTAGTGGCCGCCGTTGTCCGAGATGTTGACGGGGGTCCACGGCGTCCACGGCGTGGTCTTCTTCAGGTCGGGGCAGGGCGCGGTGTTGCAGGACTGGTACTCCTGGTGGGAGAGGGGGGGGGGGGGGGGGGGGGGGGAGGAAGGGGTTCAGTGGGGGAAGGGGTCAGAGTTTGTGTGTGGGTGTGTGGTTGAGTGAGGTTGTGATTGAGTAAGTGAGTGAGCGAGTGGTTGTCTTTGTGTGTGTGTGTGTATGTGTGAGTTAGAGTGTGTGTGACATGTGAGTGTGTGTGTGTGTGTGTGTGTGTGTGTGTGTGTGTGTGTGTGTGTGTGAGTGTGTGTGTGTGAGTGTGTATGTGTGAGAGTAAGGGAGTGAGTGAATGACTGAGTGCGCGTGCGTGCGCGTGCGTATACATGTGTGTATATACACTATATTGCCAAACGTTTTGGGACGCCTGCCTTTACATGCACATGAAGGTTAATGACATCCCATTCTTAATCCATAGGGTTTCATATGGAGTCTGCCCACCCTTTGCAGCTATAACAGCTTCAACTCTTCTGGGAAGGCTTTCCACAAGGTTGAGTTTTGGGAGTTTTGGGAGTTGGGAGTTTTGTTTATGGGAATTTTTTACCATTCTTCTTGAAGTGGATTTGGGAGGTCAGGCACAGATGTTGGACGAGAAGGCATGGGCTCGCAGTCTCCGCTCTAATTCATCCCAAAGGTGTTCTATCGGGTTGAGGTCTGGACTCTGTGCAGGCCAGTCAAGTTTCTCCACACCAAACTCGCTCATCCATGTCTTTTTCGACCTTGTTTTGTGCACTGGTGTGCAGTTATGTCGGAACAGGAAGGGGACATCCCCAAACTGTTAATCCATAGAAAGTTGGGAGCATGAAATTGTCCAAAATGTCTTGGTATGCTGAAGCATTAACAGTTCCTTTCACTGGAACTAAGGGGCCAAGCCCAACCCCTGTAAAACAACCCCACACCCTAAACTCCACCAAACTTTACACTTGGCACAATGCAGTCAGGCAAGTACCGTTCTCCTGGCAACCGCCAAACCCAGACTCGTCCATCGGATTGCCAGACAGAGAAGCATGATTTGTCACTCCAGAGAACATGTCTCCACTGCTCTAGTGTCCAGTGGCGGTGTGCTTTACACCACTGCATCCGATGCTTTGCATTGCACTTGGTGATGTAAGGCTTAGATGCAGCTGCTCGGCCATGGAAATCCATTCCATGAAGCTCTCTACGCACTGTTCTTGAGCTAATCTGAAGGCCATACGAAGTTTGGAGGTCTGTAGCTATTGACTCTGCAGAAAGTTGGTGACTTCTGCGCACTGTGCGCCTCAGCATGCGTTGACCCCGCTCTGTGATTTTACGTGGCCTACCACTTCGTGGCTGAGTTTCTGTTGTTCCCAATTGCTTCCACGTTGTTATAATACCACTATACAGTTAACCGTGGAATATTTAGTAGTGAGGAGATTTCACGAATGGACTTATTGCACAGGTGGCAACCTATCACGGTACCACGCTTGAATTCACTGAGCTCCTGAGAGCGACCCATTCTTTCACAAATGTTTGTAGAAGCAGTCTGCATGCCTAGGTGCTTGATTGTATACACCTGTGGCCATGGAAGTGTTTGGAACACCTGAATTCAATGATTCGGAGGGGTGTCCCAATACTTTTGACAGTATAGTGTATGAGTATATGTATATATATATATATATTTTTTTTTATATCTTGCCTTTCAAATAAAGGCAGTTGGGTGCCCTTATTTGAAGAGGAATCCTCCCCGAGTTAATCCGATTTCAAGCGTGTGTACAACGGGAGTAATTGTGAATTGTTAGGGTTGTAATTACG
>JACYXH010000242.1:1085000-1140000 GCA_026745465.1 Lota lota
GGAGACAAGGTTTATTGTCTTTCACGGCGAAAAGAGCGGCCTCTTTAAATACCTCTGCGTGCCACAGACACCCCTGGCAGGGAGAGCTGCCGCTTTTATACCACTTTTGAATAATGCATCGGATATTCACAGAGGGAGGTGGAATAAACATCAATACAGCGGCCCCTCTAAACCAGAATTGAGACAAATCCCCAGCTGACGCGCAGACGAATGCACACGCACGCAACACATACACGTCACACACCTCACACACACACGTACACGCCGGACAAAAGATAATAATAAAGAAGAAGATGATACCCATAGAAATGAGTTTTGCGCTGCCGTGGCGGTCCTTTATTGAGCACTGGGTACGAATGGTGCCCTTCCATGCCCTTACCTGACCATAACAATTGATTGACCCATCTGAAACATTGAGGATGGGGGCACCCTTCCCTGAAGAGATGGTTTAGTTGTCATCTCATTTCGGCTCTCTGCTGTGGGCCAGCTAATGGGAGAGCAGGTAGTTAGTGGGATGAAAAAAGATCCCCAAAAAACACCCACACACACTTGAATCACTGCTCCCACTCCACTCTGCCAAATGATGGCGGGTACTACGCGACTCCATTTTGGGAGAAAACAAGGGCGAAAGTGAAAACGTGCAGGCGGGATAATGGGGGCGAATTGTCATGTGAAACATTCAATTACACTGCCAACCCCCCCCCCCCCCACCCCCCCCGCTATCCTCGAGTCACTGCGACGGCTCTCTGAAGCAGTGGTGTCGCTAACAGCTACCAACCCCCCCCCCCCCCCCCCCCCCCCCCCCGACGGCTAACGTGGTAATGTGTCCCTCGCTCAGAGCGCGCTCGGAGGTCTCTACACAGCTTTCAAACGAGGTCTGAGTGCGGGTGAGATCTCTATAAGCTAGTATGTTACCTCCAGGGTGTACCTGTGTGTGTGTGTGTGTGTGTGTGTTGCTGTGCTCGTGTGTGAGGGTGTGTCTCTCATAAGGCAACACACACACAGGAGGATAAGGCATTGTTTGCGTACACCTTTATATGAATGTGTGTGCAGGTATATGCAGGTGTGTGTTAGGTTAGGGTTAGGGTAAGTGTGTGTGTGTTGCATAAAGCCATGCGTCATGTGGATGATTAGGCAGTGTGTGTTCATGTGTGCTTGTATGAAGTGATGCATCTCCAGAGTGTCTCTTTGCTCTTCCCTGTCCAGACATGTTTACTTTTCTAGGTGTCATGGGTGAAAGTGAACAAGTTCAGAGAGGTAGAGGGAGAGAGAGTTAGAGAGAGAAAGAGAAAGAGTAAGAGAGAGAGAGAGACAGAGAGAGAAGGAGAAAGACAGAGCGGGGGGAGCGTACCATGGCAGTTTGTTAGAGAGCGGTCAAGATGTAAGTCTCACTTTGTTCTGTTCCACTAAGGACATGTGGACATGAAGCTATGCCTATGTCTGTGCCTCAGTGTGTGTGTATGACTTCATGTAGTAGAGTATACCAATAGTTTTTACAGTGTCGGTATTAAGTAAGTAAATATGTAAGCAGTAAGTATAAGTAAATATGTGTGTGTGTGTGTGTGTGTGTGTGTGTGTGTGTGTGAGTGAGTTTATGTGGCTTTTTTTGAGTGTTTGAGTAAATGTGCGCAGGTGTGTATGAGTTTGTTCAGGGATTTTATGCTGTGTGTGTGTGTGTGTGTGCGTGTGTGTGTGTGTGCGTATGTGTGTGTGTGTGTGTGTGTGTGTACGTGCGCAACGAGTCTGACAATCTGTGAGTGGTGAGAAATGCCTTGGATTTTCGTTACACTCAGAAAAGGCCTTTAATGGTACAGTGAGAGCTGTGTGTTTATGTGTGGGCTTGTGGTGTGAGTGTGTCCGTGTGTGCTTTCATAGTTCATAATGGGTTTATCTGGCAATGTGAATGTAATGGGCATGTCAATTCACTGTGTGTGTGTGTGTGTGTGTCCTCTTTCTAACTCATCCAAGCAACTACATCTCCATCTATGGCTGTCGAGTCACGCTAAGGCCTAATGCAGCCCAGGTCTCCAATGACAAATCCGTTCAATTAGCACTGTCGGCCAAAACACACTTTGTCAAACACAGCGCCCTCTGCCTCTCTCCGTCTCTCTCTCCCTCTATCTCTCTTTTTCATTTGTAATTTATTTTTCGGCCCCATGCTCTGTCTTTTTTTTCTATCCCACTCTGGACCCATAATGGAGCCCAAGAGTCCACACACACACACACACACACACACACACACACACACACACACACACACACACACACACACACACACACACACACATGCAAACACACTCAACACACACTCAACACTCACATACACACAATGACAATGTCACTCTATTGGTTACTTAGCTCTCATTTTCACAGGCCTCCCACACGGTGGATCTCTGAGTAGGGACATACAACGGCGCTGAGTGCTGTTAAGTGGCTGCTGTACGTCTCTGCTGCTGTCTACCCCGCACAGTTTACTCTCTCAGTGAAGACATGGCGCTCCACAATGACACAATGGTCTTTTTGATCCGCGAGATGTGAAAGAGATACTCCCAGGGTAGGATAAGGCTACAAATCTTCTTTTTTACACTTTCTTCTCTTTTTCTTTCTTTCTTTCTTACTTTATGGCTTTCCTTCCTTCCATCTTTCCATCCTTCCATCTTCCTTTCCCTCCTTTATTCCTTCCTTCCTTTCCATCCATTGTTCCATGCTACAAATCTTCTTTTTTCTTTCTTTCTTCTTTTTCTTTCTTTCTTTCTTTCCTTCCTTCCATCTTTCTTTCCCTCTTTCATTCCTTCCTTCTTTTCTAGCCATTATTCCATCCTTACTTCCTCAGTTCCTGTCTCCCTTCCTTTGTTCCTTGCTTCCTTCCTCCGTAAACTCATCCATCCTGTCTGATACTACATCGGTCCCACTGCCGTGGCAGAACAATGCAGCCCATATGCTCAAGGAAGATAAATACTCATTTCAGGCCAATTCAGTGTGACATGAACATTATCGTCTCACTGCTCTATTTGTTCAGACAGACTTGATGCATGGGGATCTGAACGCCGCGAGAGAGAGGCACTGCATCACCGCGCTCATAGAAGAAATTACCTTTTTGAATAACACAATTCATCTTCCCGAATCTTTTTTTCAATGACATTCATCATCGTCCCCCAAGTTAAATATGTAGAGCGCTGAAAAGGCCCACCTCAATAAAATGAAACAATTTCTCCTTTACTTGTTGAAGCTGGTCCTTTCCACACAAATCTCAAGTCGGGTGACAAAATTATCTGCTGGGGACCAAGTCTGCAACATATGGCTCTTGCCCACTCACTCAGTCGGATGATTGTTTTACTCATAATTGAGCAGAGAAAGCAGGTTGTTTATAATAAGCCACATTTATAAGCACGATGGGCACTATGGCAGTGCTCTGTGACAGGGCGAGAGTGGCGGCCATCACTGCTGAACGCTGAATCAAATGTAGAATTCAACATTGACATCAAAGGTAGAGAAGATCTATAACATGAGTCTCATTTGCTAGAAATGGCATTCCCACCCGTCAGCTATTAGTGAGTGAAATACGCTGTGAGATTATCTCTTTCGAGTTGACTGCGCCTGCCTCTATATAAGAACATTTCGATTTAAGACCAGTCCCGTCTCTTTTCTGACCAAACAGATAAAGCTCATATTGATTTTGATATACTTATTGATCCCATGGGGAAATTCCTCCTCTGCACTTAACCCATAATAGCTAGGAGCTAGGAGCAATGGGCTACCACAGGGTAGCGCCCGGGATCCAATTCCAGATGTAGTGCCCTAGCCTTGGTCATGAGTGTCAACTTGCAAGTTTTTTTAGGGCATCTCTTCCGCGGACTACATCTTGTCTGTCCATCACAGGTGTGTGAAATGCAACACTTCTCAATGGCAAAAAAAAAAACGTAGGAACGGAGGGAACAGAGAGGGAGGGGAGTTTCTTTGGGTTGTTTAATTTCAAAATCTTGCTCTCTTCTTTCTCCTTACAACTCTTGAATCTTACCTTCTGCAGCTTCAACATACACCTCTCGTGAAGGCTATATGCTGCTCATAGTGTGAGCCAATGCTCACACTTTGTTTGGCATTGAAACTGATTTGTTTTATTGAAAAGTTATTAAGGTTTAAAATATGCAAGGATATGTAAGCGCAGCTGTGTTTGGGAACATGTTCGTGTTGATTGACAGGGCTCTCTGCTCTAGCCATTTGTTTTGCCAAACATGGATTTTTTTCTGCTTTCAAACACAGTGATGACTGTGTTCAAAATGCAGATTCAGAAAACAGTCTAAGACTAATATCACATATTTGGGTACAAGTTGTCAATGTAAAAATAGTTATTTCAGAGTCACGTCTCTAAACATCAATTTCACTGTCTATTTCACAGTCACATAAAACATTTATCACACCAAACTGGGTCACAATTGTTCCAATAATTACCACCACTGCCACACTAGATTGTGTCCATGTGTTTGATTATTTTATTTTATATGGTTTTAGGTTGAGCTTATTTGATGTATTTGATGTACTCGCATGATTCTTGCAGTTTTGAGTTGTGTCTTCATTATTGAATGCACTTATTGTCGCTTTGGTAAAAAGTGACTTAATGTAACGCAACCTAATATGTAATCAGTTATGATGACCTGTTCTATTTCTCATGATTTCTCATAATCTTATTTAATAGTGAGTGATTACAAAGTTCTGATTTCATTGATGAACCGAATGTGTGTCTGAATGTCATTCACTCGTGTAACCACCAGGGCGGCGTATTCAAAGGGCATCGGTGTGTGCTGCTGTAGAGCTCATGTTGCTCTCTGGTCAGAACAGTGAGCAAGAAGCGTGTGCTCAGGCCCAGAGCTCCGGTGACAGTGCTGAATAAGTGCACGTAGGACAAGCCGCCAAACCCCAGCAGGCTATTCTTTCACTGACCTTGTGCTTTTCAGTCTCAGTGGAATGATGTTTAAGTGGGATGAATAGGCATTCACCAAAGGAAAGAAAGGGGATTTTTTTAACTTTGTGTTTAATTCAATTTGGCATTTTTGGGACCCACTGTGCACATTTCAGTGGAGTCGAGACGACAATGTCATCAGTGAGAAGGAGTCTTTGAGGGATTTTGGAGATAATTTAAATTGTCTTCATGGATGCGAGACAGCCTTCGGTGCACTGCTGTCAAATGATGTCTGGTGAAACCCCAGGGGGTCATGACAACATCAAACATGACAGAGATACGCACGTAAATAACAAGCATATGCGCACACCCACAAACACTTACAAACAATCCTGATACAAAACAAACACATAGACTCACACACACACACACACACACACACACACACACACACACACACACACACACACAATCTCGCTCTCCATCCTAGACATGTACTGTGGTAATCTTAGGTATAGGTAGCTGCTGTGTGTGCAGCACTGTCTTATTGTGTGTGTGTTTGTGTGTGTGTGTGTGCGTGTGTGTGTTTGTGTGTGCTGGTGTGTTTGTGTGGGTGCTTGTGTGAGTGCCGGCATGTGTGTGGGTGCCGGCATGTGTGTGAGTGCGTGTGTGTGGGTGCTTGAGTACCTGCAAGTGTGTGTGTGTGTGTGTATGTGTTTGTGTGTGTGTGTGAGTGTGTTTGTGTGTGTGTGCTTGTGTGTGGTGTGTGTGTGTGTGTGTGTGTGTGTGTGCGTGTGCTTAGCACATGTCTGTTATAATTGAATGTGTGAGCATCTCTGGGAAGAGTGAACACAGACAGATGACACATCAAATACTTTTTCTTTGTGTTTGGGTGTGTGGACACAGGATATGTGTGTGTGTGTGTGTGTGTGTTTGTGTGTGTTCATAAAAACAAACAAGGTAAACAGTAATACCATTTTGATCAAACAGTTAAGAGTTGAGCTCGACAACCTACCAGCTTCAGATGCACCAGGGGAATGTTACACTGCTATTGTCGCTATTATCGTTAGCCGTCTTATTACAATATTAACATTTATTATCAACTTTATGGGGGATCAGCATGTATAATTGCATCAGTGGAGTCTGCGTGTCCAATTAATTCAACACATACAATACAAATGAAATGTGTGAGGTTAACGAGTATCAGGAGGAAATACAATGCTACATGCTAAATGCTATCAGTATCGCTATGGAGGGGGGAAAAAGAGGACACGGGGAACCCAAAAGAAAGAGAGGTTTTGACCTTTCGCCCCTCCCCACTGACCCAGGAAAGCTCTATCTAACTTGACACTTCCTGCTGTGTGACTCCTCTGGGAAAGTTTTCCCCATCAATGTTCCCAATGCTAAAAATATATATTTAGTCTTAAAATATATATATCTGGAACATTCCTGCACCCTTTCGTTCTGGAGGCAGTGAGTTTCTGTGCAGCTGTCCAATACACTTGGTACTGACATCCCTCTGGGAATAGTTGCTGGGTGTTGGATTGCGTAGGAAATACAGTCGAATTCTAGGGATGCTTGTTATGTGAGTGTGTGTTATATGTCTGTATGTACCCGTATTTTGTGTTTGTGTCACAGTGTTAAACTGCTACTGACTAGCGGGCCATCTTTTCACTTGAGTTTTTGTCGGCCCAAATGTGTCACAGCCAATCATCTTGTAAAATGTAATTTCTGGATTCAAAAAAATAAACCAGGACAGCAACAACCACACACTCACACAAACAGACCCTGAAAACACACACACAAACAGTATATGTGACAAAGGATGTCTTTTGGAATTTTCAGAGGTCTATTAAAAAAATATGCGCACAAAAACACACACACACACAAAACAAGAAGACTGAACGCATCCCCAACTGGGATCCTTGTATCAGTATTAAACCCCATTTCTAAGAAGGGATTGGTGAAATATCATTAAGTTCCTTCCCTCGCTTTCCTAAATAGGAGTGTGGATAAAGAGACGTGCTTTCAAACTGCATGGTGGATTCTGTCAACAAGGAGCGCATAAAGACCGCTTGCATCATTTTGCTCTGGTGCAGGAATTATTGCTGAAGATAAGCCTGTCGTCATGTATGGAGTGATTACTGTGTGTGTGTGTGTGTGTGTGTGTGTGTGTGTGTGTGTGTGTGTGGTGTAATAGAGCAGTCTTGGTAATGCAGTACAACAAATGAAAGCACTGTCTCTTTATAAATATACGGAGGGGCTATTTTGGTGTATTGGGTGTTTCTTATCCTCCCTCAATGTTAAAATGTTAAACTGGTTTAACGGCAAGTCACTACAACAATATATGAGAGCAGAAGAAGAAGCAAGGGAGAGAAAGAGAGAGGCACAGACAGACAGAGAGAGACGGAGAGCGAAAAGGATTGATGGACAGGTGGGCAGGCCCGCTCTTCTTATCATAAGAAATGGGTCTGACATACCTGGCTACACCCGGGACACTCGTTTCCGTTCTCGCAGGTCCTGCGTCGTGACTGGATGCCTCCTCCACACGGCACCGTGCATCGTTCCCACGCCGACCACGCTGACCAATAGACATGCGCCGGGCAAGGCAGGTGCTCGTTGCAGTACCTGTGAAGGAAAGTACAAAATAAAAAAGGATCCTTCGAAATGAGTGTGTGGTGTGCCTGTGCTTTTAGGTAACTATAGTTTAGTGTTTCTTTTTGGCAACGTCAGGATTTTTGTAGCACATAACCCCATTTAATTGACTGGACACCTGCTACGTAGCAAAATGGCGGTCGTCTTGCCTCTCTCTGCAGTAAATCACATCTTTGGCAGGACAGCTAAAATTATGTATGATGGGCACCAGAGGCGTCACCATACTTACAGTCCTGTCGACAGCAGCACTGAAATAGCTCCAGCAAAGAGACCACACCACAAGATAGGGACTGTTGAACAACCCTGTAAAATTCCCCCGAATAAACTTTAACAGACCAGACAGACACATCTCTTTTATGTGCCTATCAAGCTCTGACAAATGGCACCCTGTAAAACAAAACACGACAAAGAGCCCAAAACCCCATCGTATCGCGCTCCAAGGGCGTGTGTCTAAACATGGCACGTGGGGTAAAATAATGAAAGAGCCAACGCAAAACGAGAAGTGATGTTCAGACTCTCAGCCTGGGTTATAATGAGCGCGTGTGAGGTATGTATTTCCTGTAGCTCAGTGACGCATGCAGCCCAGGGAAAATGGACGCATGCATCACTCCTAATGCCATCCTTTACGAGACAGTGTAATGGCGGCATCTAAAACGCTTAATTACTCAGTCGTCGCTACGCAATAACAAAACCAAGTGGCTAGCCCTATTAGAGCCACGCGCTTAATCCTTTATGTCTGACTAGTAAAACTGCCCTTTTATTGCCATTTTGTTGTGCCTTGGCGCATGCAAACCCTATTTTTTTAAGGAAAATGCTCACGATGTGTTCTGAGGATTTCACTTTGTATTCGTGGACACCTCAAGGCAGGATAATTCTATTGTCTTGTTCCGGGAATATTCTGGCAATGATCATAGGCGATCAAAACATGAATTCTGTATGCTGAGGATACAGAAAGCTGCAGAGAGCTCAACTGAACACACAGTTCCAATGAAAGCCCAATGCTTGTAACTACAGGATTTGTCAATGTCGATGTTTCACACTGGTGGCCTCCCATGGTAAGAATGTATGCCCTCACAGTATTGAAAGACACAGCGGTTGAATGCCTCCACCAAATGGCACGTATTTAATATGTGTGTGTGTGTTTAGGGGGGAAGGGGGTGTAGAATAATACCCAAGCAGTGACAAGCTGCTACAAATGTTGACAGGTTTCTGATTTCAAGGTCTGAGTACATATGCCAAATACAAAGTAATTATTTTAGCCATACGAAGACGGGATAATCAGATTCCTTTTATCATCATTTTCTTCTTCCAACCCCCAGAATTTTTTTTTTTACGTCTTAACGAAGTGTACATATTAAGAATGTTACTAATTACTGACTATTGGCTGAGTTAGCAGAAAATATTGTATCAGCGCGCTAGAGGCAGTAACAACAGAAGGTCCGTAAACACATGCATTTAGCAGCCAAATTTAGCCTGGAGCACTGCTTAGCATGGCCCAACTAAGATCATTAGCTTTTTCTCTGCAAACTGCAGAAAACAATTGGGTATTCATTCACGAAGAGGCTTTTAAGAAAGTTGGTTTTGGTTGAATTATTTATGTTGTATTGTTAGAATCTACACACATCATGGGATGTGTGTGTGTGTTTATCCTTGAGTGTGTGAAGGTGTTCACCCCACATACACACACATATTTCTGTGTTTGCAGCATAGCTTCTCCATGGCTGCTCTCTCTTTCTCGCTCTCCCATTCTCTCTCTCTCTCTTACATTGAGACGTATGTAAAATACCCGATTGTGGTATGGCTTTCTCTTGAAACCAAACCTTTTCTCCCCGTAGAAAACGTTCAATATACTAGTTTCTTTTTCCCATCATATTCTCCACATGTCCACATCTCTCATGTTCACAATATGGCTGCTGGCCACCTCCTCCACAGTATGTCAGGGGTTAAAATAAAAATATGGAGAGAGAGAGAGAGAGAGAGAGAGAGAGAGAGAGAGAGAGAGAGAGAGAGAGAGAGAGAGAGAGAGAGAGAAGGAAAGAGGAAAATAGAGTGAGAGAAAAAAGAGAGAAATAGAAGGGCACAGCAAGGGGTAAAAACAAAATGGCTGACTATCTGGGGAAGAAGGTTGTAATGGAGGGTTCGGCCTTTGACGGCCACATCCAATCACTTCTGCTCCCCGCCACTGCCTTCTTTTGTTGCTATGGTGACACCTGGTAACAATTTCTCTCTCCGGCCATCCATCTATCTCCTACTGTATGAGTTATTTGCAAAGGACCACGGGAGGCTGGAGAAAAACACATCAGCCAGACAACAGGAGAAGAATGAAGAAAGATGGCGGTAGCTGGGTTCACAATTAGCCCCAGCAATTTACCATCCATCCATTACAGAGCATCACTACCCAGCAAGTTCAGCCAGCGCTAAATTATTTCCCTTCTTCCCTATATGTGATTGAAACAAAAAGGAGGACCATCTTTTTTTATGTTTCAGGGATCACTGTTCCTCACTTAAGACTGGCTGTGTGTGTTAAAGCCAGAAAATGACCCGGCCCCACTTCTTTCTTAATTGGTTGTTACAAAGTGGGAGTAACACGTTGGCGAAAGAAGCAAAATGAAAGAAGTTATCGTCTACAACTGTTTGTGATGGTTTTGATGACTTGAAATGATATGCAGTAAAACGTGATGAAAACACACACACACACACACACACACACACACACATACACACACTCTGTACAGGTAGGTGGATCCTTGACGGTTTGTGTAAGCCACATAAATATTATAGGTGTATATGGATAGGTGTATGTGCCTGCATGCGTGTGTGTGTGTGTGTGTGTGTGTTTGCGTGTGTGTGTTTATCTGTGCAAGTGTTTGTGAGGCTGCACATGTGTGTGTGTGTGTATATGTGAATGTGTGTGTCTGTGCATGTGGGTGTGCCCATGTGTGTGCATGTGTGTGTGTGTGTGTGTGTGTGTGTGCATGTGAATGTGTGTGTCTGTGCATGTGGGTGTGCCCATGTGTGTGCACATGTGTGTGTGTGTGTGTGTGCATGTGAATGTGTGTGTCTGTGCATGTGGGTGTGGGTGTGCCCATGTGTGTGCACATGTGTGTGTGTGTGTGTGTGTGTGTGTGTGTGTGTGTGTGCCATACCGTTCCTCTCGGTTCTGGCCAACACACACGCGGCCCCCGTGGCGGGGCGTGGGGTTGCTGCAGGAGCGCTGGCGGACCTGGAAGCCGATGCCACAGCTTGTGCTGCAGGGGGACCACACGGTCCAGGGGGTCCATGCACCGTTCCTGGGGGTACACACACACACACACACACACACACACACACACACAGGCATGCACACACATATGCACACATGCGCGAACATGCACACACACACACACACACACACACGCACACACACACACAGGCATGCATACATAGAACATAAAACATGGTTAAGATGACGAATGCCATACTACAGATGATAAAGACTGAAAGGAAGACAGATATATAGATAGATAGATACAGACCAACAGAGAGAAAAATAGACATAGAGATAGACACAGTAGATAGCTACACAGAAACATAGGTGATATATACAGTAGATAGATAATTAAAAAGACAGACACACAGACAGAAAGCTAACAGGTAGCTAGACAGAGAGATAGATAGATAGATAGAAGGAAAGACAGAGATATATACAGTAGATATATAAACAGATAGACAGACAGATTGGAAAAAAAGACAGACTAACAGATAGCTAGATAGGTAGATAAATAGATAGATAAAGTAGCTTGATGAACAGATAGTAAAGCCCTTTCACACATGCAGTCTTTCCCTGCAATGTTCCGGAACATTTTCTGCATGGGGTCATGGGTGATGGGAACAGGGATCCATATTCCGGAAAATCTGCACCGTCAATTCGCCTGCTCAAGACCTAGTGACATTTCCAGATCACTTACACGTTCAGCTGTGTTATAAATGAAAGCAGTCACATTGCCGGGAGAGGCATTAAAGGTTTATGTCCGTCTGATTTAAGACGCTTTCACATGGAGCGAGCAAACTAATTGCCATTGCTATGCCATGTGTGAAATGGTGCAACACTGAACTGTTCCATAACATAGCTGCGTGTGTGAATAAGGAAACTCACAAGCAGTGCCTGAAAGGTTATCCCAGTAATTTAACGGGAACTATGTGTGAAAGAGGCTATAGACAGACAGACAGACGGACAGAAAGAAAGCAAACAGGTAGACAGTCAGACAGACAGAAAGACTGACATAAAGATAGCATGTAGACAGGCAGACAGATAGATAGATAGATAGATGACTGGATATACAGACAGAAAGCTAACAGGTAGACAGACAGACAGACACTTACCGCGAGCAGTTGGTGACCTCCACGCTGATACCCTGACAGGACTGACCACCACACTGGGGGGCGGGCTTATCACACGCCCGCGTACGACACAGACAGGCGCCCCCACCGCCGCCGTCGTTATGACTACAGGCAGCCCAGCTCGCCCAGGCGCCGAACCCCCCATCCACAGTCACATTACGCACCTGTTGGGAGGGGGAACAGGTGGGGGACAGAGTCACGAAAACCTTTTAATACCCCTTTAAAAAAGCCACACTGTTAGCTGCCTTTGTTGACGTTGGGATCACTTGCTAAATTTGCCTCACACAAACGAGACGGTGTTAGCTGAGGTGCAAAGCAAAGCCAGATGGGAGACGTAGAAATCGATTCGCCTCAACTAGACGCCACGGGAAACAATGTTTTTTCTGCATCAGCCTCAGCACATATCCACGATGCACAAGAGAGAGGTGAAAGCCTTGTTAAGCGAAGGATTAGTCACAAACTGACAGCAGAAATAGAGACAGACTCAGGAATAGAAACGGAGAGATTCGTCAAAGGTGGAGAGGGAGGGTAATTTACAATACATAAAGGAGAAAAAATAAGAAAATGGGAGAAAATAGCAGCCCTCACGTATGGAGACAACTTATCTCTGCAACGTTAAGATAGGAAAATAGGCAGGCTGTTGTGTGTGAAGTATATCATGCCGGCGATGAACAAGAAGCAGTGCCCTGCCACCACTATGTGCTTCACACTGATTATGGAAAGAATTGAAAATATTAACTTCAAGATTTCACTTAAAGAAAATAGAGGCTATTATGATGGTGTGTTGTGGCGGTGAGCGACAGATAAGGTCCGGCCTATCATCATTGTTGGTAATTGAACTCTGTGTGTATAAATTGGGTGGCGGTGCTTGAGAGAATCATTTGCATCAGTGCCGAAAATGCCGAAAGCCATGAACCACTTCAATAGAGGGAGCTAATGTTGTGTCTTTCACATTACCATATTTCCTATTACTTGCAGGACAAAGAACGTCGTAATTTTCATGAAACGAAAGAATAGAAAGACAGTAATTGCACTCGAAGTGAGATAAATCAATTTGGGAGGCAGATGAAAGGCGCTGTTGTTCCATGCACATCACGAGGGACAGGGAGGGGTCTTCAAGTCACACCTTATTTCAAACACCCTCAAAATAACAACAACAACCGACAGCCTAACAGCTGCTGAACGAGAAATATACACGAGAAACATTCGATGAATAGGACGTATTTGGCGTTTCCAACTGGATTTTGATAAAGCCGCTTGTATTCTGTATTTTAAAGAAGTAAACTTTTTGAACTAGTGTGCTTGCGTCTGTTTTTCAGGAGCCCATGCGCTCTTCAGTGGCAGATGGTGTGTTTGAAGGCAACGAGGGAAGAGCAACCTGGGCCTCTGCCTACGCAGCACACCGGGTAGTCTAATGTTAACACCCCAACCTTCCTCCAACAACCAAACACACACACAACAGAAGAAGAAAAGTTTGAAGAAGCTGAACAATTCTTAAAACTGCGTTCAAGAGCAAAACAACAAAAACAATAATATGTATGAGTATATACTCAAATATGATACTCTAATATCATATATATATATATATATATATAATATCATATACAAATGATATATGAGATATGATATATAATAATATACAGTATCTACATATATATATTCTGGGGATCTTTTTGTATCTTCTGTTGAGAGTAGACCTTTTTTTATTTATACAACAAAACCTTTGTCCTATATTGGTTGTACACTGCACGTGTAAACATAAACTTTATGCATTCACATGCGAGAGAAAAGTACATACATGTCACTTTCAGTTTGGAGCGTGCGGGAACCCCCCCCCCCCCGTTGTCGTCTGTACCGTTCGTGAGCGCAACCTCCGTCGTTTGCCGCCCAACTTAATTCATGCTCATTGTAGATGCATTTGGACCCAGCGAGACCACAGCTCAGGGAATAAATACACGTTCCCTCCCTCTCTCTCATGTTGTGTGTGAGAGTCAAAGACGTGCGGTAAACGTCCCTCTCGTCAACAAAGGGTTGCTACGGCCCCTGGAATCACTCCACGCTGACAGTGATACTGGATACTGGATACACAGAAGCGTACGCCCGTTAAATCCCCGGTCAGCAAGCGTGACTTGGCATCCACCTGGTATCATGCACTACAGTATATACGATACGATTCGATACACTTTATTTATCCCCATGGGGGAAACTGGGTTGGTCACCCATGCACAACAATCACACATCCTTCACAGAGACATGTACAATACATTCCATTCCAGGATGGGCTTGATCAGAGCTCAGTGCACAACGTAAACAAGTAATGAAGTAAAAACACTCCTGGCTGGAGCTGTTTTCATTGAGCTTCCACAACAGACTTTAGTAGACTATTAGACTATTAAAGGCGCTTCTTGAGATAGGAAGGGCCGGTCGCCGTACTTCCATTCATTCATTTCTATGGGCGCAGTGCTGCACTGTTCGATAAACCTTCTACCAATCCGACGTGCATATTGTTCGATTCTTATTTGTTTGACCGAGTACTCCGCATTGCAATGATTATTTATTTTGTTGCCATTCACAGAGAAAATAACTGTCTCAAATAATATGCTTGTTTGGAAACTTTTCTTTTTACGTTTTGCCTTCAACAGTAGGAAAATAAAAATGTTTTTTTGGTCACCTAGCAACCATTTGAGCCCTTCCACAATAAAAAGGCATCGGTTTGAGAGTGTGACTCAAACAGAAAGCTCGGATCAAGACATCTTGAAGATTACGTTGTTCTGTTATATTGTCATTTGTTCATTATTTGATGTCTGAAGTGATTCAGGAGTTGTATGTGTAGGAGAGAAGATTTCAAATAGGGCTGTGAATGCACATATTTCATTTTTGCTTTGAGATGTGTTTGCCTTTGTCGTGCTGCTCATGTTATCCATATGTCATGTTTTGCATGTGGTGGCTTCCATTTTCCCTTCTCTGGACTGATAGTGCATCTTATCGCATCGTATCGTCTACCTCAATGACCTCCGAGGCTGAAATAAGGCATGCGCCACAAGGGCGAGGGAGAGACTCAACACACTCTCACTCTGTGCCGTGACTGACATTGAGGAAGGATACCTTGAAAGAAGAGTCGCTTCATTCGGGTTGAAATTGACAGGCTATTTTCTGGCCTAATGCTGTGCACAAATTTGGGCGCTAGAAAGAGAGGGTAAATGGAATGGGCTGTTTTGTTCATCAACAGGCCACACAGAGGTGGATGATTGAAGCAGAACCCTTGATTATTCTCCTGGGCACATTTTGTGCCGGTAAAGTCAAGAGGTTCTGGCTCAAGGTTGTCTATCTTTGGTGGACACAAGAGGAGGCGTTTGTGTGTGTCATGCATTTATGTGTGTGTATGTGTATTCAGAAAACAAATTTGAATCATCAAAAAGCAGAAGTCGACAGAGTAGGGGGCGTGGCAAGTCAATTGAAGTAAATAAGGATACTTTGGAGAAAAAGAAGAAATATATAAAAAAGACATGCTATTCAACCTCAAAGTGAGAGGAACCTGGTCTTGTAGTAACGGCCGGCTGGCTGTGTGTGTAGGCTATGTGTGTAGGTGTTTGTGTGTGCAAGTGTCTGTATCTAGGTGTGTGTGTGTCTGTTTGTGTTTGTGTGTGTGTGTGTGTGTGTCTTTGAGATAGAGTGCGAGTGGTGAACGGGGGTGTGTTCTGCATTGCTCACAGGGCACTTGGTGATGCTCTGCTCCCATTGGCTCATCCGGACACTCTCCTCCAGAGTGGTGCACTTCTTCAACACCAGGTCCCAGCCACAGTAAGGGTCCCTGGCCCCCACACACGCCCTGCGGGGGGGAGGGGGGGGGGGGGGGGGGGGGGGAAGAAAAGATAGATGAACGATTTGAAGAGGTTGGATTAGAGAGGGAGATAGAGGAAATCCCAACTGAATGTTTATATCACCCACCACACAGCAACCACCACTTGGTCTGAGGACGTGGAGAGGACTGTACAAAATAAAACGAGTGGAAGAAGTAAGGCAACGAGATAGACAGAGAGAGAGAGAGCGACAGAGAGCGAGAGAGAGAGATAGTGTGACAAAGTTGAGGAAGGGAACAAGAATGGAAAGAAACAAGGGATGAAAGGTGGAGAAGAAAAGATGAAAAACAAGAACAGGAGGTAAGAAAGGTAAAAAAATAAAAAGAAGGGAACAAAGGAAATGAAGGATGAACCGATAAGGAAGAGATAGGGGTACATGGTAATAAGAAAGGCAGCGGTGGTTCTTTTGTTTAAACTATCCTGAAAGCTGTGTTCCTGCTTCCTAAAATGATGAATTAACGCAGTGTGTCCTGCTGATTATTCAGCTAATCCCTCGAGCAGGCGTCCCAGATTAGGGTTTTTCCCTGTTTGCATGCTAACATGAATATTATCCTTAAATCAATATTTTTCCGCGAATATATGTGTTGACGCCCTGCGTCTGTCTTCACAGAGGGCGTCTTCGAGTGGTTTGTTGACGGCTATAAAGAAGCCCCAATGTCACTCTTCTCATGCAAATACCGAGCGACAGTGACAGCCCCATCACATATCTCCCAGCCACAGGCATCAACACATCTCGACGCAGCCCTTGCAATCAGCGGCGTCCGCGTGCACCATGGCAACGAGGAGCCAATCATACGTGAGCAACTGGTGAAGACAAAAGGGGGCATAAGTACACAAGGGTGCGCGCTGTCTATCGATGGGCACTCGAATGCATGCATTCAAACAAGTAGACCCACACACACACACACAAACCCACACACAACCACATGCACACAATCAAACACATGCACACAATCAGTCACCAACCAACAATCAAACTAAATCAAATTAAATCAAACACACATGCAAAATCAAACAAATGCACACACACACACACACACACACTCACACTCAATCAAACACATGCACACACCCACACACACCAACATTCTAAAACATGCACACGCCAAACACACATGCACACAAACACACACACACACACACACACACACAAAGCAATTCATTTAACATGTAGTGCAATAAAGGGCATATCAACGGAAGAAGAATTATATGGACATGATCAGAAAGGATTGTTTTGTGTGGAAATGCATTAAAGACAGCAGAACAATAGTTCAAAATGAACAGAAATGGGGGTTGATACCGGTCTTTAGGAGACTCTAAAGGGAATGACAGCAGTGCTCGGTGAGGCACAAATTAGAACCCACAAAAGGTTGTCTATTTCTGTCGTTGATGCAAAGAACTGATGCAGATGCATTCCCATCTCTGAAAGAACATCAAGAAAGAGTATCTTGTTCGTGCAACTTTACATTATAATTGGCTGCTCTTTTCGACAAACTGCGTTCCACCGTTTTCTCCTAATAAATCAAATGTATTTCGGTAGCAGAGTCGGGAACGGCAGGTGTGTGATGTGATTTTTCTTCAGTTTTCTATGATTACAGGAAGCCTGATGGATGGGATATCATCTCTTTGTTGACTCTTCTCTCCCGTTGCTTCACGATTTCTTTAGCAGTATTTACACCCTAGACACAGTTCCTCCCTCTAGACAGACACCGGCTTAATATATCTGATCAACACTTACAACCGAGTGTTGCATCACTGGGTGCATGCGTGTATGTGTGCGTGTGCATGTGTGTATGTGTGTGTGTGTGTGTGTGTGTGTGTGTGTGTGTGTGTGTGTGCATATGTAAATATATAGACATTTAAGGATGGCAGTCATGAGACGGTGGCTCAAACAAAGGCTGATTTAGGGTATTACATTTCAGCAAAAGCTTCTTAGCAACAGCCTGGACCTTGTAGATAAAAGCCCAAAATATTTAAAATATAACTTTAAAGCTGCTATGAGTGCATGTTTTACTTCCAAAACTCACTGAGATTAATAGGGCACTGTCTCTTTGCGTGTGAATGTGTGTGTGTGTGTGTGTGTGTGTGCGTGCCTGTGCATGGGTGTGTATGTGCGTGCATTCTGTGTGTATGTGTGTGTGTGTGTGTGTGTGTGTGTGTGTGTGTGTGTGTGTGTGTGTGTGTGTGTGTGTGTGTGTGTGTGCGTGTGTGTGAACGTGGGTGAGGCCATGCATATGCAAATGCAGCCACAATCGACTTACTCTCTAGACTTGTGGTAGTTGCACCTCTTCAGCGGTATCTTAAGGACCTGGTCGCGCACACCCACATACAGCTCGCTGCGGCTGTGCAGGATCAGCAGGCTGCGGATGTGCTGCCTCTTCCTGGGAGGGAACAGCTCAATCTCCTCCAAGAGGCAGTTCCCCATGGACTGGTTAAGAGGGGAGAGCACCTTCCTGATAGTGCCATAGTCTAGGAAAAGGGGGAAAAAATGAAAAAAGCCGGATTGGTCACACATGAAGGAAGGGACACAGATTCAGTGGAGGTGATTTGTGAATGAAAATAATAAAACAATAAGTGGGAAATTATTTTCAGGCTGACAGGAAGGGAAGGGAGAGAGGGGCATTGAAGGAGGGAGAGAGAGAGAGAGAGAGAGAGAGAGAGAGAGAGAGAGAGAGAGAGAGAGAGAGAGAGAGAGCGAGAGCGAGAGCGAGAGCGAGAGAGAGAGAGAGACAGGACAGGTGAAACTGGGGCAGACATAAGAGCACAATAGGTAGTTCCTGGCAATAACCATAGATTTACTGTGCAGACCTGGCGTGTTGAACTGTGTTTGAACCATACAATCACTCCCTGGATCCAAGCGTCTGTGAGTTGACTAGAGGACAAAATACGAGTAGAATGACGCCACACCTGTCTAGTTTACCGACGAGAGCAACAATTACACACACACAGATACACGATACACGCCTGTCTTTCATTCTATCGCCGAAATGTGCGATGTGATGCAATCACTTGTCGGCAATTACGACATGGTTTGAATGCGATGTGTCTAAGACTGATGCCCTGACCTTTTAGTTAATTGCCTGCCTATCCTTCATTGGGGATATCTTTGTCGTTGAAAGATTGGAGGGGATGGAAAAAAGGCGGAGAAAAACATCATTAACTATACATGTAGTCCCCAGGGTGTGAAGAATGTACTTAGCGATGGCAAAGGAAGAAAGGCAGAGGGAAGAGATAATACATGGTTTCAAGGTGGGCACAAAAAAATAGGTGTCAGACCGCAATGTGTTCCGAACTCTCAAGACTTTGTTGGCAGCGCAGAATAATATGAGAAATCGTCTAGAGTAGGATGAGGCCCTGCAAATCTGGGGACTGGTGTATGCTGTGTATTCTTCTTCAGCACACACACACACACACACACACACACACACACACACGCACACACTCTCTCTGACACACAAACAGAAGAAGAACCGGTATCTGGAACTCCAAAAGTCCCAGATACGTAGTGCTACTGACTGGGAGGACAAGTGTTCAGAGGTGGAGGTTAGATTATGAATGAGAGGAACGCCCGTACAAGCAGTTGGTGCTTGTCATTGGGGGGGCCCTGTAATGTGGTCCTACAAAAAGAAATAAAAAATAAAATAAAAAAACACTGTACACAGCTCCACTCTTTCACAACACCTTGACACCAAGTCAAGAACTCGGGTCCCCAAGATGGATAGAACCCCCCCCCACCCCCCCCCACCCCCACCCCAATTAGCAGAGAGCCTCTTAATGTAAAAAGGGAGCGTGATTTTCCAACGCTAACAGCTTTGGCATCCATTCAGACGTTTCATTAGCGGCTGGTGTGTGTCTATGTAGCTTGTGGCGTTAGCGGCTGTTGTGCCAAGCTACATTGATCAGAGCAAGATGCCAAGCACAGAGCAAATGATCTGGAACGTGTGTGTGTGTGTGTGTGTTAGTGAGTGGGTGGGTGGTGTGTGTGTCAGTGTGTGTGTGTCCGTTTATGTGTATGATACTGGGATTTTGTGGGATGGAAAGGTGGAAGAAGGAGAAAGACCAACAGACAGACTGTATGTATTTGCACTGCCCGTGTAAGGAAATAACATTAAAATAACACTTGCAGTATGTCAGAGGACTACAGGACTATAATGACATTTCCTGATTGGTGCTACAGAACACCCATTCCTAGTCAGTATTGCTGATGGCTGAAAACTCTTCAGTGAGTTGGCAAGCTTTTTCTGTAGCCTGCCATCAGATGATAGTGAATGATAACGGCTGAGTTATCATGTTGACGTGAGTTCCTTTGATAGCTAATAATTAAAATTGCATCTTTTTTTTTTTTTTTTACAATACTTCATTATAAGCTGATGTTGACCAAATAAAAATTTGAAAATATTTAACTGCTGACTATTGGCATTTGCAGTGCATTGACTTTGAAAAAAATAATGAATGCCAACTAAAGCATTTTAAATTTCAGTATAAATCAGGTGTGCGCTTTAGGAATGTGTGTTAGCGAGAGAGTTATGTGTTTGTGTGTGTGTGTGTGTGTTTAAATTGCCTTGTCTTCTTCTGACAGGTTGCGATTTGTGGTGTTTCTGACCTTCATCTTTTCTCGTGGTATAAGGTTGTATTAGCCTGGGAACAAGACAAATCTGCAAGCTCAAGTTTTATTTGCTTTGGCAGATGGTCTGGCCCCCCTCCCGTTCAGAAAGATGTCCAGCAGACCTGGTCCGGGTCGGGCCAATCATTACAACTGTTTATCTAATATGGGGCGAAGAACAAGATGGCTGCCACTGATGACGAAGGGTCTGTTGAATCACGACAGTACTAAACAAACTGGATGGTGTATTTTCTCTAAAAGAGCACTTAAAGCTTTTGTGGATAAGAAAGATGTGTTTGCCGTACTTTCGACAGGATTTGGTAAAAGTTTAATTTCAGCTCATTACCATGTCATATGTTTGGTTGCTCTGATTAGTTGTAGTTCTTTCCAATTGTGTCCAGATGCATTTTTGGTCCGAAAAGCAAAATAAACTTAGAGGTTTGAGACTAATGGTCATTTGCGAATGAGTCTGCCGATGTCAGGTATGCGTGTGTGTGCGTCACAGCACATGGAAACCATACGGAGGTGGGAAGTAGTAACGTTAAAGTCAATGGATGGAGCTGTGATGTCTTCTCACCTCCCCTGTCTAACTAAAGACACGTATAGAAATAAAACACACAGGTAAGCACACGTTCAAAGAGCTGTTCATTAGAGTGCTCATGTGCCATAACGAAAAACACAGACGCAGTTACTGAATTTAACATTAGAAAGTAGACATGTGTCACCATACACATACACCGTTTATGACAAACACAAACAAACACACTCACACACACAAAGTTTGTGACAAACACACACACAGATTATGACCCGAGATGATGACGGATCAACAGACAAGCAAACATACACACAAGCATCCACCCATCCATCCACCTCCCAACCCCACCTACCAGTGGCCAGGTAGATGATGTGGAAGAGCTGGTCCTTGCCCTGCACCACGTCCACGGCCACGTGGGTGAAGCGCACATTGTCCTCCATGAAGTAGGGCACGGGCACCACGGGCTGCACCACCTCGTGCATCAGCAGGAACTTCTGGGCATCCTGCAGGTTCCGCTCCGTCAGGTTGACGTAGGAGCCGTAGTCGATGGTGCCGCACTGTGTGGGGAAAGACAGAGATAAAGGGTTTAATGATGATGCCTGTCTGGAATGGCTGGACTGGGACCCAAGGCTGCTGTGGTTCTGATCTCTGATATTCTGATATATATATACTATATATACTGTATACATATATATTTATATATAAGCAGTGTTTGCTGCTTACAGATCTCTGCCTCCGGCAACCTGATTGGTCGAAACAAATATGAAGCCAAAGAGAGTGAAATGCCTCGTTCAGCAAGATCCGAGCTGGTCTGCCATCACACATTAGATATTTACCTAAAGCCTGATTTGTGAGGCTACTGCGGTTCAAATGTTAAACCAAATTATGTTGTTAATATTAATAGTAACAGAGGCCGAGAAAGCTTGAGAAAGAAAGAGAGAATGATTAAAAGACAATTATCATCCCCTTTTGATTGATTTACAACTCAGCCCCAAGCGTTTTTAATATTGTACAAAGGTTTACGAAAGACATTAGAGGATTACTTGACAATTCATTCATATACGTGTATAATGCAAGCCAAGTTTCATTGGCGGCTCATTCAATATTTAGCATTGTTTCTCATTTCCTGGCCAAATATCTAAGCATTCTAATCGTATTTCCTTTTAGGAGATTAATTATTCTTACACAATAAAATGGATACGCTTCGAATTGCCTTATGGCACATCGAACTACGTGGACTTCTCTGGAGTTTGTGCATCTGGTTTGAAGATAAAAGAGAGAGTTGATTTGCAAGTTGCATTGTGGGTTGATAGTGTATCAGGAATTGGGTGAGTTTGTGACCTTACTATCAAATAAATCCTTCTTTTTCTTTAAGTTATCAGGGTAATTCCTATTCTGATAATTCACTATCATCACACTGTGTTTCCAAATAATTTACTTTAACAATGGATACTCAAATGCTAAAAGGTAGCATTTAACATGTACTTTTATGTTTTGATTTTTTAAATGTTCTTTACTCACAGAGAATCTGTGTGCAATTAATGTGTGTGAGTGCACAACTGGGAAGTCTTCCTTTGTGGCAAAATATAATTTTGTAGGCAGGCCGCTATGTAATTGCAACACTAATTGCCATAAATTGCGAGTAGAATGAGAATGATTATGCCAGAGTAGATTCCTCAACCTTGATTTATGCCTATTAAAATTAATTCCTGCTGGTTCATTGACTATTTATAGTCAGGTACATCTGTGAATACAACAGAATTACAAACCTGTTCGGATCCACCAAGTCCCAAAAAAGAGAGGCAAATGAGGAAGGACTTATCAATAAACACGTTTAGAAATCTGTTTAATTCCAGGCCTATCAAATATTTAGCTTTAATCTCTTTGATGAGTAAAAAAAGAAGGCTGTAGGCTTACACCATTTCAAACACAATCCCCCAGGAGCGTAGATTGTAATGCAAGAAAAATGAGCTTTAGTTTAGACTGTCAACAGAGAGGAAGGGCTTCAGATGTGGCCTCCTCTCCCAAGGTGAATTAGATGCCTCTTTTCATCACCAAGGTGATGGATAAAGTGATAAACATCCCCTGTCACCGCTCTCGCCCTCCCTTTCTCTCTATATATCCCTCTTTCTATATCCATCTCCCTCTCTCACTCTCTCTATCAATTGTCGAACCACTCCAAAAAGCTATATGAGCTAGACTAATAAAGTTCATGTGCATGTCTCTGTGGAGAAATAGCTTTTGACACCAAAGTGTCCATTGGGATTTGTAGTTCTCTAGACCTTATCCACCCAGTATAGGTTCACAAATGAATGAATTAAAAAAGCAAAATAAGTATTAACAAGTAAAGATTAAAAACAGCATGGACAGGATTCAAGATTTTACCTGGACCAAGCAGATTGTGAATAGCCAACTTATTTACTTTTTGATAAGACGTATTATGTATTGAATCATGGATTGAAATGAGCATTTATTCATTTTAAAATAGACGCCCCTGCCTCAATTTGTCAAATAGCAGCAATCAATAATTTACACATGCAACTAAACTACACCGCATTTCTGATGTGCCGAGGCTGGCTGGCTCCTTCTGATCATTGGTGTAGAGTGAACATCTCCCAGACATAACAACTAAGAGCGCCATGTTTTAATGGGTTATATGGGGAGGCATTTTCATCAGATTCACTTCACGATTTCACAGCAGGCAACCACCACTGAAATGGTTATCATTGTAGTTATTGTGTATGCATGCGTGTAATGGCGTTATTGTGTTGCCAAGTCCGTATCTACCTACGCCACTGTGACAGCGAGACAGGGCTACGGTTGAGGTAGTTTGGGGTGGGGTCGTGTGATCAGTGAATGGATGAATGTATCAGTGATGGATGTGTGAGTTGGGCTGTTGTCAACATGAGGGGACAGACAGGAATATTGGCCCGAGAGTGGAATTCAGCACACTGAGCCCCCACCTCTCATTATCAACACTTTGCGGTTTGTCGGGGTGATGCTTGCTGGCCCTTGGATACTGAGGGAAGTAGCTACAACCCCCCACTCCCAATTTAAATTGTCTTTTTATCCCGATGGCCATCCACGGTTATGAGCGTCACATTTGGCTGCCCTAGGACTGAATCCTGCCTCCGTCCACGCTAGCCTACTGTTTTCCTCTATATTCTCATAATGCCAGACTAAATCATTAAAAAGGCTGCAGGGTATATGGAGCACCCACTCTATATGTATTTGCAGGAAGCTACTTTCACATTAATCTAAAATACAAGAGCATACTAAGAGTGAAATTGTAACTATATTTCATTGCACCCTTTGCATTGTTTTTTTGGATACCTGTTTACTTGTGATATACTTTACATAAAAAATGTGTGCAGGTTCATCCTTCTTAATCCAAGGAGTATATTGGCAAGGAAGACTCATATTGTGAGCTGAGCCTTTGTGATTGATTTAGCTTTATCAGCACTGGATTCAGTGTCTTAATGATCTCTAGTGTTTAGGGAGAGCAACGCATTTGACAGAAAACCTTTAGAACATGGCATGAGCTGTTGATGTGCCACAAAGATGATTCAGAACCTGAGGGAAACCCAACTCGAATCGATCTATAGAGTTCAAATGAACGAGCAGATTATCTCTTGGGAGACCAGACAGACAGGGAGTTAAGCTAATCAATGGCCAGGGAGCACTGATTGAGGAGTGCACAGGCATGACTGCCCTAACCTGACACAAATCTATAGTGTTGTTGTCAGCTGTTGTATTGGGTGTTGCTGCATGTTGTCTTAAATCTGTATTAGCCCCGCAGGTCTGCGTGTGTGTGTGTGGGTGCCTATGTGAGCATGTTTGTGTTTGTCTGTGTGTGTGTGTGTGTGTGTGGTTGTGTGCAAGTGTGTGTGCGTGTGCATGTGTGTGTATCTGTGTGTTGGGGAGAGGATGCGCGTAAGTGCTCATGTACGTGTGTGAATGTTTGTGGGCAGGCCATACATCTTGTCCACATAAATCTAATTTTCCGACATTGACAAATGCTTCATGAAGAAGATGTTACCAAAAAGCCCTGATATAGGGTGCCTCAGCCCAGCAGAGGGGAGAGGAAGGCCTGCCCCCGCTAGTCTAGAAGGCAGAGATTGGGTTTCACCAAGCGAATATATCCAGCTTTCATCCCTGTGGAACACGGGCCCCCTGAAAGCCAGTGGATAGACATGAATCCCACTGGGGCGCACCTGCAATATGCTGAACTGGGCAGATCTGTGGTCAGCTCTCACCTGATAGAGGAAATTGGTTTTCATGCAGGTAAGTGATTTTCACCCAACTGGAAGTGATGTGCTGACAGAGTCGATGCGTGGTGTGTGTGTGTGTGTGTGTGTGTGTGTATGTATAGGTGTGTGTATGAGTGAGTATGAGCCAGAATGTTTGTGTGTGGGTGTGTGTGTGCATGTGTAAATGTATGAGTGAGTATGTGCCAAATGTGTGTGTCAGTGTGTGGTTGTGTGTATATTTATGTGTGTATGAGTGTGTGTATATGTGTCTGAGAAAGAGTGGGTGGGTCACAAGGGAAAAAAACAATGACGTGCAAATGTTTGCGTAAAGTGAGACAGCTAATATTTCTGCTTGACTATTTCTGCCTGTTCTGATAGATAATGTTGACCGTGCAGTGTGCGTTTGTGTGTGTGTGTGCGTGTGTGGCTGATGTACAAGAGGAGCTAATGGCAACGCGACACGGAGAGACCGTGATGGGGAGGGTACGTGTGTGAAGCCAGCACACTCGTTACATTCCATGTCCAGGCATCACCTCTGGGGAAATTCAATCTCGCTCCCAGCGACATGGATTAGCCATGCCTTGGCTATCTTCTGAAAGCAAGCCAGCTACCAAACGGAGAGCCAGCACTTTTGAGTAATACCCAGATCCCCTATGAGTCATCAGTATAGAGAGGGGTAAGCCGGCACTAGCCTAGCGCAAAGGCTGGGAGTTTCTCAGTAATCTTTCCCTGGGACAGCCCCCCTGGGGAGTTTAAAAAGAGGAAGAGGAAGAAGTGGAAAGTAATAGAACACAAAATGAATTTGCTTGTCCCACAGACGCAGGGCTTTAAGGGTCTGTTTGAGCTTTGCTTTTTTTGTCGTCTGCCTCTGCTGTGAAGGAATTTTATGTACCATGGTATCTGTGGATGGAACAGAGAGTAGAGAGGGCTGATTGAAGAAGAGATAGAAGAGTTGTTTTCATGTTCTGAGGGGAAGGTTCATCTGTAAATGCATGCATTTCTTTTCATGGATGGGCAGACGCACGCACGCACGCACGCATACACACTAACACACACACATAAACACACACACACACACACACACACACACACACATAACACGGCAACCTAAGATGAGAGATGTTGTTTTGTGCGGTTCGGCATCATTAACGTTTTGTGTCAAATAACTCGCTCCTGCAAAATGGACAAACCATCCAAACAAAACTCATTCTGCAACTAATTTACATGCAAAGTGAAACTGTGCAAACTCTCTCTTGGAGCGATAGGCAAAGGGGCTTTTATTTTGTATTAGTATTTTCTGGTTTACCTGGAAGTCTGGATTAGGGTTGGGGAAGGGCAGCCAGGCCGATCTGGAGTTCTCCTGGAACTTGAAGGGGCCGCTGAAGACCTGCGTGACGGCACTGAGATTGAAGGCACACACCGCGGAAGCAGCAATGCTGTTCCTGAATGCCACCAACACACAGAAAAAAGAGAAAGGGGAAACGGGGAAGGGGGACAGGGGAGGAGGGGGGGGGAGTGTAAGACGAGAGGAGAAATGAATATAAGCAGGTATGATGGATGAGGAGGTGCATTCAATGGCAAAAGTTGGAGGAAAAATTACAAAAAAATAAGGAGGGGTGTAAATGAATGCATTTCCTTTTATTCATTTATAGTGTGGTGGCGCGGTACAGCCCCACTGCCTCACGCCCGCTTGCATTGTTCCACAGTTTGAATTATGGATCCTTCTAGAAACAAAGAGCGGCACCAATGCCACATGGTGAGTGATGGTCGTTACTGAAGTATAAATTTAACAATGGGACACAATTAGGCTCCATTCACCCCCAGCCCCCAGCCACAGCCCCCCCACCCGCACGCCTCGCCGCCCGCCTGACTGACTGTATGGATTGGCGCGCTGAAATACAGCTTTGACTTTTTCGCCCGCAACGTCGCTTTTCCTACAAGACGTCGTCTCCTCCCATCAACTTGAAAAGCATGGAACGAATATTAGCTCTCATCTCGAACTGCGCGACTTGGCGTGGGTGAATTATAATCCGGCGCAGCTGTTCATTAAACATGGTGCCCGCAGGGAGAAATGTTTCCAATACCATTTAAAAGACTTCTGTTTGAGCTATGTGAAGGCACGGGCCATAAATAGGAGATTACTCAGCTTTTTACTCCATCTCCAAACGTGTGTGCTTGCCAGGATGTGTGTGTGTGTGTGTGTGTGTGTGTGTGTGTGTGTGTGTGTGTGTGTGTGTATGTGGCTTTGTTTGTGTACATTAGTTGTACAAATGTGTGTGCAATAACAAATGCTGCACAATTTCAATCATTCTATATTCGTGTGTGTGTGTTTGGTGTGTTTGGTGTGTTTGTGCTTGTGCAGGTTTGTGTAGTTGTTCATGTTAGAGCCACTAGAAACATTGCATTATGACAAATGGCAAAAGGCACACAGGTTTCGGTTGGAGGGCAGGGGAAAGGGGCACAAATCCATTTTAAAACACTTGACAGAAAAGCTTTATTTGATTACCGTGGATTGAAATCCATCATAGAATGAATTTCCCATGATTGATTTAATCCCACAATTTGTCTTTCTAGTAAGCAAGAAGTGATTCAGCATTGCACACATAGCTATATCAAAACTGTTCTAATCCAGTACCACATCTAATGTGTAATGTGTTATCTAACATTTCATCTAATCTCATGTATAATCTATTCTAATTCAATCTTAATCTAATTTAATCTGCAATGTGTAAAAACCATATAGTCAAATCGAATCGAAGCCAATCCAATCTCATCTAATATCTGATTCAAGATGTAATCGAAAATGTCATGCGATATAATCCTATCTGAATCTAACATCTAATCCAATATGTAATCAAACACGTCAACTAATATAAACCTAGCTGAATCTAACATCTAATCCAGTATGTAATCAAACAAGTAATCGACATCAATCCAACATGTCCTCTCGCCTAACCTAAACCCCGAATAACACAGAGAAACCCCATTGGAGCCGTCCCCAAACGAACCACCGGTCTAGCCAACACCACCTAAATCTCCCGGGCGGAGCATGGCACTCACACGTTGGTGGTGAAGATGCCGTAGAGGAGCTCCATCTCCGGCAGGTAGAAGGTCCCCTGCAGCTCGTTGTAGTTGAAGGGGATCTCCCCGGGCCGCGAGCAGTTGAGCCGCGCCTTCATGAAGGTGGTCCACGTGTCCTCCAGCAGGAAGCGGCCGCCGATGTCGTTCTTGCAGACGCGGCCGGCGCGCGAGAACACCGTGCGTCCGCAGTCGTGCTCCACCGCGTTCTCCCGGAAGAAGAAGTAGGTGAAGTTGCCGATGTCGTAGGACGAGACGAAGTTCGGCTCTGCGTTGGGGGTGGGGCACAAAGCGTCAGGGCGAGTCATTTTGATGTGTAAAGTTCTTGATCACTGTGAGGGCCTCAAAAGGCTTCCCACAGCACACCCCTAAGCTCTGTAAAACAGTGCGTCCCAACCTTTTGTGTCTTGTTATGGAGCCCCCCCCACAGCCCCATCGGCACGGCGGAAGCACCCCTCCATCGACATCAAACCACACATTTTCCTTTGGACTAATATTATTACTACCATCTATAATATAACTGCTGTACATAACTACGTTAGCATCATTCTTTATATTGTAGTGGCCTTGAGGTGTTTCAAAAGGAAGCAGCTAAGGTGTACTTATATTTCTGGTCTTTACTGTAATGAACAGCAACAATTGTATACAATATATCTCTCTTTTTTTAATACGAATATGCATATTGTCTTTACAAGTACCCCCTGGATCCTTCTCACGTACGTGAGCATAGTAGGCTTATGCCGGTTTGGAATCACTGGTCTAAAAGACAAATGTAACAATATCCAATGGAAGACTCCTTGACAAGGAACAGAAGAGGGATCTCTCCTTCCAGGGATGGCTAGGAGCGCAATAGGTCCAGAGCTGGGCAGACGTATAATGGTAGCACAAAACAAAGCTGGTCCAGGAGGAGTGGTGGTAGAGACGGGGTTGGTATAGAGAAGAAATAAAGGCCAGGGGGTAGATCCATTAAAAGTGACAAATACAGACGTAGAGGGAACACAAAATGGAGACACAGGGTTACAGGGCAATGTACACGGGAGAGGCGAAAAAGAGATTTATAGAAAGGGAACAGAGTATAGAAAAACCAGGGAGGTAGGGGAAGAGAAACACAAACAGAAGCAGGGTAAAAGAAAGAGAGAGGGAAAGAAAGAGTGTGTGAGAGTGTGAGAGAGGGACTCTGCTATGACGGATTGACTCGGCGCGTTTGTGTTTGCGCATGGGGGCCACACATCAGCAGGTGATCCAGATTAATAACTCTGGGGTGCGTTATTAATGATGTTATGCTGTAATAAGAAAAGCCATTTGTCATCGGCCAAACCTAAAGGTGAGGATGAAGAATGGCCGATACAGATGTACTGTAATAGCTTGCACACTTTCGTGGGAACAGGCCGACCCTCACCGCGCTGCCAATGCTACAGCGTTCATCTTTATGTATGACATTATTGGATCTAAACCGCACACTTTAATTTACCTGACAGCAATTTAATTCACTTTTAAGTGAACAAGGATTTTTTTTGCGTTCACCCCACCCTCACTTTATGTTCATTCAACCTTTCATCACCCATTGCATTTTTGGACGACAGCAGAAGGAGAGCAAGATTCGGAAAAATCTATTTGTCATAGAAATTCATTATCGAAACCCCTTTCTCTCAGAGGTTACTGCTAAACAATGCATGTGGCCCTCTTCAGTGTAATCGTTTTTCTATTTAGCTTAAATGTGAATAATACAAGAACCGAATCGTTCACTGACAAGATGGCTTTGGACAGAATCAATTTGTAGCCTGGACGGACGAAATAGCCTCAAAATCTTTATTTGCAATATGTTTGGAGGGGACAGTACTTGAACTATGGCAGGGAATCATTTTAATAACGTTAAATATATATATATATATATATATATATATATATATACATATATATATATATATAAAACGTTATTAAAAATGTATTGTACTGTAATACATTATATTACAGTACAATACATATATTATATTACATACATACATATATTATATTATATGTAATATATTATATATATATATATATATATATATATAACCATGTCAATTTAATTTGACAACGTGAAATTTGCTCCATGGAATTTTTTTTACCTTCCCCTTGCCTTTAATAAATCTGCCTATTTGGCTGTCTATCAGTGTATAGACTTCATGGTTGAACTATCTAGTAATTCAATCTTATTAAGTGCTGATATGTGTAAAATGTGTGGGAAAATGATTTTGCAAATTGCTATTGGCAAAGGTAATACACATGGTCCCCCATCGATGGTTAAGACCCTCAAATATATATTTTTTCATTATCAACGGCAGTTAAGAGCGCTAAGCTGGGATGACAGCGCTAAAGGTAGCAAAACCATTAAACCATACACTCTAAACACACATTTTGTAAAAGACAACTTCGATAACGGAGACGAGTAGTGATTAGCAATTACTATGGAATAGTATTAAACGTTCAAATTGTTTGCCAGTGAGTTCGAATCCCGATAAAAATCTGGTTGGACAATTAACAGCATGGCAGACCAGATGAACCTTGCTGCAGTACAAAATCACATATTTTGCCAACTGTTCTGCGTTTTTTCTGACAAACCACTTTGTCCCTGAATGTTCATAGGGATCTGCAGGAGCCATTAGCAATGGGAGGCAACGGGCAACGTACTTATTCTTGGAAACATTCATGTTTTCCAAAACCACTCATAAGGGTTATTATGTGGATTATTGTCTTTTTCAGCTATTACAGAAAAGTATTTCCTGTCATAGATAGGTTAATGTTTTCGGTGCGATGAATGTAGATGGACCTAATAGGATACACAGACCAATACATATTTATTATACTATCACTAACTGTATGCCGTGTACCACTACATGAATGGTAATTACTACATTAATTTAGATGATAATGCCTTGGAATCAAAACAAACCATGGCTAAAGGGGCATAGGAACAACGTGCCTCACTAAGCCTAAAGCATCCAACGATGGACACGACACACCAGCATCCGTCTCGCTAGTCCAACTATCTTCATGTATATTAAAACCAGCAGCAGCATTACCACTCTGCAGTCTTCCCACAGTCTGACCTCAACGCACAGAGAGGCCAGCAAACAAGAGACTCTCCCATCTGGAATCAATAAAATATCACTTCAGCAGACAATCTATTCTGAAAACCACACACTCTAATCTATTCTGGAGGGTTCCCACACTCTTGGCTCCCCCTTGGTCCGACAGGTCTATTTACACAGAGCCAAAACATCTCAATCGACCTTTGACCCCTTGAACCCATCAGGGCTGGACGTGCGGGATCGACATCGTCTGCGTTTTCCTTTACCGTTGAGCCACTTGGAGTTGTACTGCGCAGTGCGGAGGGGGGGCATCCCTCCCAGGCTGCGGTAGATGGCGGGGTCGCGACCCGAGAAGTCCATGGCGGTGGCGGCGTACAGCTCGCCACCGGACGTGATGAGGGCGGTGGAGTTGTGGCGCGGGTTGTAGGGGCAGCGCGCCATGCCGCTGATCTGGTCGTGGATCTCCGTCAGGTTGGTCAGCTGATGGTGGGGAGAGGGGGGGGGGGGGTGGGGGGGGGGGGGGGAGAGGAGGGAGGATGGGGAGAGAGGGGAGGAGCAAGAGGAGGGCGGTGAGAGAGAGCAGGGGTGAGCGAGAGAGAGAGAGAGAGAGAGAGAGAGAGAGAGAGCAGGGTAGAGAGAGAGGGAGAGAGAGAGAGAGAGAGAGAGCAGGGTAGAGAGAGAGGGAGAGAGAGAGAGAGAGAGAGAGAGAGAGAGAGAGAGAGAGAGAGAGAGAGAGAGAGAGAGAGAGCAGGGTAGAGAGAGAGGGAGAGAGAGAGAGAGAGAGGCGTTTATTCCAGGAATAAGTGGACGACAGAATGGTAGATGATAGATGTACTGGAAAACAAAATAAGCAAATGATCCTCAAGAGATCTCGGAATGCCTTGTTCACATTTTTCTCTCCGAGATATTACTCGGAACAATCAAGTGATGTTATGTTGCCGAGATAAAATTTGATTTCCGTACATATATTTCAGTGTATATTCCAGTAAATTGGAGGGAAATAAGGATGTGAATGTCAGTTGAAAAGCAGCGTTCTCCCCAGACCTTCACGTTATCATCATTAACTGAATGCAGTGAGAATATGGGACAAACGTGGCAAGGGACAGTATTTCAATGGAAACCATGGAAGTGTTGCTGTTGCTTTTGCCTATATGGAAATAGAACTCGCATTACAAAATACAAATTGCCTACTAACACACACACACACACACACACACACACACACACAAACACAGGGCCAGACATTAAATCAAAGGCCATATTTTGCATTGTTCGCAACATAACACGCACTAGAAGCGTAAAACTTATTTTTCCAACTAAATAACCTACAAAGAGTAACACTCAAAAACTTTGAAAACTTCAGATATAATATTAGCTTTACTAGTTCTACAGCCTTCATCCATACTGGACATCCAACTGGGTAAACCACTACTTCACCACATCAGTCTAAAATGTTTTCATCAGAGACTTGGGATGGAAGCTGCAATCATGCGCCCCGTTCTGCCTTGGACCAGGAGGCAAAAAACCTGAATTCTCCCCATATTTAAAACTACTTTAAAGCCATGACCTACTCCTAACCCTTCACAGTGCACTTTCACTCAACTCAAAAACTCTAAATACCAGAGGGCGAGAGGCCTTGAATTAACTTTCAAGATATAATTAAGTGTTATGGTGCAAAAGAAAACAGGGCGAAGGAAGACTAGCATTTATATATTTTTCCACTACATTCAGAGCTCTAAGGTTGATTCGATAATGAAAAGTATTTTCTTCAAAGTATGTTCAGAATTGAGATTTCAGAAGTCGTGGAAATACAATTAGACAAAAACATTTCAAAATCAAGGTTCTGAAATTATTTGAATAATCTTCAGAATCCTACTCCGCTTTGATCGGCGCACCACTCAGATCACAGGGGTCTCATGTCTAGACACATGGGAACACCGCTATCAACGTCTAATCCTCCGTCACACTGAATCCCTTATCAACGTACGACACATTAGCTGGCACTCGATATCAGGTAGACTTCCTTTACGGGATGCCAAGTACCATTCAGAGAGCGAGAGAGCGAGAGCGAGAGAGACAGATAGAGAGAGAGACACACACACACACACACACACACACACACAGAGGGAGTGGAGAGGGGAAAAAAACAGGTGCCTTTTTTTAGACCCGTTTCTTGGAACAGGAAACGACCACGGATCAAGGGTTCCGCTAACTCCTGCCACCTCCGCTCTGGCCCTGGCCGCTCCACACAGAGAAAACGTTGTCTGGAGCCTCACATCCCGCACCCAGCCGGGATGAAAAGCAGCTATTGACGTCTGGGGGCGCATCCCGCGCACTGGGAGAGCTGTTTCGAGGGCATTAGGCACAGCAATAACCGGAAAAAAATAAATACAGACAGAGCAAGAGAAGAGAGACAAGAAGTGATCCAGAGAATACACTGGAATAGCCTGGAGCCGGTCCACGGTGCATATTAAGGATGGAGGGAGTGAGAAGGCCTTCTCTATGTGGTTGCCACAGCAGCTGGGACGGCTGAGTGGGGGCAGACACTGGAGCTTCTGTAGACTTGGATGGCTGGATGGGGAGATCCGCTCACACACACTGACGTAAAGTGGCGAGCTGCTGAGAGAGACGGCTGCGCCGTTTGTGTTGGAGGAGAACAGTTTTTAAGCTGTTGCTTTAAAACTAAAATGCATGTACCGCTAAGAGCAATTTATGTTTGTAATTGTATTACTATTCATTTGTTTGTCATATAGCAGATGCTTTTATCCAAAGTGACTTAGAATTCGTTTTGTAGGTACATATATATATATATATATATATATATATATATATATATATATATATATATATATATATATACTGTTATGTATAACAGTATATGGGGAACACAGTGTAATTCCACCTATGAAAATGTTGGCTTACACAATAGTCCAAGCAGTGGAGCTGTGAGTGTGTTAACATCGTTCCTTGATCTTGCTTATGAGTCATCAGACATCACATTTATCATCATCGTCATCATCATTATCTTCCGACTCAGCAACAGCCCTTCAGCCCCCACAAAGAAGGAACCAGAAAGATCTGAGAACGAAGCAATCCTCGTCCTCATGAACACCATCATCATCATCATCATCACCATCATCCTCATAACCACCTGCCTCTCTGCTTTGGACGAATTATCCAACAAAAAAAGAAATAAATGAGCATGAGGCATGCTAGAGGTAGATGTCTTGCTTGTCAACCAGCACCAATCACAGCCAGCCTGAGGGTATTGACATCACAGCCATTTTAATTAAAGTCATCGCCATCTTGACCACGGCGGTAATTATCGTCTTTTACCGAGGATAAAAGAAAGGGGAGAACAAAAAAGAAAAAGAAAATGAAACTCTTGGCAGCTGTTGAAATAGTTACCATGCGGTGTTGAGATAGCAGATAGAATATCCCTCTCTCTCTCTTACTCTCTAATAGTGTCTCTACCTCTCTCTCTCTCTCTCTTTCTCTCTCTCTCTCTCTCTCTGGCGCTGCATTCATTCATCACAGTTGATAGAGAAGGTGTCAGGGAAGTGATCCTAGGCAGGTTCTTCTGAGCCAAGCAAGCCCACATACACACACACACACACACACACGCACGCACCCCCCCCCCCCCCCCCCCCCCCCCCCCCCACACACATACACACAGATTAACGCTGGCCGTGAACGATGTAACTACAACAGTGGCGGATGAAACACAGCCATAATAATGTCGTGACATTTAAACTCGCGACATTCTTTTACAGCGGTAAACCCTGCTGCTTATGACCAGCCTATGACCTTTGGATGAGAAGCCGGCCGAGAGAAAACAACGGCGAACTCCAACCTCCGTCAGACACCCACAATGGATGAAACAAAATAAAAGTCTAATCTATGTCCTCGGGTTAGATGGATAGATTGACATTTAAGAAACAAATTCTGGTCATTTGTTGTGTCTCTTCAGTGGGTGCTTGTTGTACAATGTGGTGAAAATAAAACTAAATAAAACAGACTAAAAAGGACCTGAATAAAACAGAATAAATGGAATAAAACGGAATATAACTGAATAATACTGAATAAAACGTCTAACTGGACAACGCAGTCACCCTGTTTTCCATCGGAAACTGAATGGAGTGAATAGCAGCGTTTGAGGCCAGGGCTGGCTGTTGTTGTGCTCTTCACTTGAAGTACTGAACCTGCTGAGAGAAATGTGAAGTATTTGAAGATGAAACGAAAAAGCAAACCGATGAACAAAAACATTGTAAACGACCAGCGCCAAGGTTGGGGCATGTGGGTAGTGGAGGGGTTGGGGGGGGGTTGGCCAAAATGGTTGATGGGGAGAATGTGGTAAATAAACACCGGATGAGAGAAAGGACGTGGGAAAGGGCAGCTCTCGTTGGTTGGTATTTGGGTGGATGCGTACCGTTCGGTTGGTGCAGATGGGAGTGAAGGCGTTCGTTCCGCAGGTAAACAACCTGTTGCCGTTCACCAGCAGCACGCGGATGTAGTTCTGGCACTCCTCCTGTTGGCGTGCACGCACACACACACACACACACACACACACACACACACACATAAGGAAACATACACAAACACATATATATATATAGAACTATTAAGATTCAGCAGCAATTGTCATGGGCACAAATAATAACACATACAACACATATACCGACATAAACACACACACTAACCCACACACACACACACACACATATACCACCGTTACCAGAACAATTACGAAGCCACTAATTTTCAGACACTTTTGTGAGAGAAGAGCTGAATTGAATGAGGAGCTGCTTAACGAGACAACAGCAGCTGAAGCTACAGGGGGCTGCTTTGAGATGTGGCAAAGCTTGTCGAAAGCCAATCAGGGTTAATACCTGCATGCGTTTGCTCAGTCACATCTCAACCCTGCAGGGAACCGGTAGATCGTACACTGCAGGTATAAAACACCTGCACCACTCTGTTTTGAAGTTTGGACAACGGCGTTACCAATGCCTACAAGGAACAAAAGGTGGTAAAAACCCACGGCGAGTGTTTCACTCCGAAAGCACTCATGTCCTTGTGCTTTTTAAAACTCTGTTATATACATTAATTATTGAAAGGCAGCCTTCTCTAAATTACTGCAAAATCAATGCCTGGCAGTGTCTCCCTATAGGCTTGTTTCTTTTAGGTTTAGATTTAAGAAGGTCTACTGGCAAAGCCATCCGGCGCCCGGGTAAAAAGCTCAGCACAAACAAAGTGTGAGAGATCGCCATGGCAACTGAGTGATGAAATGATTGATTTCTGGGCATTGGCAACAACGGCGGCACACCCCGCGGACAGCACCCGTCCGCCGCCGCAGCCGCCATGGCCTGGCGCCAGCATCGGAGCAGGAGCGTAGCATTAGCAGGCGCTAGTCATCGCTGTGAGCGAGTTAGCTTGGCGCTATAAAACACCCCCTGAAGTGCCCCACGCTGAGTGAAAAGCTGCCTGAGGTGTGTGTGGGTGAAGGGGGCGGGAGGGCTTGTTAAGATTTAGGACTTAACACCCACTCCCTCACCTCCACCCCCCTCTGCCTCCGTCCCCTACTGTAAATCATCTGGCTCCACAGCCACTTGGTATGCCTTGAGGGATACCTCCCTTCCCCTCCCTCCCTCCCCACACCCTCCACAACTACACTTCTCTCTCTGAACTTCTCTGCAGTGTGATTTAAGAACGACAAAGGGAACTGCAGCAGAGCTGTGTGTGTATGTGTGTGTGTGTGTGTGTGTGTGTGTGTGTGTGTGTGTGTGTGTGTGTGTGTGTGTGTGTGTGTGTGTGTGTGTGTGTGTGTGTGTGTGTGTGTGTGTGTGTGTGTGTGTGTGTGTGTGTGTGTGTGTGTGCGCGCGTAAGTGTGAGTGGGTGCGGGTGTGTGTGTGTTTTGTTCAAGTTTTATTTCCTCTTCTCAGGATAGAAGTTGACTCATAAAAAGATTCACCTCCTGCTGCTACCCAGTGCTTCTATATATGTGTGTGTGTGTGTGTGTGTGTGTGTGTGTGTGTGTGTACAGCTTGTAACGCACACCTCTAACTGTACGTCTGCACAGTTTGCACCACTTCAGCAACTTTTGTGTGTCACTGTGGTGGTGTTTGGGTTTCTCTGCGCCAGTAAAAAGGTGTGCTGCTGGCGCGTAATACAATTCTCCCTCTGCTGTTTGGTTCTACAGTAAATAATGGAAGGTTTAATATTTTCAGAGCTTCACACTTTATGAAAAATTCCTGACAAATGTTCTTTCCCCACAGCGTAATACAGAAGCGATGAAGAAGAAAAAACAATCAGCTCAATTTAACACTCTTTTCTTTCTTTCTACTCCTGGATTAGCTAGATCAAGAGAGAAGTAGGCGTGTATATTAAAATGTGAAAAAAATAAAAATTGGAGGTTAGATATCTTTGCTCACGGCAGTTGTAGAGTATGTGTAAAATGGCTGAAGTGACTCCTTATTGCAGAGCGATTCAATAAACTATTCAATGTTGTGACAGCGGCAGTATAAAGCATTTCAACGCTGTTTTTGTGCGTGAGTGCAAGTGTGCATTTGAGTGTGCGTGCACTGTGTATACTGTGTATACATCACAGGAGTGAGTCCTTCGAAAGGGGAAATCGAGGAGAAAGAATTGCCAGAGTGCTAGGCCGGAGTTAGATTGCTTTGGACTGTAACTCTGAAACTTTAGATAAACGTTATGTGCTATGCTAGCCCTTGGCTTTCTATTATGGGTCTCTCTCCAAGCACAGGAGAATTTTCACAGGACAATAAATGTATGCACACACACACACTTGCTCTGTGTATGTCTGCAAACGCGCTTGCATGTTAATTCAGTTTAAGATTCAGTGTTCAAGTCACCCCATACTTAAAATATAAACATTAAAAAGAGTAAAGTAAAAAGAAAAGCAGACAGTAAGCAAATAAAAAACCCTGTTTGTGTTGACGTTGAAAATTTAAATGACTTACTTATTCAATTACTCCCACATCCCTCCAGCGCATTCAAGTATTAAATCAGATTCATTGTTGATTCTACAACAAGATTCAAGCTCAATCATTTCCCATGCATTTACAGTTGACTCCACACGGTTCATCTTAACTTTTTAAAAGCGATCGATGCGTACAGTTGTCATAGTACCCATTTATCAGGAACAGTACGGTTCAGTCCAGTATTTCCGCAACACACACCAAGTCAAAGCTCCTGCATCACCGCACGCTGAGAGAGGGCCAGCACTCACCTCAGACTTCCCCCGGCTGAAGCACGCTCCCTTGGTGAACTCATCGCAGCGCCACTCTGCCCCCTGTGGAGAAATAAAAGCGACATTAGGGAAGCCAATAAACAATCGAGGAGAAGAGAGACATAAAAACACAGGGCAGCAGCAACACACCGCGTCACAACCGAAAAGGCTTCGGGGAAAGAAAGAAAAAACACTCAGGGAAAGCAAACATAAAAACGACAAATTCTCAGCTGTGTGGAAAATGGCCACCTTTATGTTTTTCTTTTTAACGTGTGGACACTTTTGCCGGAATAGTCCACACAGCCAACCAATATAGCGAGGGAAGACACTGTAAACAGCTTCAAAAGGACTTGCAACAATTTGCACTGCTGCAGTTGTCATTGTGGGGTACATTTGGGTGTAACAATCTGTCTTTTCAATGTTGGCCTTTTCATTTGACATTGGCAAGTTACAGCAAGGTGGAATTGATTAAAAGTGCTTAAAAGGGTTTTATGGGTTTTGGTTTTTAAGATCAAAATCACGATGCACTTTTATTGATATATATTGTAATGGCTTGTATTTCAGTATTCAGTTGTTGTGCTGAAAAAACGAAACACACTAAATAGCTTTTAATGTCTTCAATTGGATTGTTTTACATTATTTAATGAAGGACAGGAAAGGACCATGAAAGCCACCCAAAGAAAACAAGTCACAGCCAAGAGCCGAATGTCAGGAGACAAATCGGAGAAAAAAAGTCATTTTCATTTACAAGCGAAAAGGAAACCGCGGGACATTTTTACAACAGCAAAGAGAGACAGAGAGAAGGAAATAACTGCATAAAAACACCATCTTTCTGTTCATTTATTTCTCTCTCCTTTCTTACAAATTCTGTGAGCTCCGGAGGGATCGGTGATTAATGAACTTAGTTGTTGTTTTTTCTACGAAGAAACGTCCAACGGCGGGGATTCGGCGACAGTCACACTTTGATGGCGTTGCAATAACAGTCAGTGTCACCATGGGAACCGTCACGCCTGACTCGTGTGTCACAGTTGACTGACGCAAAATAATAACGGAATGCACTCAAATTTTGTAATTTCTTCGTAATGCGTGTCACTTTAGGTCAGTTGACGCCACATGAAGACAAATTCACAAATGAGACAAGGTTGGTTGCACTCGACACGGTGAAGCTAAGTGACTCTTGGATAACAAACTACGGAGGATAATGTTGAACCTTGCAACAGCAGGACAGTACAATACAGAGAGAAGAGCCTGAGAAAAGTGCAACTCTGAAGTATAGGTTAGGCTCCTCCATTTTCAAGTTTGAAATGTAGACCTGCGGTTGAGCATGCATGGAAATATCAGAAGGAGGGTGTGTAGAGTGAGAGTGTTTAGGGTGTGTGTGTGTGTATGTAGTTATATTTAAAGAAGAGAAGAAAGGCTATTAACAGGCATCAAGCTTTTGCGTGTGTGTGTTTGTGCGTGCATGCATGTGTGTGGATGTGTGTATGTGTGTGAGACAGAGATAGACAGAGAGTGATTGGCCGTACTGTTTGTGTGTGTGTGGTTTGTGGTAAGTGTGTGTGTGTGTGTGTGTGTTGGCATGTGTGTGTGTTGGCACGTGTGTGCGTGTGTTGGCACGCGCGTGCGTGTGTGCATTTATCTGTGTCGGTTCACATTCCAGGTCAAAGCTGGCTATTTCGAGGGCCGGTCACCCCATCCACAAACCACACTCATCAGCACTTGAGTAGCAGCCTGCAAACACAGCACTGCGGAGCGTCCTGGCTGAGTTAGATGTGGGCACGGAGAAAGTGGTTCCACTTATCATCCAGGGATAAACCCGCTAATGGCCTGCAATCTGACTTACTCATGTACACGGTCAGAATCAAACACTGCATCATACCAAGTGAACCCCGAAGAACCTGTATTTATCATTATGTGATTTAACAACCTTCTCTCTGTAGTGCAGACTTTAACATTGCTCTGCCCTTGGATGCAGATTGTGTCTTTAAGACATCATTCATATGGCCACAGTGCAGGTTGATGTCTACAAGGCTTTAAGTGGCGGGAAGGGTTGGCGGAATTACAACTCCTCATTATCCAATCGCTTGGCCTCAAATAGAGCAGAGACCGGACAGTCCCGAAGTGAATCACGGCCACGCTTACGCAAAAGTCAATGCCATTCGGTTGCATTAGAAGCCCATTAACATGCTACCGTTAAGATGGACTCGCTGGTGTGCTCCTGAGCTGAAAGCATTGTACGATTAGAACGTATGCTGACATGGAGAAAAAGCAAAATCTTGTGTTTGTTGGGAAAAGAAAAATGGTAGCACTTGAGGTGTCACTTGAATGAGTAATGAGAGAATGAGCCATGGCTGAGCAAAGGAAAGTAGTAGAGTGGAGAAAAGATAAAAAGAACCAACCGAAGAACCAATCATCGAACAAACTAAAGTAGAAACGCACAAAACAACACAAGAAACAAAGAACAAGCGACGGTAAGAAAAAAGGAAAAAACGATAAAAAAGAAGAAAGAACAAGAACAAGAAAGAAACTAAGTTAGGCAAGAGAGAAACTTTGTGTGTGTGACAGACATTGACAGAGAGAGACTTTGGCAGTAGAGTCGGGGGTAGTCACTGAGTGCTTCGGGGTGGCTGAAGAATCGAGTACGGAGCTACACATGTTCCACGTGTCCGCCCTCTCGACTCTCCTCCGTAACGACGGAAACCCTAAGAGATGCACCATTGTGTTCATGACTCAAAACTAAGGGGGCCATTGTCACCATGAGATGGGTGCAGGGGAGAGAAACAGAGAGACCGAAGACAAGCACCATAGAGAGAGAGAGAGAGAGAGAGAGAGAGAGAGAGAGAGAGAGAGCTATCGATAGAGGGAGGGAAAAACTGAATAACAGCTCAGAGATAATGACAGAGAGGGATAAACAGACAGACACACTTTCAAGGCTAGCAAGCGGACAGCAGGACAGATAGAGAGGCCAGGGGGTGGGGAGAGAGAGACTGAGTGAGAGAGAGAGAGAGAGACTGAGTGAGAGGGGGAGAGAGCGAGAGCGCATAGAGAGACACTCACGTGGGTGTCCCGAGTATGGGGTTGCATTCTAAAACGAAGTTCTGGCCAAATATGATATTGACTTTATTCTGCATGCAAGAGAGAGTACAGAGAACACAGTGTCTGCCATCAGCTCGCTGTCTTGTCTCTATGTGCACAGATGAGCCATGCATTTTGTTGCAAGATACACACAAAGAGAGAGAGACAGACAGACAAAACCTAAACAGAAGGAGAAATCGAATCTAGTGTCACGAAAGGCTGACAACTTTTACTTTCAGAGGTGCTGAACACATTTCACACATTTCACACATTTCACTTCTCAAAAGCTGATGTTGATGTTGGCTGATGTTGTCAGAGGTGGAGATGCCACGCACGTGAGTGAGTCTCGTTGTGACATCCGTTCAAAGGTTTATTTTCATGTCACAAAACAATAAACAAGGGTTGTTTTGAGCCGTCTATACCCATTAGTAGCATTGTGAATCGTTGTCTTTCCTCTCAAATGATGCTCTATAAAACCAGTGGACACACCATGGGTATCTCTATCGCATCAATGCTCTTGGTCCTTATGCATTGAAATCAATCAGACAGGCTCTAGTCATCAGATTAGCAATGGCATGGCGGAGTTGTCCTGTTAGCTCCTTGTTAGCGTTCATTTGCCTAATTGTCGGGGTGACGCAGTGTAATTGTGAGAGACGAGAGGGCTAATGACACACAGCGTTGAAACGCTAAGAGGTGTGTGGGGGGAGATGGGGTCCTTTACGACTGAAGAGCAACGCCATTGAAAGAAGATCCGATTACAATGTAAGGGGAGGTGAAACACACGATGCAATGCCATACTGCATCGATTGTCGGAGAGAGCCGCGACGTATGGTTCATATTGTTAATATTATCCTGATTATTATTTTGTTGCTGTGTGTGCGGCCACACAGTGGGATCCAAAGGAAAGTAAGAAGCTCTGTGCTAGGACTCCGGTCCCGTATTTAATGTCTCACAAGGCCCCTGATCCCTGTTATCCGAGCGCTTGTCATGTCAGTGTGATCGCGGCACCTGCTGAGACACAGATTCCCCTCCTTCACACTCAGCATGGTCGGTGCCGGGAAGCGGGGGATGACTACAAGCCGGCATTATTCGAAAACCCCTTTTTAAAAGGGACGTCTCAGTCCGCGCGGTCTGCTCTTTCCCATTCTCCTGCGCGTAACGCGATCAGTGGGGGCTCACGGCGAAGACAGCACGACGCGAGGGATGGTGGTCCGAGCCGCAGCTCTGCGGTCGTTTGTCACACGCCGCGGTAACACAATAGCAGGCCGGGCCCACAATGCAGATGCAAGGGGCCGCTCCATTCATCAACGCTCCTGCTTCGTCGTGCTTCTTGGGAGCAGGTACACAGGGGCTGGAACAGCGGGCATGGGAGGAAGGGTAAGGGGGGGTCCATGGGGGGGGGGGGGGGTCTCTCAGGAGGAAGGGAGGGAGACAGACGTGCCAGGACCAATTGGGTTGACAGCGGTTGGCATCGATGGGAGGTAAGGGGAGGGGGGGGGGGGGGGGGGGGTGTAGAGGCAGGGTTATAGGGGAAAAGTAGGACAAGGTAAAACATATGGGAAGCGGGGGAGATGGCACAGCATGAGCGCCCGGTTGGGCAAGAAAGCGGGGAGAGGTAGAGTACTCTGTGACTGCTTTTGTTCAAAGCAAGTTTCCTATAAAAGCCTTGATTTGAGCTGTTCAACTGCTCCACAGCCAAATCAATAGAGTCTCATCTTCCGTATATATATATGTATATATAGTTTTTTTAATTCAAGTCATCTACCTCCAACGGTAGATGAAGGAGAAAAAGGGTTCAGACAGAGGGTTCAGCTTTTGTTGTAGACAGGCTCTTACAGGATAAGTGCAGATGGGGGTGGGGGGGGGGGGGGGGGTGGGGGGGGGGGGGGGGTGGGGTGGGGGGGGGTAGGGGTGAGTGGTCCGGGGGTTGATAGGCAGAGTGTTTCCGGCAGTTGAGAAGCACCAGCAGGACCTCCAGCGCCATATATTGACAGTAATAAAGACCATGGAAAATAAAACAGCTCCTCTTTCAAAGGCTAACTCTTCTTACTTGATCCCTTATTGCCGTTCACATGGGGAGTGATTCTTATCTCTCCATAGGCTATGTGGTGTGTTTTTGCTTCGGTTTCCTCCTTAAACTGTTTAGAATTCCTTTAGTTCCTTTAAGTGCACAACCGCCTTTTCAACACTATCTCAAAGAACCCTTCGGTTATTTTGTTTCTTCTCGGTACTCTCTCCGTCTATTAGAAGTTCCTGAAAACAAAAACCAAATAGATGCCCTCGGAGGACAAGCAGATAATAAAAAGAGAGCGGGAAACGAATATAAAGTTCTTAGATGGCGAAAGATCATCTCTCCTTACAGGGCACTTCCCCTTCATCTTCTGTTGATCTTGACTTTTCAATTTTCATTACTTCGAGGGAAGGAGGGTATTTACTTAGGAGATTATGATTGCTGGGCACACACTCCATCGATCTACCCCTGCCTGGAACTCGATATGTGCACCAGAGCAGTCTCGGCTGCCGGTCGTATAGCCATCGCCTAGCCGCCACCGCTCCCAAAAGAACCCACTCCGAAACAACAATATTGCTATGATGTATTCTCCGCTAATTCCCTCTTGTTGTCATTTGGATGCTAACTAGTCACGATCATTCGGGGATCGTTCTCAGTCATTTTCGTGCAGCAAATGACCTTTGTGGTGTTTTCTGTTGGTGTTTGTGTCTATTTAATTCATCATATGGTAATTATCTCAAAGCATATTGTGCAGCATCAGTCGATTGTATCGTCCAGGGAAAAAAACCTGAGCCTTCCTGACTGTAAAACCAAACAAACGCCTTTGCTCACTGCTGGCAGCTTTGCAGAACAAATCTTGGCCATAGGCTGCAATCTGACATGGCTGGGTGTATGTGGAGGATGGGACACCGCAAAGACCAGCGTAGGTGTATCTTTTTTCCCTTTTATAGGGAAAAACTGAACACCCTAACATACCTTTATACATAAATAAAGTACTAAAGTACTTATACAAAAATAAAATACACTTATGCTTCTTCAGCTCTTGTCCTCTTAGGGTGCAGAGTCAATATATCTAATATCCAGAGTGGTACATCTATTTGATCAATCACTAAGGCATGGGATGCAAACAGAGCGACAATGCCAAAAGGGAACATCCATTGGGCTCTTTCATATCCAGCCACAATAACAACGGCATACATAAGCCCAGCAATGGCAGCCGGCAGCCAAATCTCTTTGCAATTAATCCCTCGTTCAATGATGAAGAACGGATGAGGGGAGGAGAGCGGGAGACATGAGGGAAATGGCGGAAAGCAAGGGAGGTTAGAGAAAGAATGCTACTTATTAACCCTTCACTTCAAGCACTAGGGTTTCAATAGCATCGCTCTTAACTCCCCAGCCTCCCCTGGTCCAGTCAGATGCAAAGCAGAGACCATTCTGTCCGAGGGTCCGTTTGAATTGGTACAAGGCCTTAGACGGTACGGGGGCTTTGTTCCCCCCAGAGGAGAGGCCCTGGAGATGAGGGCTTGATTGGCCTTGATGGGGTCGCCCTCCTCCCAACCCCCGGGGGTATTCGGCCACGGCGGCCAAGCACAGGATGAGATAAAGAAGGAAGGCTGATTCAGTGAGCAGTCGGCATGGAGGATCTTTGAAAGGCGCCTTTGTCCCGGTGAGGCTTTCGGCCACGAAAGGCTGCATCCCGGGGGAATTACCATTCCTCTCTGTAGGGGAGGTGTATAGTGCTGTATGGTGGTGGGGAGGAGGGGAGGAGAGGAGAGGAGGGGGGTACTTTTGCCTTCCATCTGCACACTTCCTCTTTTCCTCCCCCTCAATCCATTTCCTATCTCATCTAGTTATGCGTATCGCTCCTCACTCTCTGCGAGAGGTCCTCCATCCAAGGACTCATTCTTATTTGGTCTAATCCTCTGTCTTCCCTTAATACACACATGGATTTGTAACCGCTGTGCTGCCTCCATTCGTGCTTTGATTCCATCCTGACATAGTCTCTCTCCCTACCCAACCCTCTCTCTGTTCATCTCTTCATCTCTCTCTGTCTATCCCCAAGCCTCCCTCTCTGTTCCACTCTTCCTCGCTTTATCCATCTCTCTCTGTCTCTCTCTCTCCTAGCCATCTCTCTCTCCCCCCTCTCTCTCTCTCCCCCAACCATCACTCTCTGTTCCTCGCTTCATCTCTCTCTCTCCCCCAATCATCGCTCTCTGTTCCTTGCTTCTTTCTCTCTCTCCCCCCAACCATCTCTCTCTGTTCCTCGCCTCTCTTTCTCTCTCTCTCTATCTCCCTCCCTCCCTCCCTCCCTCCCTCCCTCCCTCCCTCCCTCCCTCCCTCCCTCCCTCCCTCCCTCCCTCCCTCCATGCCTGCCTCCCTCTCTAGCCTCATCAGCCACCCTACAGTGTTGTCATGGTGGTAAATGGGCGAGGGCATCCAGCCCTGTCCGGCTATCAGAGGTAGCCCGCTGATGTACCCCATGGAACGAGCAATCCAAATACAACCCTGCATGTTGTCAATATTTGCATGGCTTCTCAGCGGGGGGAGGGGGGGGGGGGGGGGGGGCGGGGGATGCTTAGTGCCACAAGGGAGCATATGGGGCCCATGCTGTGTTCAGCAGTTAGGGAAAGGGAAAATGAGGCAGAGAGAGAGAGAGAGAGAGAGAGAGAGAGAAGAAATTGAGTGCTGAGCAAAGTGATAATATGACAATTTTCGAGAGCATGGGGGAGGAGGAGGAGTCATGGAGGGAAAACAGATGAGGGTAACATTTGCAGACATTGCGTATTATTGCGTGTTCTGTGCGGAAATACCTGTCTGAGTCACCGGGGTTGTTTGATCACCTGCTAATGGTTGGAAGAGGAAGTATGAATGCGCCATTTTAATCAGTGGCAGTGGCCGTGTTCTTGCAGTTCAATTTAATAAAGTAACTCTCAGAAACTCCTCTCTCTGATGCTAGCTAAACACACGTACTGTGCCGCCATCGTGTCAGACAGAGCAGTTAAACGTCTTGCAGAAAGTTGAGGAAGATAATATAAACAGCCAAACAATTGGAATGGGAGATCATTGTGAATATAAATATGTATATGTATATATATTTATATATATACAAACACAAGTAACACAGTATGACCGACGCCTAGACTTGGCAGGTTTTTCAATGCTGTCTCCCGTCTTTAACGCGAGGCACGCATCGACACAAATCCCGCCGTGGAGCTGTTGTGACGCGCAGTAAGCTAAAGCTAAAGTTAGGTGCGCTGCAGCGTTTAGGGAAGTGTGTGCGGCAGGAGAGAAGCGGCTCTTCCGATTGGCTGCCCAAGTCTCGACGGCGGAGAACAGCAGAGTTTGTGTCAGTAAAGTGCTTCTGTAATAAGTGTTTACCGCAGACAGTGCGCCGCCCCCCCCCCCCCCCCCCCACACACACACACACACACACACACACAAAAACACCCCCTACGGGAACACACGTTCCTTTAAGAAACAGGCTGGGTCAAAGACAGAGGGTCAGGGGGGGGGGGGGGGGGGGGGTTGGTGCATGGGTGTGTTTTTGTTCGGTGAGGTGTGGGGAGGCAGTGGGGGGGGGGGGGGGGGGGGGGTGAGGAGGCGGTATAGGCTCGGAGGCTTACCTGAATAAGTGTCAGGTCTTCCAGACTGAGTCTGAAGAGATGATTTCTGAAATGACAAGCGAGCCAAACATGAGTCATCGGTGCAGGTAGTGATTAGAAGTGGGAAAAAAATAACCAGAGCGCCACGCGAGTAAAATGCTCAAATGCCACGAGCAAAACACTCTCGTCTTCTTTTCGTGACAAATGGTTTTGTCTGCACTTTCAGGTGAGGTCTCTGCAGCACGTCTATCCTTCCATGGTCTGGGTACACATGCATACTTTACATTGTGCACAAAATATGTCCAAATTAGCTACTTAATAGTTTCGGTGTTTGAAGAGTAAATAACGTTGAACAAATACAAGCCGATTTGTTGTAAATACCACTTATGGTAAAGAATCAAACATAATCGGTTTCTCTGCAGTATGTATTTATTTTACACTTTATTTTACGCTTTATTTTCTCTGGGACGCCAGCTGGAAACGGGCTAATAAGGATCTGATATAAACACCTATTGTGTGTAATGATTAACACAGAAATACCTATAGCACCTTTAAATAACGCCACCGGTAAGGTAGTCTGAGTGAAAATCATTCAGAAGCGTGTATGCTAGAAGTTAAATCTATGCGTTTATTAACCTTAACTGCTGAGAGGGGAATAGGTGGAAATGCAGATACATTCGGTGCTGTTGCTCCCAGAGTCTATAGCCGTTCAGGAAATTAAACTGTTGCTAACAGCCGCTTAATATTTTCCGCATTTGGGTTAAATAAGGAGAAGGTAGATGTTGGGAGGGCACAACTGCAGTACAGGTGTTTATGATCTTCCCAGCAAAACATGAAGACCAGGGTTTTATGGGGGAAATAAATAGGTGCAGAGAGAGAGAGAGAGAAAGAGAGAGAGAGAGAGAGAGAGAGAGAGAGAGAGAGAGAGAGAGAGAGAGAGAGAGAGAGGGGGGGAGATAAAGACAGAGAGAGACAGAGAGAGAGGGGGGTGAAAGAGAGGAGAGAGACAGAGAGAGAGAGAGAGAGAGCGAGAGAGAGACAGAGAGGGAGAGAGAAAGAGCGGGGGAGCAAGAGCGCATGAGGCAGAGGCACACAGTGAGGCAGAGATAGGCGAAAACGATGGACATTATATACTGTGTGTGATCCAAGGCTCAGCAGGGAAACATTGCTGTAACATTTGCCAGGCTGTCCTTGTCCTGAGGCCTGTCTCTCTTTACACGAACAGAGCTTTTGCAGTACACTATTACTTTGTGAAGATGAAAATGAAGTAAACTACATTTTTGCTAAATAATTATGTAAATGATACTCCAACCAATTATTAATATTTAGATTGGAAATTAGTAAGTGTACGGCCATACTACACTTCAATTTGGTCCAGGGTAACATTCATACATTTAAAGTCTAGGGTTTCAGAATACATTATATCATGTCACATTAAAGGTTTTTCCAATTTCCAATTTCCAATCAACCGAATGACACACACACACACACACACACACACACACACACGTAAGCGTACACACAATACACACACATACCCACAAACGTCATAACTAGGAGTTGAAACACCAACAGCTAGACAGACACAGTTGGCTATCAATCTTCTGAAGAGCGGCTCTGAGCTGTGCCTCTCCCCCCTACACAGTATTGATATTTGCATTGATTCCTCCTCACCTCCATTATCACTCATACCTCCCCAGCCCCACTGCCACAGCCATCAATCCACACACGGGTTTTACACCCAGACACTTAGCACATGTCATGTTTGAACCCAGAATTTAATTAGACCTTGCTTTTCGTCTCTTTTGTTGGTGTGCTGGGTAGCTGATGGATGGGCCAGATATTTGCCATGACAACAAGACTTTGATGGCTAAATTACTTTTAGGTAACTCTGTGCTTATTGCACATTAAAGGAAATACTTGCTTGTACTTATGCTGTAATGGTCCACTTTCATTATTACTCATTGAAATAATATTGTAATAATAATAATATACATATGTAGTAGTATATTCACATTGACGTGACTCATGTGGTTAATTACAGAAATAGATTAGAATACAGAGTAGTTGTATGTGGTTGAACTGCGCATATTTTGGTCTTTTTTTCTTTCTTTTGCCCATTAGTAAGTCCCTGGGCTCACTTTGTATTTGCTTGTGTTGCTTCCCCATCCGCCCCTGCGTTATCTCCTATTCACTTTGTAGCAAGCGTTGCCTTGTATTGACTCTAAAGCCATTAAGAGGAGTGCAAGTTGCACTACATTTGCCTCTCGCCTGTGAATTACACAGTGCGATACTATAAGCCCCCTATACTAAGCCATATGCACTGCCAAATGTTGTGCAAATAATTCTGCATAGAGATATAGCCTATGCACACACAGGCACACACACATGCACACACACACACACACACACACACACACACATACACACACACACACACGCATACACACGCACACATGTCCATAAAGTTTGTGAGTGTATATATGCAAAGCTTGTCTGTCACACACACAATGTCTTTAAAATCCACTTTCAATAACGGGCACAGAGCGACATATACACATACGCGCTCAGACAGCCAAGCATAAAGACAGGAGACGCGCAAACAAACTCTGAAGCTATTTTCTCGGAGGCATACGAGGACATTTACAGGGAAGGGGATCATCACTCATGGGTTACGATGACACGCGCCAAAGCAAGGGAGCGAGAACAAGGGGAAAGGAAAGAAAGAAGAGAAAATAAAGAAGGATTGTAAACAGAAGGACGAGACACCAAATGGTTTCAGTGCGGGGGAAAAATAACGAAAGTCACACAAAGGTAAATAAGAAAGGAAGGAAGGAAGGACGGATGAATGATGGCAGGAAGGAAGGAAGGAAGGAAGGAAGGAAGGAAGGAAGGAAGGAAGGAAGGAAGGAAGGAAGGAAGGAAGGAAGGAAGGAAGGAAGGAAGGAAGGAAGGAAGGAAGGAAGGAAGGAAGGAAGGAAGGAAGGAAGGAAGGAAGGAAGGAAGGAAGGAAAAATAAAGAATAAGAGGACAGACAATAGCGAGAACAAAAGAAAGAAAGATGAAAATCAAGAAAGATAGAAAGAAAGTGGACAGAAGAGAAAGAAAGACAATATGGGAAATATGAGGAACAGGACAAACAAAGAAGACAGAGATGGGTTACCTGGCACCGACGATCAGTTCATTCTGGCCGGGGTCGAAGGTCAGCTGTGAAAAATCCACTGTGCCCTCTGCTTTAAACCTGAAGATCCATGGCTCCATTTCTGTCAAGATGATCACAGGACATAGAGACTGTGAGTCTATGGAAGGCCAGGCAATGAAGAGAACGGTCGGGCTGATGAATGGTTTTAGTTGATATTTATTTACTCTGGTGATGTCATACAGAGTAAGTTTGCCGTCAGTTGTAACGAGACCTCTCTCATGTTGTCTTTTCATCGTCGTCAATTTGATTGACTTCTTTTTCAACTCTAAGGGAAAAGTGAATTGGTGGAACCAAAGAAGTTTATCTTCATAAGAACGGAAAGTTTAAAAAAAGTATGAAATTTTGACGTACTTTGTATATTAGATAATTAGATATTAGATAACATACAGCAAGACAAAAGTAATTAGAAATTCTGATATAGCACTCAGAAGATTTAGCATTTTGCTCTAGAATTTCTAAAAGCTTGGGATAGTCTAGCTTCAGGCTTTAATATTTAACTATCAATCTGAGTAGGAGTGCAACAAAATGTTAATTGTGGTGTTTAAAAGTCTATAAACAACTATTTTCTTTAAATTAAGTTCTTGTCCTTTGATTTTGGATTGACTTGCCCAAAGCAAACAGGTTCAAACGCTCAATCCTTTAATTTGTTATCACCTTTATTGACTTGACTTTAAAACTGCAAAAATTACCCAACAAAACAACGCAACACATCGGCTGTGTTGTGTTGGAAACCACTGTTCCCATTGAACCAAGGACAAACTCATCTTCCAAAATGAATGTGCAGATTGTAAAAGGTTGTGCAGGTTATTTTTCAAAGTGTCACGGGAAATGAAATAACTTCAAATAGCATTATTTATTTATTTACTTTTGTTGTAATTATACAACATCCGTACGCCTTACAAACAGTGTTTAAACATCCTTAATCGTGCAACATTGTTTCTTGTAGTTCCGTAAAAGCAGAAGCTTAACTGAAAGGCGCAGCCATAGACTACGTTTTTCTAACAGAAACCTTGCTTGGAAGGCTTCCAGTCCATTATCCCTAATTGCTAATGTATCTTAGCAAATGTGTAGTGTACTGCAAAGGGCATCACACACACACACACACACACACACACACACACACACACACACGTACACACACATGTACACAGGTTCACACTCACTCACACATAAACACACACACACACACACACACACACACACACACACACACACACACACATACAAACAAGTGAAAGATCAAGCGCAAGAGCGGATGAAAGGGAGAGAATTGCCAGACAGCTATTGACTTCTCATCCCGGGCACGCCTGTCGTCATGGCGCCCGGGCCATTAACCCCTGACCAATCGAATCATGGGCTCTCGGGCGCATGCCGACTCGCGATGGGGCTGGCCCGTCTGCTGTCTGGTTACCCGATAGCGTTTAGTCAAAAAGTGGTGAAGCAGACATGATAGGAAGACCAAATGTTCTGCATCCCACCGAGCGTACTTGTGAAACCTAGTCAAAATATGCACTTGTTGGCAAGCGGTCAGCCATTTCACCTCCCAAACATCATCATTCATCCACTACTCTGGTTAACTTCCTGACCGGTGACTCCTTGAGCCTCCTCGGGAGATTGGAAATTGACTGCAATTTACAATCGATACCGTTTACAATCGATGCTAATAGAATGTTTATGGGATGATGATAATAATAATAACAACAATACATTTTATTTTGAGTGCTCTTCATGACCCAGCAAGATATATATATATATCTTATTTATATATATATATATATATATATGTTATATATTTTATATATAAATATATACACACACATATACACATGCATACATATGTATGCACATACATTTTCATATATACATACATATACACATACATACATATATACACATACAAACATACATTAACACATATACATATATACATACATATTCACATACATACACTTACAATTTGTTGTGGTAATAATGGATTAATCAGTGGTATGGTGGAAACAAATTGAGTGCTGATGTTTTATACAGTTTTGAAGAGGTCGGTTTTGAGTTTTGGTTTAAAATGATGATGTATAACCACAATTTCAGTACTGCTGGTAAAATATCTTTTGGAGTTTTGAAGTAGAACTAGGGATAGAAAAAACACTTCTACCTCTCCCGTCACACCTGCCACACTACATGCTTATCTGTAGGCCAGTTCTGCTTTGGAAGCTGCATCAAAAGCCGATTTGTTGGATTGACTGCGAACCGTCAGACTTTTGACTGATTTCCAAAAGAGAGCCCCAGACAAACAGCTGAGCAACAGGGGGTTAACTTCCAAAAAACATCTACTAGCGTGGGCTTGTGTGGTGCGAACGAACTCTACCATAGCATGGCCTAGCTTGAACGGGCGCGGTGCAGACACTTGCATCTGCCTCCTGCGCCACTCCACTGGAGCTCCTGAGAACAACTGGAAGAAGGGTGTACCAAAAAACCCAAAGAAACAATGACAACAATAGAATCCAGCTTTTAGACTCCCTGAGCGAACACATTTCCATTTGTCTCAGTGAAGTGAATGTCTGGGAGGTCACGACTGACTTGTTCAAGGAGATTTATGTTTTTTTTTTGCTTTCCCTTCTTGTTTGCTTCTTAGTCTGCATGGAGACAGGCAACATTTTGGATGGCACTCTGCTTCCAAGGCACTAAGCCTGATTTTCCATGCTTTGGTGAGGATCTGCCGCATACAAATGTGCCACCACTACCACCACCACCACCACCACCAGCACCCACCTTCACCTACCCCAACAACACCACCCAACACCAATGATTACTGTGACAACCCCCCCCCCCAACCTGCGTGTCTGATAACATAATCGCATCATAGCCGTGTGAGCAAAGCTACTGGCTCAATCATGGTATTGGCTGATGATTAGACGGAGGTGTTATGGCACATGCACACATGCACGGACACACGCACACATACACACATGCATGCCCACATGCAACCAAACATGTAGACACACACACAAGTGCGTACAAACAAGTGGATGCAAACATAAACACGCACAACCATATATACTCTAATAGATACTGTACATACACTCATCTACACACATGCATACACACATTTAGATATACATCCACATTCATAAAAACACATGGATGCATACAAACACATACACACACGCACAAACACAAATGCACATATAGGAAAACGCACACATGCATACACACTTATGCATGCATACAAACACAGGCAGACAAACACTTCCATAAACTCTCTCTTAGACACAGACACAAAAATGAATTACTAACATGAAAACACAAATGCATATACACCCCAGAGACAAATGAACAACACACACACACACACACACACACACACACACACACACACACACACACAAGCATTTACCCTCATCCCAGTCCAATCATATTCCCTTAACACTTCTTCTGCTCTCCGCTTCCAAAAATAGATGGCTGTCTTCCTCTAGCTCTGTCAATCTCAAACCCGTAACGTTATTTCAGATTGTGAAATGGAACAGTTGACAGGAAAAAAAAGGAACGATAGGACATATCCATATTTACCCTCAGCATCAGAAGTGATATTTGATTTCTTGATTGATTGCGAACCCTGCCAGTGCTGCCAAGTTAATTCACCCTCATACCGGCCGGCAGCGCCACGACAATGGCCACATGTGGAATCAATCTAAGAAATATGAATGGCTTTTCTGTATGCGGTGTAAATAGGGGTGGAAGAGGGTCAGAAAAGTAAAGAAAGCCCATTCAGTCTCAAATGCGGTCTAGCCGTAATGGGCAAGGGGGGAATGTCGTCTGGCGTTTGCACGAGAGGTAGATTTGAGGAAGTGATTTGGTCCATCAGTTGAAACACCAAACACCTACTCAGATTCAGAACGAGCCATAAAAGAAAGGCACGGGTAACCGTGGCAGTTAAGACCTATCTGCGCATAAAAGGCTTCTCCCGTTGATGTTTCTGCAAGCATACATTTTCAAAGCCAAGAGGACCAAGACTACTATTACAGGGGCTTTTGCTTTCGTCATTAGCCGGCTCTGGGGAATCACAAATAATAGCGTAAACGCTGTAACCGTATTTATATTTACGAGTACTTTTGTTTTGAAAATCGAGGTAGCGTGAAAACATTTCCTCTGCACTAGCTTGTGGAGGAATCAGATCCACGTAAACATCACAAGTTTCAAGGAAGGCTGGTGCTGGATATTAAAATGCAACATGGCCACTGCATTGCTGTCTGTACATAGCATGCCAATCCTGTTTAGGATTCTGTGATCTATTGGCCTCTGTGGGCAGCGCCACAGGAACAAAATTAAAGATAGCTTCTAAGGACCAATTAAATGGTTTCAGAGAGCTGATGTAATCGGCTGAGTTTTTAAATGTGATATGGCCATGTGTGTGCTTTTTTTTTTCTTGTCCTTTTGTCGTATTCTACACTCTAATGATCTGGTGGCTGACAGAAACTGTAGCACTGAGCTGCAAAACTACTTCTTGTTGTCGTTTCTGTTATTTAAGACGGCTT
>JACYXH010000242.1:1145000-1332500 GCA_026745465.1 Lota lota
TTAGACATGAATACGTTTCAAGCTCCCTGGATTCTTTGACAGCTGTTCATATTCAATAGAGCGAACACATGGGTGCCATATGGAGCTGCACACATTTCATAACAATACAGTAATGAAAAACACCTGCAATCTAGAAGGAAGGCAGGCAGCCTCCAAGGCCATATTCTCTCTTTCTCTCACTATCTCTCTCCCACCCCTTTCCCTGCTTCGCCTCCCTCCCTTTTCTCTCTCTCTCAAATCTTAATTCTTTGCTTATGCCTCCATTATTCATGTTATATCAGCCTCTCTGCTTTTTCTCCACGCTTCCACATTTCTCCCTTTACTCAACCTGTCTGTGCACATGCTGCCAGTTCAATTCACTTTTTTTTCTCCTTCAGAAAGGAATTGATGATGTTAAAAATAATTCTTAGTTTCCAGTTAGTTAGCCAGTTATTCGGTTAGTCCGTTTACTGTAACACTCGACATGTTGGCGCTACGAAAGCCGTACGTCTGCGTTCACTTAGATGAATTACAGTCTTTATCGGAATGTGTCTCTGAGAATGTGCCTGTAGACAGCTCACTGATTCAGGTTTCTAATGAGCAGCCATCGGAGCCACGATGTAATGTTTACTGTATGGGTGTAGTGTACGCACAAGGGCGTAGGTTTTAGTAGGGACACTAGGGACATGTCCCTACCAACGTCAAGGAACCAGTGAATTGTCCCTACCTAAACCCGCAATTAAGCTGAAAAGGAATGTAAACAGTACTACAATGAACAGTCTAGAGTGTGTTTCCTAATCAGTGTGCGATTGGCTGCCCTAGCCACGGCAGCATGCAGAAAGAGAGAGGAAAAAAAGGGGGGATGGGGTCTCCCGCCCCAGTACATTTGAACCATGAACTTGTCCGTCCGTCTTAAAGAACGCTACTGGTCAAAAGTACGTCGTCGTCTTCGGGGTTTGGCCGTGAGTCCGTGTCAAACCGCGAGTGCTCAGTGCAATCGTGCTGCACTGAAATGTAGTTTTTCTACGTTTCCTTAACTTCTACAAATAAAGATGAAACAACGAGCTCTCCAATCTAATGTTACAAAATGTGAAGAAATAACCCATGGGTAGACAGTGACTAGGTGACAGTCAGCAGACCAGATGTAGCAGTAGCCTTGTAAGTTTAAGGTTTGCAATTTAATGTAGGCCAAGGCCCACGGCAGATGATGGCTGTTATCTATATTTTAATTAAGAAATAGATGGGGGCAACATCTGCACAACATGGTTTTAAATAATAAATACTCAATTTCTGATTAAATGCAATGGTCTTGTTAGTGGTCTTATTCTTCTGCTCTGCATATGAAAACTGTTTCAGGTGACGCTGAGAATGAGGAGAGACTAGGACATCAGTGTCACTGCACAATACAGTTACAGTTAACAAGTAATTATATGCAAATTAGTTATCTCTCCCGGGACATTTTTTTCTGACCCTGGGTCAGACTGGGAGTTTCATACTGTAGTTTCATACTGTAGTTTAACTATTACTCGATTTCACTACCCTGACAATTGTTTCTCAAACCTAAGCTGTAAAGTAAAAAAAAACAAGTTCATTAAAATATATGATGGTTGTGTAATAATCGTTTTTGTGTAGAAATTCAAGTACAAGTAATTGGTATGAAGGCACACCTGTAGGTTATGGTGGTTGTTAAATAAAAATGTTCAGATCATCTGATTCTCCAGTAGTTTACCCCAGAAACTGTATCTGCGCTCTACGTGCGCTCAATGCGTTCCCACCTAACCTCAAACCAAAGCTACGCCCTTGTGTACGCGGCATTGGAATGTATGTACATCTATGTGTGTGTATGTGTGTGCCTGTGAATGCGTGCGTGGGAGCGTGTGTGAGTGAGTGAGTGAATGAATGAGTGAATGTTTGTGTGCACACCGTGAGAGATCTGATAGGGTAATGGGATTTTGTCATGCCGATTCTGGTGTGCATTCCTCAGACCTCAGTCTCCACACCACACACACACACACACACACACACACACACACACACACACACACACTCCACTCTCACACATACACGCCAGGCAGCAATGAAGGCTCCAAAGCCGGTGAGTTACACACTCCCCCATGACCCTGCAGAGCCCTGCAGTTGAACTCCTGTCAGCAAAACCACACACACACACACACACACACACACACACACACACACACACACACACACACACACACACACGCTCTAGGGGCTCTGGTCTATGACAGCTCAGTCCACTGTTCTGCCCTCTCCCACCAGATACACCAAAGTCCCTGTTTAGTGTGACAGGTAGACAGACATAGACTGAGAGAGAGACATAGAGAGACTGAGATAGAGAGACTGAGATAGCAAGAGAGACATAAGCCCCTTTTACACAGCCTGTTCAAAGCGGGAATGTTGCTGCGTTATTTCGCCTCGCCTCCTGTATAAAATGTACAGACACGGAATGGGGTGGCTTTCTTGCTCTGGCTTTAAGCCAGCAACGGTGGTAGTAACAAAGCAGAATCGACGTCTGCAAAAGGGGTGAACCAGCATATGGGGACAGGGGTGTGACAACGTTTTGGTGGGGTGTTATGTGCATCTCTGAGGAAGAAACAGATTAGTTAGAAGCTAACCTACAGCTCTGACAGCAAGCTGTAGCGTGGACAACGGTCCAATCACCATTCTGCCGCGAACCAGCCCCTGCTTCTCTTAAATTTCTCCTCCAACTAATTTCTGATTGCACCAACACGTTGCTTGCATGAATCCGCCATTGTAACTCTACGCATCAACATGTCTACGTTGAACTGCAACTTTGGTAACATTTGGAGAGAGAGAGAAAGAGAGAGAGAGAGAGAGAGAGAGAGAGAGAGAGAGAGAGAGAGAGAGAGAGAGAGAGAGAGAGAGAGAGAGAGAGAGAGATGGTGAACCATGCGTTGGATCCTATAACCCATTGTTTTCCTTTGGGTCCTCCTGTCTTGCAGTAGTTCATCAAGCCCTACCTCTACTGTATCCACCACTACCTCTTCTCTCCTTTGGACCTCTACCCTGTACACACACAGAGATGGATTGCCGTCATGCTTTACAGTGCACTAGGGAAACCTAGGAAAGATTGAAGTTTGAAAAAAAAACAAGCCTAATGAAAACCAAACACTGTAAATGGTTTGGATAATTCCCATGTTGATGATCTATGAGAGTGGAGGGGAGGTTGTGTGTGTGGTGGTATGTGTGTGTGTGTGTGTGTGTGTGTGTGTGTGTGTGTGTGTGTGTGTGTGTTGTGTGGCGTGGGGGGGGGGGGGGGGCTAAGGGAGTGATGCGGTCTCTCTAACTCCCCACCAGTCACCGGCCCAGTGGGAGAGCTCTGAAGGGGCTTTGTGTCTCGGGAGCCCAGCACTAAATCATCTCCTGGTTACGAGCGTAAGTCTCCCATCCACTAGCATATTTATCCTAGCACTACTCCTATTCCTTCTACTCCCCTCACTTTATTCTCCCTGTTTTTTTCTAACAAGTACACAGACAGACAGACACACACACTCACAAAAATACAGGTTGACACTCACTCCTTGTTCATCATCGTTGGATATGTTTGAATAAAGCATACAAAAGCAAATAGAAACAACAACCCTTTCTGTGTCTCAATGTGGAGGTACATTCAGGGTGGTGATGCCAGGGTACATCTGTGGATATATTCCTAGTATAAACAGGAGCTGTGGAGTGTTGTTGCTTGAACCGCATTCATCAGGCAGAGATGCTCGCTTTGGGTCAGGCTTTCGTGTTCAGACACACTGGCTCTGTTTAACTAAACCCAATATCCATCAACTATACACACACACACACACACACACAAACAAACAATAGTGGGACTGGGACGGAGAGATCCTGTGGAAATGTTGTTAAGGGGACACGTCTGCTATTCTGCCCACTGGAACCGAAGAGAACAAACACAATCAGTGACGATTCCAGTCAACCAACGATCTGAAAACGAGCCTGCTTTGCATATCAAGAGAACGACAGACAAGACGCTGTGTGTACTGAGATGACAAAAACATACACACACACTCCGCATAACCACGCAGTGCGGCATGTGAGGTGTCAGTTAACTAATCAATTAGGGGTCGTCTTGCAGGGGTGGAGGCAAAGAGGATCATATTAACACCACTATTGATTAGGTCTGAGGAGGACTTCATGAGCACTGGATCTCAGTATACATAATGAAGAGACTCCAAAATAAACAATCCCTCTCCACTCACACACACACAATGCATGCACATGCACACACACACACACACCACACATACACAATGCGTGCATGTGCACACAGACACACACACACACACATTGCAAGCACACACATGCACTTGTACACACATGAAACACACAACTTACACACTCACAGGTTCATGCACATACATACACATACACACAGACACATGCATGCACGTACACACACACTCACGCACACACACACACACACACACAGGATTCAAATAACTATGAGTAGACACAAACACACTGACACACACATACACACACACACATGCACACGCATACACACCTACACACCTACACACCACTCAGCTGTGAGTGGCGGCATTGATGGTGTATGTGTCCAAACATAGAGAGACGGGTGAGTGTGAGATGGGAGGGTCACACCAGAGTGCTGAGAGAGGCTGCTGTCTACCCGCCCCTCACAAGCGACCTTACTAGACAGCAACAACAGCAGTATAATAAACCCCAGTCATGGCTTCAAACCTGGACACACACACAGCAGAACTAAGGTGATTAAAGTGTTCAGATGTTTTTTTTTTGTCTGGCTCCTGGCAGAAGGGCTGTTTCTCTATATCTGTGTATTTTCCGCTCCTCCAAAGGCTGAGTCTGAATCTACCTGAATCAACAGTTCTATGTTTTATTTCTTGCTCTCTTCCATGGAGCCATTTTGTTGGTGTGTCCATGTTGATCTATCCTGCCCCCGTTCGTTCTATTTCACCAGCCACGTGTGTGTGTGTGTGTGTGTCTGCGTTTGTGTATGTGTATATGCTTGTGCGTACGTATATGCGCGTGTGCATGTCTGCTCGTTTGTGTGTGTAAACGCACATGCGTGTGCGTGCGTGTCTGCTCATATTTTCCCCTTTTTGCTGTAGTGCTACTGATGGATCTGGTGGAGGGTGACAGAGAATAGGATGGCATGATAATGCCGGCATCAAAGGCACAACGGCGCACAGCAAAATGCTTTTCAGCTCTGTGTGGCGCGCGCAGGATCTGAGGGTAGAGCACTCCCTTGAGTGAATGTTTGTTATTTCTCAGGTTCACAGTGCTGCCTCCGTTTCGCAGCACCCATCTTTTTTTTCACACCGGAATCGGGTGGGGTGGGGGGTGGGGGGGGGGGGTTGACGTGTGAGCCCTACAGGAGTGCGAATGCCTTCACATATGCACGTGCATTATCCTTCCTCTCATCACACCATCATTTCACTCCCCCACACACACACACCTACACACACAGTGCTGAGTAAACAGTTATTTTCTCCCCAGGTGCGCCGGCGCTTGGATCTTTGTGGATAAAACATTTTGCAGCTCGTCAACCCGGTATGCAGCTCACACCGGCGGTCTTGTTATCCCATACATCTGCGGCATGACAGAACAAAGTGTGCTGCCAGCACGTCTCTGTGTGTGCGTGCGCTAATATTTGTGTAGATTACAGTGTACCACGAGAGACACGGATACGTGTTGTCAACTCAAATCCAGTTTCCCCTCAATGTCAGGGATGCTTTTAATCTTTCCTTTTTTTTAATGATCTCCTTTTCAGAGGTCCCAGAGTGGTCCAATCTGTTCCCAAAACACCCCTGAGTTGGAATGAACATTTAATAAAATGGGACATTGAGCGTTCGGAACGCACGGTTCGGATTCCAATCTGTTGCTGTGTTTGTGGAGATGGTTTAGGTTTGTTAACGCTGCGTATTTAACGTGTATCGTCTGCACTCTCAACAGATGGAGAGGAGGAAAACATGAGGTGGATGCGATTTAGAGAGACACAGAGGGAGATGCATAGAGAGAGATAGAGAGAGAGACAGAAATATGCATGGAGAGAGAGAGAGAAACACAGAGAGAGATGCATAGAGAGAGAGACAGAGTCAGATGCACAGAGAGCGAGAGCCAAAACTAGAGAAATGCATTGACAGAGAGACAGAGCGAAAGAGAGAGCGACGCATAGAGAGAAAGGGAGATACAGAGACGCATAGAGGGAGACAGAGAGAAAGAGAGAGGAGACACACACACACACACAGAGGCATATGCATAGAGAGAGAAAGAGAAAGGGAACGAGAGAGAAGGTGGAGGAGAGAGAGAAAGAGAAAAATAAAGGGAAGGAGAGAGAGAGTGAGGGAGAGAGAAAAGGGTGAAAGATATAAAGAGAGATGAAGAGAGAGACAATGAGAAAGAGAGGAGGGGGCTCACAGGTGACTGAATAAACAGGAGGACCTACGCTGCAATGGCACAAAGTGAGTCACAACACTCCGAGCGAATGAGACCCGGGGAGGGGCGGGTGTCCTTCGAGGTAACATCATATCTAAACAACTCTTGAGTAATGGCTGTGCTCATGCTTGAGGCTTTTTTTTTATTATTCTTGTGTACATTTTGTGCAGGCTTGAGAAACAATACATCTAGTGGCAGGAGCCGAAGGGGCCCTGAGATGTATTGAGGGGTGGTTGTGTTTGTTAGAAAGCCAATGCTGACAGGGCTGCCTGGTCGCAGTCTCGGCCTCAAACCTCAACCTTGGTTTGAATTGGGACAAACTCACATAGACACACACACACACACACACACACACACACACACACACGCATAACCACCCAGCAATTTCAGGATTGTCCCACCCTAACTCTCCAGAGGTTCACAAATCATGAAGTTATTTTTACCCACCTCATTCTGTATCTACCGTGTGTGTGTCTGTGTGTGCGTGTCTACAACAACCCACCTCAGTGTGTGTGTGTGTGTGTGTGTGTGTGTGTGTGTGTGTGTATGTGTGTGTGTGTGTGTGTGTGTGTCCAATATGTAATCTTGGGTGAAATAAGGTTATAATGACACCCCCCCCCCCCACACACACACACACACACACACACATACACACACACACTGTATGTGGAGAAAGAGTGACATGCTACCGAAAAGAACACCACCCTCTAGGTTTGCAGCCAACATGTCGGAAAAGCAATTTCCAGTCTGACCTTGTCTTCGCTCCCCCCACCTGCATGTTTGCTTAACGCACCTGAATGTGAGCTTCCAGACATACAACAATTATGTAAAGCCAGGGGGAGGTAGTCTCTATTTCATTCATATTTTACAAGCTGCAGGTTTAACTATTTGACTTCCAAATTGAGGTCAAAGTAAGACGGACAGAGAATATAGTTATTTGTTTGTTTACCTCAATCTTTCAAGAATATTTAGGTTTATTTGAACAACTTGGGTGAATACTCAAGTTTCCCACAATGCAAAAAATGTGGATTGAATCCAGCTCAGTTCTTTGGTATTTGGAACCCTCCTATAGTTTCTAGGCATTAATATACAACAATTATTTGGAGGGAATAAACCAAAATGATAGAGTCAGAGCACTTGCAGAATGGGGAATGAAGGATGAATATTTAATTAGCATACACACACACACACACACACACACACACACACCACTATCTATTTAATTTACCCCTTAAAATATGTATATATGCATATATATAAAGCACATTTTACACACATGAGAGATGATGCTCTGATTGGTTGGCATGAGAGCAGCACTGACACGCTGCTGACCCCAACGGCAGCAGTGCCAATGAGGGGCTTCTGTGTCCAGCCGAGGGGGACTGTGTGTGATGACACCTTTTAAAAAAAATATATAATCAGAGACAACACCCCCCCCCCCCCCCCCCCACCCCCCTCCCCCAGAGCATAGTTGTACCAAGACTCTTATGTCCATTACAACCTCAACACGGCTCTTCTCAGAGATGGGAACAAAAAAAGATAGCATAGCAGTTTTTGCCGCCAGCGCTCCAAGAGGCTTAAACACATGTTTTAAAATAGCAGAGAAGAAAACGCAGTCGCTCTCCACCAAATTGCATTGTGGAATTCCAGACTTGGGAGGAAATCATTTACAATGAAGCAGACAAGTGACAGTATCTATACATCTACATCTAGATGGTGTTGTAGTGCATGGATATGAGCAATACAACGATATATTAGTTTCAAGCTTTTATAGGGACATACATTGAGGATGTGTGTAAAACGATAAAAAACTACATGTTTACCGTTTACCTAGCTTTTGTAGCTTTCTACAAAATCTGGTTCTTGTCAAAAGATGTCCTTCCATTCACTCCAAGGTCGGACCTTCTCCACCTCTGCATAAGAGACGGACGGAGAAGCCAAAGAGCATGAATGATGAAGTGTATTGCTGTCGAGGATAACCACCATTCAGCGCATTCATGCATTGAAAAAAGCAGGCTCTCATTTTGACGAAGATTAATTGTTCCTTTCGTGAAAGACATATAATCACACACTCGGCCCACGATTGACATATTTAATTGAGCATTTTATCAAAATAACAGTCATGAAGCAAACATATTCAGCAAAATAAATGAAACAAGACAAAAGTAATTTTGCAGCTCGGTCAATGCATAGACAAGGGTGACTTGAGCTTGTCGTGGCTTGCTTTAATTGCGGCTTTCCGCCCCATATACAGTTTTGTGCTCAACATCTATCAACTTTAGTGGCACGTAGTACAGTTTTATACACGTTTCCCCACACTGCCAAGCTCAATCTACATGAAAGCAAGCTGTAAAAGAAGAAGACATGGCTCTTGTCTGTAAAGTGTAAACAGACTATTTTTATCTCCCTGCCTCTGAACTCTACGCTGAGAATTTTTGCCTTTCAGCTGGTGGCTTTAAGACACCATCGGCACTGCTGTTCAAAACCAACAGGAGGTGCAGGAGGAGGAGGAGGAGGAGGAAGAGAAGGAGGTGGGAGGAAAGAAGAAGAATAATCCATCTTCCAGATGGTTTTTTTTCCTCATATTCTTTGCAGTCAACAGATAACAAGGCTGGTTATTCCCAGTTCAGACGTTCCTCGTAATTATATCCACAGAAAATTGGTACAATAACAACAGACCGCTCTTCTGCGGGAGGAAAAAACTAACTCCACACTTCTATTAAGCAGAAACACACACACACATACACACAAACACCACACACATACACACACACACACACACACACACATATACAGGTGGGACAGGATCCATATGTGGCTGCCTGGAGTTTGGCTCTCTTACGGAACTGTGGCAGGAGGGAGAGTAAATTAGCTCTTGGATCCTCTGGAACCAATTAATCACCCCAGTACATACGTCAGTGTGTGTGTGTATGTGTGTGTGTGTGTGCGTGTGTGCGTGCATCTGTGGAAGAGCAGACAGACTCTGGGTTCCATCTTGCTGTACAAGTCAGAACGGGACAACAGCGGAAAGCAATGCAATTAATGAGGAACGGAATAGAGAAGCACAGTGTAGTGTAGCAAGAGGCGCACATTGCTGTGCATCTTCAACCCAGAGTTGTGTTTCCTTGGATAGGTACATCCCAGGGAATAGACACCGAGCTGAGAGGCATCCGATGCGCCGATGCTGTCTCCGTCAAACCAGCCAAAACAGATGCGTCCCTCTAAATCTCACCCTCTGTTTTCTCTCGCTATTCGTCCATCCGTCTATCTGCACGGTTCTCCTCATCTATCTGTGTCTCTGTCACATTCTTTCACTCCCTCCTACTTGCTCTCTGATCTAGGAAAGATTCAGACCAGGGTGTGTGTGTGTGGGGGTGGGGGTGGAGGAGGAGTGGATTAGGTTTCTCAGATGGGAACGGACAAGTCGGCCTTGACACGTATCCCACTTCAGAAACAGAAGAGAGAGCCGGAGACTTAAAGACACTTTTAGACCCGACGTGGCACAGAGCCAGCCGCTGGCTGTGGGATTCCATAGAGCACTGCTGGGACTCAGGGCCAAGACTAACACACAGGAACCCGAACCATCCAAATTAACTGCTCACCAGAGCCGTTGTTCTTTACACGTCATCTTTATTGCTCTGTGTTGTGGGAACGGCCTCTTTAATTCAGATGGCTGCGGTTTTAGTGTTTGATGCTTGATTGGCAAGACCACAGGCGTAGGGCAGTGCTGGAGAAATGAACTTGTATTAGTCTGTGATAGGGTAAGTATAAGGTGACAGCTTTATGCTATGTGTTCAGGGATTGTGCATCCACGCATCAGTGAGTCAGATAATCAGTAGCTTTCTCTCCATTCTAAAGACAAGCTAAACACAACGAGGGCCTCTTTCATAATAATACCATAGTCACGTTATGATAATATGACCCTCAATCAGTATCCATCCATCCCTCCACCTCATCCATCCATCACTCATCCACCCACCCATACGTCAACCATCCATCCATCCATCATCGACCAAATCATAACAGAGACAGCCATTATAGTACAAAGATTCACATACACACACACACACACACACACACACACACACACACACACACACACACACACACGCATGCATGCTTCCACATCTAAGTGAGTGTTTACACCTATAGGGAATAGAGACTCTTCAATCAGCCTAATCAGTTTATCTGTGGAGGTAAAAGGAACCCAGCGCAACTGCAGGACGAAACCCATACCAACACAGGATAACCATTCTGACTCCCATATATTCCCCCCCGCCCCCCGAACATGAATATTTAATGTGGTGCTGCAACCTTTGTGGAAAGATGACACTGTTACTCAGATTTATTATCCTGTTTTTCTCTGCGGTGAGCGTATCCAGATATTACGTTTTCTGCCTAATTAGCTCATTTACGTGGCACGGAAGGGAGCACCGAGTAAATCCAAACGTTTGTGTTGGTCTTTCAGATTCCACGAATGATAGAGCATTATTATAGGTATATTATTTAACTATAATATATGAAGTATTAAATGTAAAAGCTCACTGATTGGAGTTCTGCTGGGATTGTGTGATTGCATTTTCTGCTACAAGATCGGTTTTGGCGGTAAACAGGGAATTGTATTTGTGTAAATGCTGATACGCAGCTTCAAGGCATTCAACAAATATATAATGTGGGGCAGGTTAAAAATAAAACTATTTGCATACTCTCTGTAATTATTATCATTATAATTATTAACAAACAACACAAGCAGTGTTGGGATGATTTTAGCTTGTCAAGTTTTTTCTACTGGTTGCAGATTGCAAATTAAATTAGCCTACTGTACCGCTGAATACATCACCATGCATTATTTAATCAATGAGGTCATTCTCAAAGCCGGTCGTAGTGGGTAGAGCAGCGTAAGTAAAAGTCAGGTCATCGGTCGGATGGAACGGGCCTCTTAGAGACAAAACAGCCGTCTTACTTTACCTTTTTAACAACCACTATGGTTCGGCTTCGAGTTTCCCTATTTGTTTAACTTCCCGATTTACTTCAGTTTACGATCCAAGCCAAAACAAAACCAGAAGAGGTGAGTCAGAATGGCAGAGAATGCCTCAATGATGGATTGTACGTCAAAGTAGGTTAACTTTTTAAGCATTGAGAGATGGTGGCTGCTTGACTTTTTGGGTATGGTAATTAGGTCAGCTCCCTTATCCCTCTCCCTGTTCCCAATGCCACAGAACACGTGTAAAGCACAACACCTCCTTACCTCACCCACAAACTCTCTCCATTGATGCCTGCAGTATATGAGAGGGAGAGAGGGAGAGAGGGAGAGAGGGAGAGAGGGAGAGAGGGAGAGAGGGAGAGAGGGAGAGAGGGAGAGAGAGCGAGACATGGCTCATGACACATAGCTACGATGTCAGGTTCTTTTTTTCCTCCCTTTTTGACACTTAACATGGACCGCTCACGTCAAAACACAAAACGTCCGTCGGATTAGGAAGCCTAACATGACACCCCGTAACGGACGCCTTCATGATAGCGCCCACATCAGCGTCAACGCTTGGTTCTGTTGGTGGGCGCCAACGGCCAACCTGTCCTCTATTCTGTGCTCATTAGCCAGCGACTTGAAGCCAGCGGGCTGGCTTGTATTTAGTGTGAGTGTGCAGGTAGAGAGTTGCTCTGTAAATGTCAATTGGAAGGTCAGCAGAGAGGACAATTAGAGGGTGAGGTGCCAAAGTGCCAAGCAGGTGGTTAAATGAGAGTTTTGCCCTCTAATAAACCTTTTGGGGTCAAACTGCATTTTTTTCCCTCTGGTGAAGATGGTGGCAGGGCGGTGGGCGCTAAGCAAATCCCAATGAGGCGGAATCAAATCCAGCGTGATTGGAGACAAAAAAGTGGCAATCGTTGCGTCGCCGATCATTCAATAGTTTGTCAGCGGCAGCGCAGGATTTCTTGTAAGTCCCGTCCATGCGAGACCCCTTCAAAAAGAACCATCATATGTGTGTGCATTCGAGAAGCCTTCCTACACACTTCATAGACAAGGACAGAGAGAGAGAGAGAGAGAGAGAGAGAGAGAGAGGAAGGATGTGTCAAACTTCTAAGGAGAAAAACGGTCCTCCAAGCAGTATTTCCCTGGTTCAATATCCTTATTGATACTGATCCCACACACGCACGCGCGCACACACACGCACACACACGCACACACACGCACACACACGCACACACACGCACACACACGTCCCAGCTCTTCATGCTTCAGTCTCCCTAATCAGGTCATGCTCTAATGCTTCCAAACTGCCACACAAGACTTCCTCTGATCAATGACATTTTAGCTCTCGTTGAAAAAAGAGAAGAAAAAAGACCATCTGACGCCGGCCGCATGGATAAGCCCAAGAAATCTGCTGTGCTGGTGTAATGCAAACTCAGCTCCAGAATTCATGATGTTCGTGGTGGTGGTGGTGTAGCTCAGGGGCGTAGAAGACCCATGAGATAAGTGGAGCCCAAGGTTGTACCGAGGAAGATGTAAAACCTACAGGGGAGGGGTCACGTAAACATAGCATTACGTAGTCCTTTTGAGCACAGACTGTATGTTTTTCCTCGAATGTTTGCGTACAAAAAATCGCCTAGGTAGTTTGCGTTTTGTTTACTTTTCTACGTCAATAGACTTTGAAATGTTCAATCGATATTTTACGTATGTAATGTGGGGTGGATTGTGCCTTCTTATTTATTCTTACCAGTAGCTAACACCTGAAAAGGTTTGAATAAATGTCAGCAATTTCAGCTCACAAATTAGAAGTGTTTGTATTGACTCAAGGTTATGCTGACAATGCTTAGAGGGATGATTATGGTGGAATCTATTGCATTTTAAATGTTGTTTACCATTCTTGTATGAGGCTACAGGGCTTGCACAGAAACACGTTGCTTCTTCAATAATGAAAAAACAACACAAGTATGTCTCTAAACTTTGATTAACGAAACACACACAAACAGAAATGCACACAGATCTATGAAAACAACAATCAAAAGACGCTCAACTGTACTGTTCCCGTTGTAACCGCCTTGTAATGACAATGCTGTTTTTCAAGACTACAATAATCTCTGGCTGATTCATTTAATATTTTAACAGCACATAACTAATTGCACGCCTTTGGGCTACATCACTACCTTTGTGTCCCAAGTACAATGAATAATATCCTGTAATTGATCTAAGTGAATTTAGTTGCCAGGTAGAAATAGGTTTGATACCATGTCATCATCATTTCCAAGGGTTGAAAAACAAAAGAAGCAACAGGAAGTATGTAGATGTGCCTTCTGTTAGTCAGCCCAGGCAATTTATCATTGTGTGCATGTGTGTGTGTATCGAGCATGTATTTGTGCATATGTGCATGTGTGTTTGTGTGCATTCGTGCGTGCCTGCGCCCATCCGTGTGTGTGTGTGTGTGTGTGTGTGTGTGTGCGTTTCCAAATACACACCTCTAATCACAATAATTATCATTTGGGGGGTAAAATTCAGATATCACAGTTAAACAGTAGAACATTGCCAGATATAATCCACAGAGGGCGAAGGTTTAACATTCCCTCATCTGCTGGGGGAAGCATTGAAGTGGGAGTGATCAACCACCTCTCAGTCTCTGGCTTTCAGGATACAGGTCTGTCATTGTTATATGACTGGAAGACTTCGTAAATAACACAGCTGCGCGGGGGAAGGAGATGCCGTGTGTGTGTGTGTGTGTGTGTGTGCGTGTGTATTGTGTGCCCACTTCTAATGTTCTCCATTGCAACTTAATGAAGCACAAGTGCTAACACACACACATACACGTAGACACACACACACACACACACACACACACACACACTCGTGCAAACACACACAAGCAACAACTATCGTGTTTTTCATCATTCATAGTTCATTAACAATGTTTCAGCTTTTATCACAGCATAAGAACAAGATGGTCCGTTAGGATTGTCAAGGACAAACAGGACCGTCCCATTGTTGTCCGAGCCAGCAATGGCCACTCCGTCGCCAAATGAAGACGGAACGTTTTGTCAGGTCTCGCTTAATCCCGCTGCTAAATATACGCCGCAAATGGTGCCCAGCTGACCCACGCAGCTCCGCCGTGCCTTTGATGACTCCACATCAAAGCTACATGCTATCACTTTCCACACTAATAAACGCATTTGCATTCTATCTTTAGGACCCCTCCTGCCCTACATGCAAAGGAAACATGGAGGAAAAACACCAGCACCGATGCATATTCATTTTGTGTGTTTTTGTGTACATGATACACACACATACACACACACGTGTGCACTAAACCACCTTATTCAATGTCAGAAGCTGTAAGACTTTGCAACCCTCTTACTGACCTACATTAGCAGCTAATTATGCCATGTATTAATTATGGAAAGCAAAAAAAAGGACTACTAGTGTGCCGATCATAATTATAGGTGGTGGCCCCTGGTTATTAGCCCCCCCACTATGGAACCCAACGGGAACCTGGCTCAAGGCTCTTCAGTGCGTGTGTGTGAGTGTGAGTGTGTGTGTGTGTGTGTGTGTGTGTGTAGCAAAGCAGCCCTTAGGTCCAGCTGTGCATGATTGTAGGCTAAAACAGATGTTCATCCCTGTGTGTGCATATGTGCGTCTATGTGTGCCTGTGTGTGTGTGTGTACACTTTGTCAACAAGTTAAAAGGCTCTTCAAACTGACCTAAATGTATCCACTGCTGTTTATGAGAGTGTTTCCGGCTGTGTGTGTGTGTGTGTGTGTGTGCATGTGCGCGTGCCTGTCTGTGTGCGCGTGAGAGAGAGTTGTGTTGATATGCACTCTGACTTCCTGATCCATTTAGAGCAAAGCGTGTTTACTTGGCTCTTCTCCCTGTGTTTGTGGGGGTGTGAGTGTGTATGCAGGTGTGGGGTTCTTCCTGGAGGAGATAGGAGGGGACGAGTGTGTACACTGGTCTACATTCTGTTGCATTCATGTCTACTGCAGAACGATGTGACAGAAATGTCCTAGCCCTGACAGCATGGAGTGGAAATCCACTTTATTTATTTATTATTATTTTTGAAATATGAAAACATATCACAATTGTGACATTGTGAGTGGAAGTGTTGCTCTGTGTGTGTGTGTGTGTGTGTGTGTGTGTGTGTGTGTGTGTGTGTGTGTGTGTGTGTGTGTGTGATTCTTAGAGGCTACCTCACCATCAGCCAGCCAGTGTGGGGATGGTGACACTAGACAAAATAAAGTGTTGGGAGCGTTCGTTGACCTGCTCTCACAGAGGCTAACCGAGGAGACGAGGGGAGAGACAGGAGAAGATGGGGAGCAGAAAGGTTAGCTGTGTGGGAATGTAAAAAAAAAAGGTGGGAATGTAAAAAAAAAGGTGATTAAGAGTGAAAGAAGGAAGAAGAGAGGCATTAAAGATGGGAAAGAAATCAGAGAGAAAAACAGAGAGACACAGACAGACAGAGAGACAGAAAGACGGACTAAGACAGACAGACAGACAGACAGACAGACAGACAGACAGACAGACAGAGAGAGAGAGAGAGAGAGAGAGAGAGAGAGAGAGAGAGAGAGAGAGAGAGAGAGAGAGAGAAAAGAAGCATAGAAGTAAGGGAGCGATCTGGAGTGTGCACTGGCTATAAAAAGGTTAAAAGACTACCACAGAATAACAGTGAACCCTATACCATGTGTATATAAAACTATGAAAACATTTGGGTCTATAGTCGTCTGCGTAATTTTCAAATGTGTATGTATGCATGCGCTGTATGTGTGTGTGTATTCACCCAGATGTGGGTGTGTGATGTTTGTGTTCTTCCGTGTGTGTGTGTGTGTGTGTGTGCGTGTGTGCGTGTTCTTCCATGTGTTTGTGTGTGTGTTCACCCATATGTGTATGTGCGTGTGTGTGTGTGTGTGTGTGTCAGGGGAAGGGGTCCCGCAGAAGTAATTGGATCGGGGCAGGAAAACAAGAGTGGGAACCGCTTGGGTCGGGGCGAGGCGGATGGGCACAGCTGGAAAAGCAAGAGGTCCTTTCTTTAAACTCAGGGGGGCGGCGGCACCAGGGGAGACCAGGGCTGTTGGACCAGCCTTGGGTCCGGTCGGCCCAGAGAGACCACTGTGGTGGTAAACAAGAGGCCGCAACACCAGGTGCTCCCAAGCCGCGGCAGCATCAACAACAAGGTTTTATCTGTTTCTGTTCCAGGTTTGTTATGGAACATAACCACCCAACCAGGAATCCATGTTTTGATGAGACAGCACATTTTCCTTTTTCTTTTTTTTCTCCTTCAAAAACATTAAATAAAAGTGCTTTCATCAGCCACAACGAGAAGTGGACAACACCTGGTAATAATTGCAACTTTCTGGAAATTGTTGTACAAGGGGGAGAAAGAAAAAAAAAGAGTCGCCTAAATTAGCTAATAGGCGGATTGGAACTTTGAATGGCTCTGTCCACCAAACACCCAGCCATTGTAAAGGAGGAAATTGCCCGTTAAAGTTAACATCCCAACAGCCCTCTTTCTCCTGTTTGCACCACAAACTCCGCACCAGTACCACGATACACGAGTTTACCCTGTAGCCATTATGTAAACACACATAAAGAAAAACTATGCGGTTCTAACAACCGAGGCAGAGAAAATGTTTACTTGATACTTTAAAAAAATTTTAAAGGACAAAAAAGAAATATATATATATTCACAAGGGGAGAGGGTGGGTGTTGGGGGGGGGGGGGGGGGGGGGGGGGGGTCCAGACTGTCGAGGTCGGCAGTTTTTTGCGGCGACTAGTAGAGGAACCCCCATCGCCCATACAAGTGAGTCATTCTTCTGGGGGCCCGCGGGAGTGTGGGGGTCTGGGCGATGTGAGTGTGTCTGGAGGTGATAAAACAGCACAAAGCACATAAATAATGACTTAATGAGCCCCCCCCCCCCCCCCCCCCCCACCCCCCCCCCCCCCACCCCCGCCGTCTCATATAGTGATGACGACCACGTTATTTTTTTCCCCCTGTGACACCGGCAGCAGGGTGGTGTGTGTGTGTGTGTGTGTGTGTGTGTTAGTAGGAGGGGTTTTGTTAAACATCTGGTTTCCAGGTGTGCGATACTTTTCGTTTCTGCCCATATTTTGTAGCTCACACTGCTTCCCGACATTAATCTGGGACATTCTATGACCATCAATCTTGGCCACGGTTCCGATTTTTGGAAATATGCAATATGTGATGCACTCGCTCCCTTCACATCTGGCTGATTTGAGAGGCCCTGCATAAATCCTTAACACCGAGTTACATTCCATTTTAAGGGAGTCGGTGTGTGTGTGTGTGTGTGTTTGCATTTGATTTGTGTCTTATGTGACAGAGTGACGGATCAATAGAGAGGAAAAGAAATGGAGAGAGTAAGAAAAATGGAGAAAGAGAGAGAGCAAGAGAGAGAGAGACAAAGTCTAATAACTCAGGCAGAGGAATCAGAACAGTTTTGCTAGCTTTCAAACAATGGCAAGCCTTGTGCACACACACACACACACACACACACACACAGACACACACACACAGACACACGTTCCAATTAAGCACCTTTATATGGTCTTGCTGTTAATTATGCTCCCAAGTTTCACTGCTTTGATTAAGTGTCAGACGTGCACACACACATACGCCCGCACTCTCATTATAGCTGTTGAGGAATGACACACACACACACACACACACACACACACACACACACACACACTCACTCCTGTCCACGCTCACGCGAATGATGTATTTAAGCTAAAATGACAATTATTTCCTGTGTGATACTGTTTTCAGTTGGCTGAATCTCATGGCTCTACAATGAGACACAGGAGACATAAGCAGGGAAGGGTTAAAGAGGGCAACCAAACACAAAGTGTAATGAAAACGTTAAGCTGACAATAACAATTATTATCTCATCTGTAACAGAATCACCATGGATATCAAGGAGGAGGGAAGAGCTCACATAGATGAAGGTGGATGGAGGGTGCATTGCGTGTGTGTGTGTGTGTGTGTGTGTGTTTGTGTGTTCAGCTCCACTGATGACAATAACAGGTAACAGAAGGCTTGTGCTGCACTTACCCTGCATCCTGGCGGTGTTTGCACAGAGTGGAACAAAAGTGTGTGTGTGTGTGTGTGTGTTGGGGGTATGGGGCTTAGATATAAATATAATTATACATTCGCGCTTCTTTGTCGAATGTACCACCCAAACCAAACTAAAAAAAAAAAGCATCCCAAAACATAAACCAAAATGATTCCAACGCTAGGATTACCTCAGACGGCAACCGGCCCTTGGCAACGATTCCCTGAGACCTAGATACTTAGAGATGACAACAAAAGGGAGAAAACAATGAAATCCATTCCCCTTTGTGTCTATGTCTATTTTAAACTCGGCTGAAAAAATGGCAGTTCACAGTCCATAGGGGGGAAAAAAAAACACATAATTGTTGCCCTTCTTCGCCCCTAAAGCACAGGAGGCGCTTTAAACCAGCAAAGCCTGTCGGGGCTCGCAAGGGAACCCGGTACAGACACCAAAGCTGAGAGGATAAGAGAGAAGGCAGCCTTACCGTCTGGTGGTAGTGGGTGGGTGGGTGGGTGGGTGGATATGCATGTATCTATGTGTATGTGTGTCTATATTTAGATGCATCGCTGCAACAAAAGCGTCCTGGTGTCCCCAGCAGGTGGACAGGGACTGTTGTGTGGAGGACCTCACCCAGTGTGCCTTACTCCAGGGCGTTACATACGCTGCCTTCCTGCGCTCCGGAACCACACAGTCATCACTATGCAAAGAGGTGTTCCTAGCTAGTGATTAATCAAGCCGATTTGTCTGCGGAAACGGAAAATGTTTTTCAGCGCGCCAACCTCGGCTGATTGCTTCAAATGTCATAAGGGGAGGTCAAACAGAACGTTGTTCTGTTTGGTGTTGTCTTTTGTCGTCGTGTCGTTTCTGTTAACATGACAGCAGAGGTGCGTGGAGTTAAATGGTACGGTGGTGCGTTTTTACCTTGACGGAATCACTGACGGAGTTAGAGCCGGGTCGGGCATACAGTGAGGTCAACAGGGGTGCGGAAAAAAGAGAGCGCGGGAGGGGGAGGGAGATAGCGACAGAGACAGAGGGACCGAGCCAGAGACAGGGAGAAAAAACGGAGAGGGAGAGGGAGAGGGAGAGAGAGAGAGAGAGAGAGAGAGAGAGAGAGAGAGAGAGAGAGAGAGAGAGAGAGAGAGAGAGAGAGAGAGAGAGAGAGAGAGAGAGAGAGAGAGGGAAAACGCGGAGCTAAGGCCTCCTGTCACAGAGTCTGGTGGTGGAACCGGAGAAGTGTACTTTGAGCAGGGCTGGCCAGGCGGGTGACCTCTGAAAGGAATGCTAACGCCCATTTAAAAACCAGTGCTGCACGTGCAACAACCACTATAAATACATCCTCCTCCTGGAACCCAGGCTGTACTTTTGAGGGGGCCACTTCTCCGCATGGGTGCCTTCATGTCTTTGTTATTTTCCAAGACTCTCTAGTGTGTCCGTCTCTGTTTGTCTCCTTGGCAGGCGGTCTGTCTTTATGTGTGTGTGTGTGTGTGTGTGTGTGTGTGTGTGTGTGTGTGTGTGTCAGGTAATGTATTCTAGTCCTTCCCCCGCACGGCTGTCACATATGGCTCCTCTGACGCTGGGAGGTTTGTCATCCAGCCATCTTTGTCATGGTCCAACTCTGTCTGTCTCCCTGTCTATCTTTCTGTCTGTCTCTCCATAACTGTCAACCAGTTCTTCTAGCACTTTCAAATATGGGTCTCCTCAGAAGTTGAAACGTTTATCAACTGCATGGTGTGTGTGTGTGTGTGTGTGTGTGTGTGTGTGTGTGTGTGTGTGTGTGTGTGTGTGTGTGTGTGGCGCTACGCTTGCCTGTGCTTGTTATAGTTGAATCAACCTTCTGCAGGGCAAAATAGGATAAAAAAAAAAAACCTACACACACACACGCACACACTCATAAGAATCCCCCCAAGGCCTCACCTGGGAAGCGCAGCGGCAGAAGCGCGAGGGCGAACAGGCAGAGCACAGAGCACAGTTCCCAGGGGACTCCTGTAACTCAATAGACCCAGAGCAGTAGAACAGGGGGAAAAAGAACCTAAACACTCAAGGCACTATAACGCTAGAATTACCTCATCGTCTCACCCTGCAACTGATACACCTCTATCGCGGGAGGCGAGGTGCGGGCCAATCCCTGGCTAGACTTATAATTGACTGCGGAGACGTCCGTGATGTTCCAAAACACGGAGGCCCTTTGAAATAAAACTCCCGTTACCAGACACAATAGCGGATTTGAACTCTCAATTACTGATTTCTCACGCACGCAGCTCTCGCTACTGTACATGGTTATCAGGCGGGCTTAATGTGCAGAGTGTTCAAGGGTAGCTATGCGTGTGAGCAACTGGGGGGGGGGGGGGGGGGGGGGGAGGATGGGATGGGGGTGCTTAATAACACTTGGAGGGCCCGCTGAAGGATTTATCTAAGGAAAAATAAAAGGCAATATTGACGAATGGACTGGAGTTTGGTTATTATTCACTGCTCGTGGTTAAGACCAGACAGCACCTACTGTGTGTGGTTTTACCTTCTAGAACTAAGACGGCATTGTGTCTAGTTAAAAAGAGTTGTTCCCCCCCCCTGACACATGCACATACACTCAGACACATGCACACTTGCAGACATGCCACACACATATTCACACATAAACACACACACACACAGGGCTCTCATGAGTCATGGCCTTTATTGGGCTAGCACCTCTGAATGTCTGTCTGTGTTTCTGTGTGTGTGTGTCTCTGTATGTGTGTCTCTGTTTGTGTGTCTCTGTGTGTGTATGTGTGTGTGTGTGTGTGTGTGTGTGTGTGTGTGTGTGTGTGTGTGTGTGTGTGTGTGTGTGTGTAGGACCACTGCTGGAAAACAATGAGTACAGAACATGAAGAAGTATTCCACTACCGCCAGGTTCAAAACCTTTCATCCGTTGGTAGATTTCTCCTCTCTCCCTTCCTCTCTCCCTCCCTTCCTCTCGCTCCCTCCTTTTCTCTGGACTGATCCATGCACCCTTGAACAAAATCAAATCTCTCTTGTGTTTCCATTTTCTTTCTTGTGATTCCATTGTGTGTTCACCTCTTTATATTCCAACTCCAAACTCACCTTCTCCCTTCCTCTCTCCTTCTCTCCCTCTGTGTCTCTATCTCCCTCTGTGTCTCTGCCACTCTCTTCCTCTCTCTTCCTCAGCACCTTTTTGGCGTTGACAGATGAAGTCTGCGGGCAGATGCATCTGGGGACCAGGCCACTGCCCCAGGAGGGGAACACATATATTTAACAATCCCTCTCTTCCATACACCCGTCAACTCTGAATGTCAGCATTTCGCTATCCCTCTATCACCGCCACAATCTCTCAGAGAACTCTTCGCCCTTGATTCCCTCCTTCCTTTCTCCTTTTTCTTTACTCTTTAAAAAATTTTTAGCTGGTTCATATCTATACCACCCTTTATCCACACCACACGATCTCTCTACTTCTTTCTTTGTCTATCGCGCCTCTGATCACCCTTGTGAATCCCGCCTCGATTCCCATTTTCTATCTTTTTTTATTTTATTTATAAAAGTTATCTTTTTAGAAGAGGCAATGCCTTCCAAGATGTTATCAGAAACACTCACGCTACCTCGGCTAAGAACGCTACACCGTTTGTTTATCTCCTTCGTCTGTTCAAATACCAGTTTGATTTACCATTGCAACTTAGATACGGTTGTTGTTGTTGTTGTTGTTGTTGTTGTTGTTGTTGTTGTTGTTGTCGTTGGGGATGGGGAGGCTGCTCTATGATTAAGCCCTGCGTGATCATTTCAAAGAGGGGTATAAATGCGCTAATTTGCTGATGATTAAAGGATTCTCATTTAAGATCGTCTTGATCACACCGAGAGCGAGCGTCTGCGCCTTGGCACCATGCGAAGTTTCCATAGCGCCGCACACATCTCCTCATCAAAAGAAACAGTTGTTAATATTCACCCCATCAGGATAAAAGGGTGATGTGGTAATCACAAGGGAAAGGCAGATAAAGATTCTTAAGCACATTCACACACACAAACCCTCACACTTACTTTACACACACACATATACAGTATATATATATATATATACATATACACACACACACATATTAATGTTGTCTACACATTCCAAATGATGTGTACATCACACACACGTATGCACGCATGCACATGCACACGCACACACACACACACACACACACACACACACTTTTGGCATACATTTAAATATGTCAATATATTAAGTAGAAGTAAGTAAGTGTCACAAAGTCGAGGCTACTCGTCCTCCTAGCACACGAGAATAAATATATGTATCTCCCCCATACACGCCTCAAAGTCGTTCATCCTGACGACATATCCGGCCAGGTGACAGCTTACAGAGAAAGCATGGTCAAGTGTGTATGTGTGTCTCAGATGGTCTCTGGGTTCAGTGTGTGTACGGGTGGGGGTCTGCGTATGGGTCAAAGCTCTATGTATGCGAGGATATTCCATGATTCCTCACACCCAGATGGTCCTCTGACACTCAATCCATCACTAGACAAAGACAAGGCAAAGCCTCTGCCCGCTCTTTCCCCACATCTCTCATCTTAAAGTCCCCTCTTCACCTCCTTTCCCCTGACTCATTACAACTTGTCAGGCTCTCTGTCTCTCTACCCTTTACAGTCCTTCTCTACCCCCTTAAATCTCTTTTAGTCCTCTCAACCCCGTTCTTTCTTGCTCTTTATCTTTCCTTCTTTGTACAGCACCTCAAAGCAATCTATAAGCAATTGACAATATCTGCTTATGAATTCAGAAAGTTGAGCTAAAGTTGGCAATCAAGGTTGCTTACTGTGGACTATATATATCATCACAGAAGGCATGCTTTCGGAATAAATTAGCAATAAACTAACATCCTGTGACGGTGTTGACAGTAGGGCAACTATTTCATCCATTGTAAGTCATTTCTTTCACCACAAGCCACCACAATCATTCGCCAAAGACCCGAGCAGCGATAGAAAACAATGGCACACATTATCACATCGAGCTCCTCTGCTTCTCAACTATGAATCTAGATCATTTGTAAAGCAGTTACTTTTACACCCCTCCCTGTGCGTTGTGTTTGCACTGTTTAACAGCATGCGGTGTGGAATTACACAACCTCCCCTTTGCGTTTTACAAGGCTGTTTCCCACTGGAGGTATTTTCTGTAGGTGTGTGTGTTTGTATCTGTAGGAGGGGGGCGGAATCGATGTGTGAGTGTATGTGTGTGTGCCTGTGCCTGTGCATATATATGTGTGTGTGTGTGTGTGTGTGTGTGTGTGTGTGTGTGTGTGTGTGTTCATGAACCGGGGTGATTGGTTGGGGGGAGGGGGGGCTCCATTGCAAACAGTTGTAAAGAAGGCTATCCACCTTAGAGAAAATAAATCCATTGGTAGTCCCCTAACGCCGATATAATAAACATTCAGTTTGTTATTGCTACGGCATTGCTGTCTTACATGCATTCATAAGCATCACCTGCATTATCTGCAGTCCCCTCTGACGACATTCAACACGATTACTACGGCAACCGCACTGACCTTTCGACCCCTGATAGAGTAAAGATTCAGCGTATATCATAAAGGGGCGTCACACAACATCTCCTTTTCCTTTGTAACTGGCAAATAGTCTGATTGTCAGTGCAAACCTGGGGGTAGCCATAGCAACGCAGCACCGCCGCAGTGAAATCAGAGGAGAAGACGATGAGGGAAGAAAGACTAGATAAACACTTGTTAAACGTAACCTCCGAGAGCTACCGAGTCTTTAGTGGGAAGATGGGATGTTGGAGTAAAGGGGAGGGGAGGGGAACCGTCACGGCTATTTTCTAATATAAGAGAGTATTATTTCACATGTGTGTTGAGACACAATCACGGTCTCCAATATCAACTATGTTTCCGCAACAACAAGAAATGACAATTTACACAATTTTACCATATCGCCGTGAAGGAGATCGCAAATCTCGGACCAATGACGTCAAAGGTCCAACTTTTTCATGATTTATTCAGCCGGAAAGTAACATCAATCATAAATGGCAAGTTTGGCCAAGTGGACCTTGGTGGTCGGACACACTAACCAAGAAAGACCAAAAACAAGTGTACAGCTTCTTAGTACGTACCTTCTAGTGTGGGGGAGCAGGGACAAAAGACTGCTGCACAGTATAGGGATGCACAAGGTCGTACAGGTGCACTCATTATTATACGTAGCGCGCCGGTAGAGTATTTTTTTTTCTTTTGAGGTAAGCAATTTTTGCACTAATAAAGGCATGGAAGCCCAGAGTGAGGACAACTTTCCTTGAGGAGGTCAGCAGAGTTCCTCGTCAGTTCCCCTTCTCCAAGCACAAAAGTTGAAATGAACATAAACACTGACGGGCCTGACCGTCGCCATCGGGACTCATAAGAAGATTCCCTTAAGCTGTTGGAGCCCTTCAATCAGAACGTGGGAGGAGCAGCAGAGAGAGTGAGAGAGAGATAGAGAGGGGAAGACAGAGAGAGAGGGGAAGACAGAGAGAGAGAGAGAGAGAGAGAGAGAGAGAGAGAGAGAGAGAGAGGAACGGGAGAGGAGATAATAGTCATGTTGGCTGTGATGTTTAAATAGTCTGGTTGCAAAAACAAAAGGTAGGGGGGAGGAGAAGACAGTGAAGCACTTCACCCGTTTTTTGTTTGAGACTTGAGAGAGAAGTTTACACAAACGACAACAGCAGAGGTCAATCAACAAACGTATTCTCAAACGATTCTCAAACTATTCTCCCCTTTATCTTTTCTTTTGATGGTGGTGGGCGGGGGGGGGGGGGGGGTGGCAAACAATGGCCAGTGGCCCTTCTTGCTGGTGTCACATGAATGAGTAACCGAGGAGAAAACCCTAAATAAAAGGGCTCTACAAGCACCAAGGGGACCAGGGGGACGGTGCTAATGACAGTTAAGTTTCCACGTGAATGACAATGCCTTTCGCTTTCAACGCCCCACCGGGGTCTCGCACCCAGGAGATGAGAAAGATGACAAATATTTCAACAAAGGGCTTGTCACTCAATCCGTTTCCATGGCGACCGTCGTGCTCTCCAAGGTAGGTCGCTTTTAAATTCTAGAAAATTCCTTAAAAGCCAGGGCTGATTGTGGCATTTGTTGCTGGTGCTGTTGTCGGCGAAATTCTCAACAGGGCTGAGATCCCTATCACACCACTAATCACCCACTGGTCTTCTGAGTGAGGTGGCTAAGAGGGTGCCGCTGAAGTGAGCCTCCCTAAGTACTCAGTATAAACACTTCTGCTATCACAGCTCCTTTGATATGACATCCCAGCTTTGAACTGTGGTACTTTTTTGGTATTTGGTATATGGTATTTATTTGTCCAAGCTGTTGCTTTTTTTATGTACCTTTATGCTTGTTTTTTCCTGTATAAAAAATGTGTGAGGGTGTGTAAGTGCGAGTCGCTCAGCTGTAGAATAAACTCAAAATCCTCTCTCTCTCTCTGTCTCTGTCTCTCTCTCTCTCTCTCTCTCTCTCTCTCTCTCTCTCTCTCTCTCTCTCTCTCTCTGCCCCCCCCCCCCCCCCCCTCCCTCCCGGGGAGTTAAGCATCCGGAGCCTAATACAAGGGGGGGGGGGGGGGGGGGGGGGGGGTGACCTGTGTGACTCAAAAGTAATTCAGCCATCTGGATAAGGGTCAATGTTTTCCTTCCTGGTGGACACAGTGTGACAGGAGACAGCAGCACGGACACTAGAGCAGGCAGGGTCCCCGGGGCCAACGGTTCAGAGGAGCCCAGCGCCATTCATCTGAGCTGCTGCATTTAAAACCAGCAAAACAACACCATATAAAACTACAACGCCCACAAGCCCACATGAATGATAATGACATAAAACAGAGCCTGTAAGAAAGAAAAATTATAAAGATGGATAGAGAGATGGAGAGAGATGGAGAGAGATAGAGAGAGAGAGAGCGGGAGAGAGAGATAAAGCCAGAGGGATCGATAGAGAGCAGGAGAGAGATTGATAGTGATAGAGAGATAGATAGATTGAGAGCAAGAGAGAAATAGAGCGAGAGAGAGAGCAAGAGATAGAAGGATAGATCGATCTATAGAGAGCGAGATACATTGATAATAGATTGATTGATCAATCGATCGATCGATCGATCAATAGCTAGATAGAGATACTTCAGCGGTATAATAGACTTGCCTAAGGCATGGAAAAAAAACTAGGATGATTGAAAAACACTTTGAATAAACGACTTGGTGAACAATTGCCTGTGGTTAATCATACACTAATCAAGGTGCTTTGAACTAGAGATTAGAATCCCTCAGAAAACTATTGAAAGGACATAGAAGCCTGATTGCCAGGGTTTGTGACAGAATGAATGAGTACTGGTACATGGAAAAATAAAAAGCTTTTTAACCAACTGTTTTTGATTGTATGTATATTCCTCTCTTCCAATCATATGTGTGTGCGTCATACTATCTTTGAGTGAAATCAATTCAAATCATTCTTAGTATAATCCAAGATTGGGAAGGTTGCTGCATTCAATGTAATATTATAATCAAAAAACAATATTAACAGAGATTTCAAACTACAGGAAACTCATCAGGACTTTGGAAAGGTTACAGGAAAAGATGATAACCAGGGAGCTTAAAGTGGGGGAAATTGTCTCTGTGAAGACACCTGCTGCAAGGAATTCAGGAGAATAGGTCTACATTGACAGTCCTACAGCGCATGTCTCATGAGACAAAATGACACAATGAAGCATTATGGATGAATAAATAAATATGTTACAATTAAAATGATGTCATTTTCGTGAAGTGAAGTGTAAGAAGCACAGCGAAGCCCGCGCTTTCTTCCAGCACCACCAAGTGGTAAAACACAAGGAATCATAACGCACACAAAAAACTTCGCTAAGTCATTATCTTTTTCGTTTATGATATGCAAATTGCATATTCCGGATTGTTTCAATCCAATTTTCTCTACAGAATAATTACATATTGCACTACATATTGTGTATTTAAGCAAAGCTTATGCAATTCTAGAGTTGGCAAAATATGTTACCAACAGCAAGATTATCCTCGGCTGTAATCATGGTTTTGACTGAGAGGAATGTGTGCTATTTTAAAGGTGAAAGAGCCGCATACATAATAATACTACAGTTTATACTAAACTAGTTTATAAAATAGAAAATTGCACCTTACCAAGTGAGGTGCCCAACTCCCGTTCATCTAGTGGCGAGCAACGAGCTGTGACTCTGGTCCAGTCAGAAGTATCTTGAGAACAACAAATAATAAAAAGGTAGACTGAAAAAGGTCAAATATCCTCGGCGTTCTCTCTTGAACCAATACAATGCCCGTGTATCCCCCTTCACTCGATTTGCTGGCTCTCTCTTACCAGACTCTAGCCTCCTCCTTTCGCGTTGGTGGCGTAGATGTATATGCCCCCCCCCACCCCCCCCCCCCCCCCCCAACTGACAAGCGTTCCGTCCCAGTCGCTCCCAGCGCACGATTTGAAATCGGACACCCCGCACTGTCGCGCTGCCGCTGCGCCACAGCTTTTCCCGTCACCACCACCGCTCTACAATAAAGGGGGACGAGACGAGAAAGCCGTGAAACTTTCCTCCAAACTCATTCGCACAATGCCTGAAACACGCGAAGATGATACATGAGTGGAGTGTGGAGGAGAGAGAGAGAGCCGTGATTGAAGTCAAGGAAATGCTGCGCTCTCCTCAACAATCTGCTGGCTTGCTCTGTTGGCGTTCGCTTGATATCTGGACGGCTGTAATGCAGAGTGCGCCCCCACATTGTGCGTCGTCCACTCCTCTTATAACATCATAGCATTGTGTGTGAGTGGAGAGAGACGTGGCAGCGGTGCACAGCTGCCCTGCAGGTGGAGGAGACCAACGCCAACACTGTAGCCGTCCAAACTACTGTGGACTCGTATGATCGTAATGGGGATTATTTTCGTGTCTTAAATGATATGTGCCATGAATTGGAAGAAACGCAAATCTGGGATTGTTTTTTTAGAGAGAAAAAAAAGTAAACACATTTATATTTAAAGGCCTATCGTTTAAGGGAAACATCGAAGACTGAGGGTATGGAATAATGCTACAATAAGCAGAAACGGACGGGGGGGGGGGGGGGGGGGGCGTGAGGTTGGGGAGGGGGGGGGGGGACGCAAAAGTAAAAGGGTTATTTGAGAGATGACAGCGACCACTGTGATTGTGCGCGCATGCAGGGCTTTTTTCAGGAGCCTTCTATTTATTTTGACGTTGACATTCACAGTTCAATGATCACCCGTTTATCCCCCGTTTATTCCCCCCGCACCCCACCCCCATCATAGCCTGTGACCCTAAGACCACTCCACCACCACCACCACAACGTGTATCACATCCACAGACATCTCTCAGACAGAGAGTGGGTAAGTCTCTTGGCGGGGCCATTTAGGCAAGCAGCGACAATAGACGCCTCTGCCGGGAGAAGAAAGGGCGCATTGCTGAATAAATATGCTGTCCTACCCACCACATCTAAATTCAAATCAGCTGGTTTTCATAAAAATGCACCCTCCCTCCCCTCCCATCATAAAAAAGGGGGGGGGGGGGGGGGGGGAGGTCGAAGTAAAGCATGCTGGGATTTACATTTCAAGCCGCGTGCCTCCTTCTCTTCCTCTCTTGGAAATAATGTTGGGGTAACCTTTCCCCTCTTTTTATATGCCAAGCCACCGATAAGCGTGCCTCCTCCGCGCGGACTTCTTAAAAACATCTTAAAAGGTTTGATGAAAGGAGAGATTTTTTTTGAATTAATGACAAAGAAATGGCTGTTGAAGGTTGCTGATAATTTGGTACCAAATGAAAAAAGGGCACGACTACCTTTTAAAAATGTATACGGTTATGTGTTTGCTGCTGTTTCAGAGTGGCCTAAAGGCGATAGAGAATTGACTTTCATCCATTTAAGACCTCCATTTACTGCAGCCTTCACCGATGCCATTAATTCCCGCTCCCGTGGCATGGACCGCTCGTCTTTAAGGTAAAAACAAGACGCCATTTGTTGCTTTGGTGTCATGGCGGGCACAGCGGCGTAGGCCCGGCTCGTATGGCGTGTTCCTTGGCTTGCCATCAAGTGAGATTCCTAAATTATGTGTTTTGCGGAGGAAAGTCTGTGATGGATGGTGGAGAGCGGATCAAGTGAGGAGTAGGGAGGTTATGAACGGGCTGGTGGGAGTGTGTGAGTGAGTGAGTGAGTGAGTGAGTGAGTGAGTGAGTGAGTGAGTGAGTGAGTGAGTGAGTGAGTGAGTGAGTGAGTGAGTGAGTGAGTGAGTGAGTGAGTGAGTGAGTGAGTGAGTGAGTGAGTGAGTGAGTGAGTGAGTGAGTGAGTGAGTGAGTGAGTGAGTGAGTGAGTGAGTGAGCGAGCGAGCGAGCGAGCGAGAGAGAGAGAGAGAGAGAGAGAGAGAGAGAGAGAGAGAGAGAGAGAGAGTGAGTGAGTGAGTGAGTGAGTGAGTGAGTGAGAGAGAGAGAGAGAGAGAGAGAGAGAGAGAGAGAGAGAGAGAGAGAGTTTGAGCTCGTTGCCAGTTCTTGTTCCATTCACCTGGTCTCCTTCGATGGGGAAGAAGCGGTGAAGCTAATTAGCTAATTAAAGTTGCTGAGCAACCGGCAGAAGGATCCTGATGCAGAGGGGAGAGACCCGGCCCTCATCTACCCCAGTGCTACCGGTCCCAAGAAGGGCTGCAAGGGGTGTGTGTGTGTGTGTGTGTGTGTGTGTGTTTTACAATTTGTGTGCAAGAAGACTTCTCCGTACATGCCGTGTCATGCACGGTCATACAATTGAGTAATTTAGTGTATAATACTGTTTTGTATTAGACAGAAGACCTTGCATGCATGTCTTCCTTTATTTCTCTGTAAAGGTGCGTTCACTTGAGACACTTGTTAACGACCCACTCCATGGCCCGACCTCGCAACGCGTTGCTGCGGAGGGGACTCGCGCGCTGCATGACGTAATGCGCCAACCATCAGAGTGGCAGTGCAATCCAAAAAGACAACATTTTATAGGCTGGGGCAGATTTTGTGTGCGTTTTAAACCTGCCGTGCTCGAGAAAAAACAACGGCCGAACGAGCGACACGCACCGTGTCGCATCGCGTCTCAAGTGAACGCACCTTAAAACATGGACTCAAACACAGTGTGCGCACCTGACAGCAGGCCCCGCTCACGTCCCAAGCCTTGAGCATGGTGCAGCACTGGACCCCTCACCCAAACAAGCCATCTGTCATGCCGTTGCTGTAACAGTGCTGCAGCACACACACACACACACACACACACACACACACACACACACACACACACACACACACAGAAAGAGAGAGCTATCCCAAAGCAGCCACCCACAGGAACCCTACAAACACTTCTACACTTTCTCGCGTCACCTTAAGCACACACACACACACACACACACACACACACACACACACAAACACACACACACACACACACACACACACACACACACACAGGTGCAAACAAGAACAAACACGGCAGTTGACAAATAAATGCAAATGCTGCTATGTATATTATACACACATTCTTTAACATCTGCAATGTTTAACAATGAACAATGCAAATGACGAGAGGTGTTGTTTGACCATGTACAGTAGTAGGCTTGAAGTACTGGGAGCAGCAATAGAACATAAGCAGTAAGGGAGAAATGGATTGAGAGAGTACATCAAGGATGGGTAGTGGCTATAGGGTGTTCGACTCCCATCCGAAAGGTGATGTGTTCAATCCCCCCAAAGTCTGCACTGTAGCCTACCTCTGGGCATCCTTGAGCAGAATTTTCTCACCCCTACCTGCTCCTCCTAAATGACACATATCTCCATTCACTATACGTTCCTTAAGGATAAAAGTGGATCAGGTAAACGACTCTAATCGCCCATCGCAGTACTGAGAGCAGCTATAGAGCATTGCGTCGGCAAAGGAAAAAGGACCTAGAGAGTGTGAAATAGAGGTCAAAAGACGGATAAGGGACAGACAATAGGACTGATGGCGGCGGGGGGAAAAGAAGAAGAGAAAGGTTAGCTCGCGGTACAAAGGGCCGCAGTCATCCCTCAATCTGGGTTTGGTACCTAGGTGGACTCAATGAGCCGTTGCGTTCAGTGTGACGGGGGCCAAAGTCTCCTGCGATCTCTCCCACTTATTCATCCCTTCCCTGGCCCCTGCAGCATCGACGGCAGCAGAAACCCCCGTATAGCACCAGCTGCCCCTCCGCCTCGACCACCCTCACCACCACCCCCAACACGGTTCAACGGAAGAAAGATTGGACGGCGATGCCGCTAAGTGTCACGGCATCGCAGGAAGTATGTCTGCAGACGAAGCCAAATTGAGGACAGGGGAATGGGGGAGGGGAATGGGGGGGGGTTTGCGGGGCCCACAGCTCTTTCGGTCACGCACCCGGTCTGTCTGTCTGACGTACGGGGAGTGCTCATCGCCTTCAAACGACCGGGAGAGTTTGCCACCGCTGTCTAACTCGCACCATAGACGAGAGAAATGTCGGGGATTACATAAGAAGTAGGAGTTCCCTCCCGTCTTCACACGAACGGCATCGACGCGGATAATGGGTCTCATACAATCTGAGCACCGTGTTCCTGTATTCAATACGCATCAATACCATCCTTCTTTTGTTTTATTATCGTTCATAGGCGCCTCATCTTGAGCGTGATGCAGCTCAATAGCCGCGGCATTAACCCTGGCAGGGATTGGAGTTTGAGTCCCACTCAAAAAGCATCTTACAACCAAATGGCCTATACAGCAGTGTATATATATATGACATCTTTATGGGGTCTGTCCATGGCAGCCCATTGCACATGAACCCGCTGGACTGCAGCAGAACAGGTATGATAGAGTGAAGGGGTCCTGGTCTGAGGATGGATGTGAAATAATGTAATAGAGGAGATAATGAACCGGCCACACTTGGGTCATCTCTCGCTCACATCTTCTGCCCATATTTTTGCTGGCTTGCATTTTGTCAATGTCCTCCCCTGGATGGCAAATGATGGATAGCGAAAGGAATATGGCTGATGGTACATTTTTCTTTTTATTTAATGTTTTGCAGTGTGTCCTCTTCCCTTCTCTTTTGGTGGCGAAGTGAAGGAAGAAGTTCTGGGCTAACTCTGGTGAAATTCAATCACGGGAGCTGGAGGTTCGGAGGCGTGAGGTCTCGGCCTCCGGGGTGGTCTTGAGATTGCTTCAAATTAATTGATGTCAAAACGAATGGGCTTAAAGCACCGGAGAACAATTACGCCTCTGACTGTTGGGCACAATGTGAACCGCTCACCAAAAAGGAGCACAGTCCACCGAAAAAAGTCTGTGGAAGACTTTATATTCCCTGCTAGATATTTGAGAGGCAAAAAGCAATTTAAAAAAAGAAGATATAGTTAGCTAAATTCTCCCTGGGTTAAATGGAAAGAGAATAAAGACACTTATGTGAGCGCTCGCGGCGGCCATAAACCAGAGGAAAGACACAGCAGGGAGGGCCGGCACAGCATCCTGTGTACTGGAAGCTTCTGAAGAGAGAAACACAATTAAAGGGGTATAACACTAAATTGTGAGAATACAAAGCATTGCAATTAAAATGTTGCCGATTTCACCGCCAACATTTCATTCATCAGTAAAAAAGTTATTTTGGGAAATGTTAAAAAATCCATTTGCCATATTTATTTTTATGAATGGAATATTTTTATGAATAGTCATTATAGCGATTTTAAAACAATAAAACATGATGCTGCAATAAAATAAGCCATACTGAACTTACTGAATAATTCACATGAGAAAATGTGATGGTGTCTTATCAACAATAACCACAGAAAACTGTTCACCTAGACTACCTATTAATGCACGTAATCTCATCTCATCAGCAATTCATTATTCTGTTTGATGAGTGGCTGCTATGTTATGATATTTTGTGGCTACAAATTATCCATTTAATTTGTATTTGTGTTGACTGACTTTAAACCAAACCCCAATTAACATTTATGAGACAGTGTGTGTGTGTGTGTGTGTGTGTGTGTGTGTGTGTGTGTGTGTGTGTGTGTGTGTGTGTGTGTGTGTGTGTGTGTGTGTGTGTGTGTGTGTGTGGTGTGCGTGTGTGTCCGTGCGTGTCAGTGGTAGAGTAGTGGAAGCCGCGACAGATACCTACGAACTAATGGTTAATGATGGTTAGGAAAAGTATAGGGACACTAATCAACAAAAGACAAGTCAAAGAGATAAAGACAACAGACTGTAGCAGGGAAATACATCACAGTTCTCTACTTATGTGGTGAAAGACTAACGAGACAGGGCACTCTAGGAGGAGACAATTTAATGGTCCACAAAGACAGGTGAACCAAATTAATGTAATTAGTGATTACTTTTGTTTGATGTGAGTTCTACTGGTGAATGGGTGGCTGTTAATAGGATGGGGAAAATAATCGTTGAGTTTATCCGGACATAAGTCTGAAGGGAATTTCAAGCCGTTAATAGGTGGCACATGAAAGGAGACGCAAGACGGGTGCTGAAGCTAACCCAGACTGACAATGCTTAGGAAATTTGGAACTGAACTGTTGCAAAGATGAAGGGATGGGTAATGGGTCTACAATTTGTCATGTTATCCTAACAGCCATGGTAGAATAAATGTACAGTGTGGTACAAGTATCAAGCACAACATGTTTTCGAGTTTCTGTCACACGCATATCTATGCATGTTTTTTTTGTTTTCATGTTTGTTTGTTTTTTAAACAAGATTTTTTACATCTGTAAAAAATCTTTAAGCGTGGATTTTGCTTAATTGGTTTTGATTCATCAGTGCATAGTTATGCGCACACTCTGTCCATTGTCATACATAAAGCGCTAGAGAACTATTTGACGACATCATCCTTATAATTGAATTGATGTAATTTGAAGTGAAACTGTACCCACCCTCCATAAGGTTCATCCTCCGAATAAGACTGCAGAAGAAGCCATTTATTACTCTCTTCAGCATCTTATCTTTCAGGGTGACCTTCATGACCTCTCCCCGCTTGGAACTATCCCCTCCCTACATCTTATTGCATAGTCTGACACACTTTGATAAGGCTGTGCTATCCCCAGGCGCCCTGGCAGCCTTATGCCACCCATGCTGCACATTGTATTCTTGGCATAATATAGAATGAGCACAACAATGTATGAAAAATGAAAAGTAGGAATGGGTATGCATGCAGTCACATCCAAACCACGTATTTGTGGAGGTACAGGTGAAGGTTTATGTGAGCACTTTTATACCACGCACATGTGCTTAGTATTCACACACACAGAAGTACACACAAGTGCACATGCAAACACAATCACACAAACAAACAAACAAACAAACAAACTCAAAGGGAGGTGGAAAATGAAAGCAAGTTTGAAATCCGTTGGGTATCTTAATGCAACAAAAGAAGATGTGCACAGCAAATACAGATTGGTCTTTTCACTCCACTGCACTCCTATCCCTAGAGTCATGGAAACCTTGAAACCAAGTGTGTTTTTTTTTGTTAGGTTTGCTGAGGAACACACAATTTGTAGAAGTGGCGAGCTCACAGAACGATGGGACGATGCAGAGTGGCAGCACTGAAGGTCTTCAGGAACACACTTTGACATCGCATTGAAATAGATCGCCTCTGTGAATGCTCTATCCTCTTAAGACGTTTTCTTTCATCGTTTTCGTCAAGTAAAAATCTGTTTCCTATGCCTAACAAATAAAAATGAGAGAAAATGACTCAAAACTTGTCCAATGAACAGGGGCAAGGACGAGGAAACCAAAAGCAATAAGTATTAAGTGAAAATAACCACAGTCATTAAGACTATCATTTTCAGATCATTTTTCTCATGCTCATAATGGAGTCACTGTGTAGTTTGGCTTTTGGGTTGTTTCGTTTTCTGGTTGTTTTTCTTAATAACGAGACAACAATGAGGCAAACAATCTCATTACCAACAAGGCACCGATGAACATCCATCATCCACATGGGTCTCCGTCAGGGGCCAACAGTAAGGGACTTTAACAAGCCAGCAGTTCCTCTTCAGCACGGAAACTGTTTTGCCCCAACGCCTTTCTTTCTTTGCTTCGCTCTTTCTTTCAGAGTTAAACCATTTTAATTATAGACAGTGCTCAACTCACAGCACAGAAGTCAGCCAGCAAGCTGCCCGCCGCGGAGGGAATAGCAATGGGGGGAAGGTAGATGGAAATTTGTTTTGCCACCACACATAACTTTATAATAAAGGAGCGAGAGACGAGAGGAGGCGCTGGGCTGACCGGCAGTTATATTGGCTTGGACTCCTCGGTGAAGTTGTTAGACGTGCCGTATTGGCTGCAGATGAGGGGAGTCGGCTCCATTCACCTTAGATGTCTTCACAGGGATGAACAGGGGGGGGGGGGGGGGGGGGGGGGGGGGTTATTTACTTTCTTTGGCATATAGGCAAGTTATTCGTCACGTTACAAAAAAGGACTTTTTTTTAACTTATTTTAAAACTCAATCCTTTTTTTCTCTTCCTCCGTCTTTCTCCCTCCATCAATGTGTTGACAAGATAAAAGGCAGTCCTACGCACACTTGGTTGTGGCTAGACAAACTGTTCAGACACAACTTCCCGGTTTGACAGAATGCAATCATTTAAGAGTTGGCACCTCGACTTCTTCGAGTGCTATTGTGCCTTATGCTTTATTAACTAGTGTTTCCATTTATACAAACCCCATTGCAACCACAAGCCTATTAACTTAAGGCCATTGCAATGTGTATTTTTTGATTTTCAACCGCGGCCTCAGGTGATCACGTCGTAATCCATGTGGGAATTCGGAGCATAATTTCTATAGTTATTATTATCATCTTGCTTCAACACCGCTTTGTGTTCAGCTATGCCATTTGGGATTTCCTTCATTCTCCTCAGCGGTCAACACTTAGCGGTTGTGGCTGTTATTATTATTATTATTATCATGCACAGCATGTGTTCACATTTCACAAGTCGCTTTGGTCCCTGAGCATTGTTGCGTTGATTGGGATGTCCACACCGCTGCAGTTTTGTCTTCCAGCACCATGCAGTGGCTAGATCTGTGCCTATTACAACCTGTTTGCTATAGATTTAACTGAATTAAATATTCATTTTCGAGCCCATCCATTATTCATTTGAGAGTTCATCGGATTCCACGCTTAGTGAACATCAATAAAGTGCTTCTAGCGGCAGTCAGTCAGTCACTTATTGTAGAATTATATACACCAACTGATTTTAACCATTGACACGGTTAACTTGTTTCTTAACAGTACATAGGAATAAAAAACATTTTTCCTACACAACCTAAATGAAGCACTCTGTGATGCCACAGCAGACCGCTGACATTCTCTCTAGCAACACGCGTAGCCCTTTAATAGCTACCAGCTCTCGACCACAGCAAGCCTTTGATAAGCTGATTGATAAGCTAATTGGTCCAAATCCCCACACTGTAACCCCTACGAGTGACTGGTGTCGCCTTGGGGATTGTGTGCAGATTTGTCTTTATTTTTCCCTCTACATGTGACATCTCCCTGTCTCAATCCATTCTCTCTCTCTCTCTCTCTCTCTCTCTCTCTCTCTCTCTCTCTATGGAGCGTGAAGCATGAGATTGGATTTACAGTGTAATGGAATAAAGCACATTGTTTGTGAGAGAGTGGTGTAAAAGGCTGGTAAAAGAGCCCAACTTGCCTGCCTGGAAAGTTGATCAAGAGCCTTGCATCCATTGAAGAAGGAGTTTTGTTTTTCTTTAGTTTAGTTGTGGGGTTCTTTTCTCCCAAATCCTGCTAAGGTCTTTATTTAGCATTTGATCATTTTTCCCATTTATTTACTTTGGGAGTGCTGTTGCTCTCAGTGCTTTTTTATATTGTTGGGCTGGTGAGGTACAGTGGGAGCAAATGGGAGCAGCCATCTTGAGGAGATCAAAGGCTTTTTAGTACATAGGATAGTCTGGGATTTGTGACAAACACAATGTTTTCTACAGGAACTTGATTGAGTGGCGTTTATAGAAATAGACACAATGCAATGCACACTCAATGTACGCTTGCAGAAGTCATTATTTTCTCAGTACCGGCAAACAATCATGACCTGACAATTCTGTGATTCATCACCAGCAAAAATACACTTCATCAGGATGATTTGATTGGGCTAATTTTCGTTGACATACGGAGAGAGCGTCTTCGTCTTCACTTCACAAATCCCCAGCTCTTCGGGGCATCCATATTGTGCTTATGATGATTGGTGACACTAAGCAACACCGGTATATGCAGCTGCTAGTATATACCGCTACTTTATTTGCTGTTGTGGAGTATACATAGACAGTATATATTCTATATATAGAGGTACTTACAAAGCCGGATGACTTGTTAGGACAGGTCTTTCCATTCCATTGACTTTTCACTTTCTCTTTATTACGGTGGCCCGCAGAGCTCAACGACCTGCAACTTCAGAAAACACATGCAAATAAGACACAACAAAAGCTAAATTAAGAAAGCATCTTCGTCAATTTAAAAAACAACACACTTAAGATACACTTGTACACACTGACACTTTAGATAAACGTTAGTGTTTCCAGAGGACTTAAAAGTGATGACCGCGTCTGGACACACTTGTTGTTGCCGCATTATTGAAGTCGGCTATCGGTCAGTGGCGTTGGGAATGAGATGAAATGTAAGTGTTGTTGGGATATTTTAACATTGTGATCGCATGATTCAGATATGATTGCAGTGTCCAGATGTGTTCATGACCTTTATTGTCCTGCGGAAACACCTGCAGAAACACACCGTTGTCGTTTGGTGTATTCGCAGCGCGTTTTGTAATTTGTTGATTCGTCTGAATTGGTATAAGAAGATAAGGACTAATTCAAGAAGGTACTATTATTATTAATACTATTATTAATAAAAAGGGGAATAACAATATTAATACAGATTCTAAAATAAAAGTTTTGCCAGTCAACCACACTAAAAAGCTTGTGGAAAAATATATGTTTTTAGTCTGATTTTAAAAGAATACACTGTAGCAGATCTTAGTTGATGTCTTAGAGAATTCAAGAGTAGGACCATAATGACTGAAGACACAATAAGCTGATTTACAATGTTTTCTAGGTACAGCGAGAAAACCTTGAATTGGTGATCCAAGCGATCTGGCCGGTGTGTATTCAGTGAGAATGTCAACAACGTAGGAAGGAGCTAAGCCATTCATAGATTTTAAAACATTTACAAATAAAATATTTGTTTTACTAAATTAAAAAAGTGTGTGTTCACGTTTTGGCTTCAGAAAAGGCATCATAAACAATCTGTTTAAGGCTAATGCGGAATGCATTGTGTGTGTGTGTGTGTGTGTGTGTGTGTGTGAGACACTATATGACAGGCCAAAATATATGGCCTCTGTATATCGAATGTACCATTGTTATTACCAATTAATTAGGGGACAGTTATTGAACATGACATGTAAAAGTTGTTTCTTTTTATTATTTTTCCCAAACTATAAATAAAGGGTATGAGATTTGATATGCTATCTGTAATCATAGATCATCGTCACTCGAGCTCTAATAGCTGATCAGAGCAATGAACAGCTTTGAATCCTATAGGGGGCCGTCAGAAGATGGTGCTGATTCTGTTGTTTTCTTTGAGAGACAGGCGGTACCAAAAGGGAAATTATCTCCAGTCAATCCAGAACAGTTCAAGACACAAATGAAGCTCACCTGACGTACCTAGACGCGGTTATTGTGTAAAAAGAAGCCCCATCACTCGTATTACCAGGAACCTAGCAATCTAGCACGATGTCAACTCAACAGAGGCAGGTGCTGACAAATCAAGTCTCTCTCTCGCCCTCTCTCTCTTGTTCCCTATCGCTGGCTGTCTCACCCTCTCTCTCGCTCTCTCCAATCTTCTTAGACAGGATCTCTCAAATCAGGGGTGTGGGCCAAGATACCATATCAAAGGGACTATGGGAGTGTTCACTTCCATTTTAATTAGTATCAATGAGCCGAATGTGGTGAGAAAATGAACTCACACACACACACACACACACACACACACACACACACACACACACACACACACACACACACACACACACACACACACACACACACACACACACACAGTCTCAGAAACACACACTCTCTCTCGCTCTCACTCACACAGGCAGAGTCCTGATGTCCACACAATAATGTTCCCTCCAATCTCTGGCAACGCCAATGCAAAAAATAAAAAGATCTTGGCACAATGAAATTCATTAAAAGTACTTCTAAATCTTAATAATAAACATAACATAACACTTGTATGCCCACACACACACACACACACACACACACACACACACACACATACATACACACACACACAACCACACACACACACACACACACACACACACACACACACACGACCACATGCAAGTAAGGCCAGCTGTAGCCTTGAATTATCCTTACACACACACAAACCACAGATATCCCTGGCATAAAAGAAAACAGCATGAGTTCTTGGCAGATCAAGCTGGATTCTGCATAGGCAATGTGAACGGGTTTGACTGGCTGTCATCTCCACTGAAATCCCACCACAAGTCTATGTTATCCTTCCGAAGGGGCTGAAGTTACTCCGTAGGCTGGCTCGAACCTCAGGATTCGATTAAAATGTAAATTCTCACCAAAGCCGATAAATGAGAACAACAGACTTTTTCAGTTGCTTCTGCAAGAGACAGGAAGTGTGTTTTCCTTTTTTTTCTTCTTACCAATAATTCCTGGAAGGGTTATGTGATCGAGAAGGTGAACAAAGACACACGACATGCAAAAGTTAAATTAGCATAAAGGTCAAAGGTCAACCAGATCAACCGTGCCACTCTAGCAAATGTAACATGTGCTCTGCAATTTCTCGGACTTTTCCTCGATCATTAAAATGCAAATGCTAGGCTTTCTCTGTACAATTACTTAGTCTATAACATCCTACAGGTCACTATGCATGCATTTCTAAATTAAAAGCTCTTCCACAAGGCTAGACTAAACAGACAAGCCCAGATCCAACGTCCTCCTGAATCTTACAGCAAAGAAAGTGGAAATCAATACATTTGAAAAAACGAACGGCGATAGAAAAACGCAATTCATTTGCACGCTGAAGGGGGTCGAGTAAATGAATGGCTCGACCGGGCCGCGGATGCGGCGGTGAATAACGCCGGGAGAGTTCCTAATTTTCATCATTTCGATTACTAAGTCACCAAACACACTTGCAACGGCTGACAACTTCCCATTTGACTAAATACTTTGTGGATTCAAAAATGCTTAACACATTGACTCACTTCTCTCTCGGGTAGTAGGCTAGTAGAGCCTCTCAGAACGGCTCCTTGCCTCTGGGAAGCGGTGCAGCGCAGCAGGCATCCGGAGGAAAGCTGCAACACGGGGTGTGATGGGCGGTCAATGAGAAGGGGCAAACAACCTCGGGGATCTAGGGTGATTGTCTGCAACAGTTATCATAATACAGTTTAGTCGTCATTGAATCGCTTACCGTCGTTGGAAGAAAACAAAGCCTCCTCTCGTCTGTCCTTCCTGGGCACTTCCACAGCTACACCTGTCCGGCGTCACCGTCACATCCAGACATGAGACGGCATGCTGGTGTCTTGGAGGTCTATTGTGGCTATACCTGAGAGACCTTTAGGCCTTGAACAGCTAGAATAATGGCATAACTGTGTTGTGTAGGGGTCTGCAGTAACCAAAAATACCTACCACTGGAGCGAACAATACACTGTTCCTTATATCAAAACTATATTACTATAATATTATGTTACAGAAACGTTATTGCTTTAATATGATGTTATTGTACCATATACTTTATTAAGACGACACAACACATAGCCCTAGACTCACCTCACCTTTTATTTTATTTTTCTTCCCCTGGATAGCTCTTCTAATCAATCAACCTGATCTAACCCAGTGTAATCCAATCTAATTTGATTTTAAATCTCACGATAGAGGATATACTCCACAGTAACGGCCGCAGCGTTTCCCCTCAGCACATTTTAATATCTCACCAATAAGGGTAAGGACTCCCCAGAGGAACCTGCAGACCTAATGATGCCTGGCCATTACTGAATTACCCAGAATCCCGAGGGGGGATGGCCAAATGCGCTTTTCTACAGACAATCAAAGAAAACAGGGAATCGTCTCGCTGCTACCACGTGCTTTACTTAACCTTGGAACATAAACACATATGTGGACACACACACACCAGCAATTCAATGAAAAAAGTATTTGCTTGAACATTTCACACCAATGCAGAGGAAAGAAAGAGATGAAGTAAGAAATGAGGATCACACATTTTATAAAACAACACGAATAAATCGGTGCTTCAAGACAACACAAGCCAACTGTTTGTCATCCAGTGGCATGGCGTCGTCTCTGAAGTTCCATAACCTAATGGTCTCAGGCTGCTGGGAGAAGACGCCGAGGGCGTGAAACTGTGCACTGTGTTCACCTGCCAGACCTGCTGTGATCCCACTGACAGGTAGTCATCAACTTCTTAGGTAACTGAGGTACATTCACCGTGTTCTGATCTTCTCAGTAAGCCTATTCGGTGCGTCTAAAACTGCCAGCAATGCTGCATTCTCAGCAGGTTATAGAGCTGACACACAGGGTGCACAAATCTCTATCACCATCACCATTAACATCTCGCACAGAAACGGTGGACATCTCTTATATGTGGGATTACTGCATCTTGAGTTCAAATGTATCCTGTTCCATTATATATCTATTCGGCTGAATGCATGCCACCAAAATACAATCTACATCAACACACAGGAGATAGTCACAGTGAAGTCACTTAAACAGACGTATTTAATTCTATTTGAGATTTTATACAGCCCTCAGTACAGAAATAACCACACAACTTGACAGCAGTGAGAATCCCTGCCTGATTTGCATCTGGAGTATAGGTGGAAGTAAACCATGCTGGTAAAAATGGTTGATTATAAAAGTCAGACCAGAGTTCACCAAAATGCTAATATTAGTCTGGTTGTGTTATTTTCGTCTACCTTGACGCGAGATTAACAATATTTCGGCTTTACAGACATATTAAGTAGATGGAATACAACTATTTGGATTAGCACGCATTTAAATTGTAAACTGGAGTAGTTAAGAAAGAAAAAATATATTTTGCAAATCACTATAGTCTTGATCGACGCTAACTGTACTTGGTTCACTAGGGTTAGGCACAAAAGCAAATTCATTTTTTTACAACGCCTACAATAGTCAGATTTTTGCTTGGCATCGTACATGGCGCAAGAGTGTCCTCTAGCGGTGAAACTGCAAACAATAAAAGCACAAAGTATGTATTACCACCTGTGGCACATGGGAATGCAAACTACTATGGTATCTTTATATAACCCTAACCATTACCTACTTCTAGTATAAAATCACCACTATCATGAACATAATTTTTTTTACTGAATATGCTATAGGCCTATAGACCAAGATAATTACAGAGGTCTAGTTTATATTACGTAGAACGCAATTGCAAGGTCACAACATTCTTTAGTAAATTAGTCAATAATTGATGCATTTCATTCGAAATATGACTTGAACCGAGACCAATGTAAATTTGTAACCATTTTACATGAACAATTATATTGTCTGGTGCATTTGTATTGAAGGACAATGTATGATTTCTCAAAGAAAACCAACAGAAAACAGCATGTGCATATGTTTTTTAATACAGGATCACTGTCCCCAAATAATGAATCCCAAACAAGCTATGTAAAAAAAACAAAAGGACTGATGTAAATCACAAGAATAGACATCCAAGGGAATGAACATGAAGTCAAAAGGGCCTATATGAACGTATCCATTGGTCATTCAAAGCTAGTTCAGAGATCAAAGCTACATTACCAAGACGCAAAGTTGTGGCTCCCTCTATAGTTCGCCATCCAAACTGTGGCTGGAAAACTAAGGACGAATAAGAAAATGTCAAGAAATGCATGACACATTTTTCATGACCCAATCTAAAATGCGGTTGACAAGGTTGCAGCATAGGCGCCAAAGACGTAACGATTTGTCATCACAACTTTATAGATGATTATCTTGAAGCCAGAAAGGCATTTTATCTTGTCATCAATCTCTATTAGCTACTACATTTTGAATTCTGCTTTTTTTTCTCTTTTTTTACAAGACACGTAAACAATGACAAAAAAAGGGATTACTTGAAGACCATTTTAGCGTACGATTAACTGAAAGTCATACAAAACATGACACCACCTCATTCTCAAACCAACACTAACAAACGAGAAAAACTATTTTATTCTAAAGACACGGACAGAAAAGAGGGCTGGTTTGCACTATTTTGTGACGGCATAGTTACATGGCGTGCGGTTATGGAACTTCTGTGGACAGAGCTTTTGTTTTGGTTAGTCTTCATTGCACATCATCCTATATCATAAGAAGTTAAAACACCCTATTCTCAATCATCTTCAATGATTGAGAAATCATCCACACTGTCTTCACCTCAAATAAACATACTGTGTTAGATATATCGAATACTAAATTTAGCCCCTGTATTTGGTGTGAGTGAGATTATATATATATATATATATATATATATATATATATATATATATATACACATACATATCCTAACCCATTACAAAATCCCGATGCTGAGACCCTAATTCAGAAGAACCATAATGGAGTTCCATTTGACCTTAAATAGGCTCTTTAAATGAAACCATTTTTAGGTCTACAGCTTTTTTCCCTCACCCACTTTGAAATGTCCGCCCAGAGGTGATTTCCCCAACTCAACTCATGCTGGGTTAAGCCCCGCAGCCTAAAAGATAATCAGGGTCTTATTAATGGTCGTGAGTACAGGTGAAATCTACCAAAGCCCCGGCAGTAAAGACCCTCATCGACGGTCTTCGCTCCATAAACTCCCCGCTGACGTTTGGGAGTGATGTAAGCCCGGCAAGCATGCCCTCGTTTCCCCAGCAACAGCTGACTTCCTGTTTGTTTTCTTTTGTTTAGGTTGTCATGAGGAAGTGGGCTTGGGTAAGGGGGACTTTGAAGATGGAACAACAAACCTAAAAGTCTCTCTCTCTTGTGGCTTATCTTTATCATTTCCAAGGGGACATCTCCTTGGAAACCCCTTGGAACCTGCTAGACAGCAGGTTGTGAGGGCAGCACTGAAGCACTCAGTGATTACCCTCTTCACACAACACAGAAATGCGGAAGAAAGAAAAGAAAAACACCACACAGTTCATCTCGACACAAACAACACACACACATTAACGTCTGCTCTCGCTCACCTGAACGAGAGCTAGGCTGGAGACGATCGCTGATGACCGGAACGCGAGGAAGAAGGCAAGGATTCGGGAAGGCATCTCGGCGTCAAAACATTGGTCCGTTTTTAATCTAGCCTTACTGACTCTGTCTGGTGGGGGCTTCCTGTTGATTGGCTGGTGTCAAGGGGCTGGGTGTGTAAGGAGGCGGGGCCTCATTAATGCTCACGGTGTCCACGCCCTCGTCGAGGAAATGGAAGGACGGATGCAGGCCGTCATCACCCTGGGCGCACTCGCTGTAGGACGGGGGCTTCAGGTCTTCTTCTGGAGACGAGAGAGCGAGCGAGAGCGAGAGACAGACGATTATTGCTTGCCTCATATGGGTACATATACACAAGTGACGAGCCAACTAGCTAGAAAGAAATGTAGCAAGATAAATGAAGTACAGTCATAAATATATTTAACAATGAGGCAGCTGCTTATCTGCTTTGAAATGTCATAAGGCAAAGGCCCAAATCAGGACAAATTGTTGTAGGCAGGTGAGACGTTCAAACTCATAACCACATCCTGTCAAACAGCCAGTAAAAGATTGCACTTCCTAGACATGTACCATTGTAATATGTGTGAAAGGAAAACCGCACTTGATAGTCATCTACACCTAGTGCTCTGAATCTATCTAGTTACTATCCACATGCTTAGCCGATACCACAACCCTGCAGTATATATTGAGGATGGTGCAGGTAAGGTATTTTTATAAAGAACTAAACGTGAGTCACCAAAAATAATCCAGTTGGTTTAGAGGGCATTATAAAGACTCTGTTCAAACAAGTGCAGCAGTGTTGAATGCAGCATACAGCAGTAGTGTGCTGGTGGACACAAGTGTCTTGTTGTGGGCAAACACAACCAGTACAAGTCTGATGCTGCATGTTGTATATACATTGACAACTGTAGATGATATAGGCTACTTAAGATGAGGAACATGGACCTAAGAGTGAATGTGAGTAGGTGCAGCGGAGCGGTTCCTTAAAATCCAGTTCCTGCTGCAAATAGTTAACAGCTATGGGAACCAGAAGTAGATCAACGTGTACTCGAGTGTGAGATGGTAGTCGTGTGTGTGTGTGTGTGTGTGTGTGTGTGTGTGTGTGTGTGTGTGTGTGTGTGTGTGTGTGTGTGTGTGTGTGTGTGTGTGTGTGTGTGTGTGTGTGTGTGTGTGTGTGTGTGTGTGTGTGTGTGTGTGTGCAAACCTCCAGAGACAGCCTCATAGGGCGGGGGCATGTCCAGTTGAGAGAAGGCCGTGGCTGGGGGCTGGGTGGTGGAGGGCTCCTCCATGGACACTTCGTCCTGGACGCCGTACCAACTGGGCCAGATGGAGGTCTGCTGAAGACCAAAACAAGAAACAAAAGGAAAATTACAAACTCAGAAGCTCAAATGAAAGCCATAACCGATGCAAGTCTGCATTCCTGCTGAACATGCCTGTGAACAACTAAAACTTAACGCACACAAACCTAAAATCACACACACACACATCTAAGTATACACGCACACACACAGACCTAAGACTACATACACACAGACCTAATACAACATACAGACATACTTAGGACTACGCACACAGACACACACAGTGCATTTGCTTAAACACAGTAGGAGGAAGCTTTAACAATAAAGGCCTATGTATAACAGGGAAACTGCCCTTGGAAATACTGCTTACAATGTTTTAATCTAGTTATTTTTGGATCCAAGTAACTCTGTGGAGAGCTGATTGTGATCATGACGGCGTTAGTGATGACGGACTGCTTCATCAGCAAACTTTGCTATAAGCTTGTCTTCAACAGGAGCAAGAGGGCCAAGAGAAAGGCAAGAACTGCACATCTTAGAACTTGCAGGGCAATAATCTAGGACAGTGGTCAACAACCAACCAACCACAAAACACTAACTAGCATTTCAAACAGGCCATAACTGTCTTGCTTTAAGAATTTTACGATATACCTTCAATTCTAAGTTTCATTATGTAATAATCTTCCAACAGAGAAAATGAAGGCATGTGGCCTATTTTCCATTTGTATGAGGAAATTATTTTGTTCATAATAGCCAACAACAACAACAAAAATCAAGATACGTATTAAACATTAGCATTTTAGAAAGTAGAACTGTAATGTGTGCTAACAAAATTATCAGTCAGTGCAATTAAGCCATCTGTAAAAGGCTTCTTGTGTTTAGCCAAAAGGTGACTTAAACAAAATGATGCTTCAGTAGCAGCCTTATTTTGAGCAGCAGGTTTTGTGAAATACGATTGCTGGGCCTTCAACCCCAATTTCAGCTCGGCAACTTTCCTTGCACGGATTGCGCTGTGTGTTGTGGTGCCGCTCCACATTTCCTCTTTAGACAGTGCTTGTGTTTGGCGGCACAACATACATACACACTTGTCATTCACCAAGGTAAAAATAAGTTCCTCTTCCCATTGTAAGTGGAAATTGTACGTTTTCACCTTCTTACGTGGAGCCTCCGCCATGCTAGCTATACCGCTATATTATATAGCCATATACTGAAATTTGCGACAGTTACGTGCCGGTACTCTTCTGTTATCTCATTGGTCATTGGTTAATATGCAGAAAAAAATACAACAGTTGGATCAAGAGAGAGTTAGAGAGGCGCTTGCAAAACTGAACATTAAGCAGGCATTATGTACTTAGTTTACTAAACGACTACTTGAGTTTTCGTGTTTTTCTTTTTCCTAATATTTTTGGGAGCTACAGGGAAAGTCTCAAAGATCTACCAGTCGATCGCGATCGACGGGTTGGCGACCACTGATCTAGGAAGACATGCAACAAACCATAGAGCTTGTGGTCGGTCTATAGTCAGTAAAAACACATGAGCCAGGGACATTAGAAAGATGAATGTGCAATGTAATGAGGCTATTTCATCTGGAAATCTGGCACTTATTGTTATAATTTCTTTTTATCAAAAACTAAACTAAAACGAATAGAAGAAAAAACGAAAGTATGAAAAAAAGACCATTAAAATACTTGGTTACTGCCGCATTTCTCAAAGAGGCCCATTTGGATTCAAACTTTTCCCCCCTGTTAAAAATAATCATCTGGGAACATTTTCTCTTTTTGAGGTGACCGTAAACCAAAGCTTTACCGAGGGCTACTAAATCATCAACCATCTCCACCTCAGACGCCCACATCCAGCCCTTCTTCCCAGCTCTCTTCACATTTTGGCCCAGGGAACAAGTTGCCTTGGCGTGTCTCCAGAGAGAACTTGGGAGGGTGCTGGGTTATGGATGTTATGGATGGCCACCGGGCCTCCCCGCTACACATTCCATTAAAATCAAAACACTGTATTATTCAGAAGAGGGACTGCAGGGGGGGGGGACGACTTACAGTCAAGGCAGTTGGAAAAAGATTTAGTAACGGGAGACGAGAGTGTGTATAACGCATGAGGAATTTAAGGACTGAAGGGTGCGTTGTAGCTTCAGTCACCGAGTGATCCTCTGAGCCGTTGCAACAGGGGGGTCATTACACAAACACACTGTGTCCTTCAACTTGACCGGGTGTGGCTGAATGACTACCAGGTGTGTCATGCATCCAGAAAGAACCAGGCAGCAAAACTGACTGCGACTGTTTGTTTCTGCTTGAAAGCGTTCCGGCACGTCCCATTCTAGAATTGGACAGAATTCCATGCTCTTCTTGTTTATTAAGTTCAGGAGGCAGCGCAAACAATTACTTTCCCGCTGATACCAGCCATAATCATTGATACAAGCTGGGGAGGTTATGTCCAAAGCCCTTGAGACAGGAATCTCCGAATTACCCTTGAGGATATGTTTACTTTCTTCTTAATGATCGGGGTATTTCCTGTGGCATAACAATGCCAACAAGCTTAATATTTATTTATTTTAAAACAACACAATGTTTTGGGTTGATAATGGGAAAAGAGAGAGGAGGAAGGCCATGCAAAGCAGGCACACAACGAGCATTGTCTGGCTTGGGGTGAAGAAAATTGCCTGGCCTGTGTATGTCATGTCATATTTATTTATGTAGCACTTTAAAAAACCCATAAGGATGCAGGGGCCACCAGTCTGTTGGGATTTAATGGCACCATACCATTTAACCCCAAGCCCTGAAATGAGGAAAGGGATCACTTCCAGGAACACAGGGGAAAACAATGGGAAAAAAGGGAAGAAACTAAGATGGAATGCATCAACATGTGTGTATTCATCTTTTTTAGTTTAGTTTTTTCAATGACAATCGCTTTGATAAAAGGTTTGGAAAGATTCCAGGATGGAGGGGGAAAGATCTACCTTTTAAGAAGTGTGGCTAATAGCTAATGATTGATTGAAAACGTTCAATCACGCACTTGGCTTCTATGTACTTCAAAAGAGAGGACTCCAAGAGAACAATTATGTTGGGACTGCCACCAACCAGATTAACCTAAGGCAGTAAGGCTACTGTTTCAATATTATATCAAGATCTTTAAATATGTAAAAAAAACAAACATTGATGGAGCTTCTTTTAGATAAACATTTGGGAAGTAGCAGTAACAAATGTGGCAACGCATTGAAGCCATAAATAGGACGCTGTTGCACACAAAGCAAGAAGCAGTGCAGGAATGTGTAGAGTCAAAACACTGAAACCATTAGTTGTCAAAGAAGAGTTATAAATTAGATCAGGCGGCTCTGTAAGGCCTCTGGAATACATTATACTCTACATTGTGGAAAACCTTATCAGGCCTGACAGAGAAAGAAGATCACTGATAGTCTAAGAATAATTCAGGGAAAACCCTATAATATTAAAACCCTATAATACTTTAGAGTAAATGTGAACATTTTACTGTCCTGCAACAGACATTAGTGTCTGGGCCTTCACAGATTCCCCCAAAATAATCACATGCGCCTGTGAAATTTGACAAACTCACTTGACAAACTGAGGTTTAGAAGAAAAAAAAGCACAACATTCCCCATGGTTCTCAGTAGCCCAGAAACACCCCAAATGTATGAAGATAAGTGAAATAGTAAGAAGTATTCTAGCCTGAACACTTCAAAATGTTTGTGAAGCCGCATTCTGAGAATGACAAACTGAAATGGAACATGTACCTAAAAGGTCATCCCCCAGAAACCACAAGCCTTTTCTCTGTCCTATTTAGAGACAAAGTGACTTCTTCTCTAAACATCTAGTGAGAAAGAAAAAAAACATCACACTTTCCTGCCACTACTTGGGTGATTCGTTTTGGTACGGAAGCATAACTACGGAATCAATCATCGGACACAACTATGTCGTTCAACAATAAACACCAACCATGTCTTAAAATTTTTTTAGGCGTCCCCAACCCAGTGCCCTTCAATTCCAAATGTTGAATCTCAAACGTCTGACCATCTACTGGCTTACATATTTGTTTGGCATTGTGTAAATGTATGAAGTCATGAAAAATAAATAACTAAAAATTGACCTCTTGTTTCTATATTTTAGCAACTAAAAGCAGTTGTTTTGCTTATTTTATGATGTGTTATGTACTTACAGGGTTGGTGCACTTCTGGGGTTGCATCGTCATTGCTGAATGCACTTCTTGTTAATCGCTTTGGACAAAAGCGTCAGCTAAATAAATGTAATGTCTCAACACTTACGCTCTGCCTCTCACACACTTGGTGGAGGTACGCTCTTCCTCCCACAATAACTATCTGCGCGTTGCGGGGGTTGCTCAGGTAAGCCGCCAGCTGTCGTTGTCTTGATCGGTACCAGCAGACATAGAAGAAGATCTTGATGATGATGAATATGATGACCACTCTAAACAGAGAAAGGGAGTGGAAAAATATGGTTGTTTGCAAACAAAGCATGGGCCCACTGATGACCACTAGGTGATTTAGTTGGTTAGTTCTTTTTTGGTTCGCCTACTTACATGTACCAGTACAACTCCATCGCTGAGATGTCAATCCATACAAGGGCTCATCATGCAGAGGTAATTCAAATATCCCTGTCCTGAAAAAACAAGTCGTTCCAGAATTAAGATGGGCTTATGTTTACCAGCACCACCACTCCTTTGGACAATCTTAGACCACCGTACCACAACAGCATATGAAAGCATGAAGATCATATCAAAGTGTCGTGCGTTAAGTGGAAACCTTACAGTGATCACATGCCAAGTGGGCCTCCTTCGTTAACTCGGACGGTGTATCATTATCCTTTTGCTTCGAGGTAGTGACTCCAGGAAAACTAGAGCAGAGCTAATCCACAGTTAGCTTAGCTAGGTTTTAGCAGGCCACAGCAGCTAGTGTTGTAACCTTTTGGTAGAGAAAAAGCAGGGGCTTTAAAAACCCTTTCAATGTACGGAAAAACGCTACTGGGTGTTGGATCGTGTGATATGCCAGAAACAGGAAACGAACTGGTGATTATTCCCGAGATTTTAACAAACCAAAACACTGGAGCTCAAGTAAGTGAGTTCCTCCGCTCTCGTGTTCAGTGCCGTTCTGCCTGCCTCCAGATAAAAAGTGGGCGGAGCATACGGTATACACACATTTGGCGTGTCTAGTCCGCTATGCGCTAGTAGTTAGCCTACCTGTTCTAGCATGGTTAATGAATCGAAGATATGCTCCACTATAGAACACGTAACATAACAAATCAACCATATCGAGGATATGGATATGGTTGACAAAATCTGTTGTTTTATTTATGTTATTCTACTCTAAAGTACACGCCCTATCCGTTTTCAAGTATGTGCTGCCATCTAGTGATACATTTACCACATTACACATTGCAATGTAGACCACTTAGAATTTCACTAAGTTATATGAGTATTTAGCCTGGGGACCATACGAATCTGCGGTCGCATGATTTTGGTCTGGCAATTTCAGGCTAGTAATTTGATCAATGGCGTGATGAATACTTTCGTCAAGTTTAACGTTTAACGAAGCAAAACAATGGTGTTTGGCACAAACGGTCTTGGTGAGACACACTTCCCTGTGGTTATTCACAGCTTCAGCAAAGCCATAGCCCAGGTTGACTTCTACAAATATCTGGAAGTACACAGAGGTAGCCTTATATGGAGCTTCAGCTTTGGCCTCACTCATGGTAGTTATCTTCGACCCAGCTTGTAGGGCGTGTAACATGGACATGTTAACTAAGTGTTACATGTTACCTACTACCTGCTCAGACAGGACTTTTGGTGTGAACTGATGTTGGTCTACCAAGGAAGCAGTTAAAAGTAGTCCGCATGACAACTCAGTCTGGTGATTTGTCAACCTCTCTGTATAGTTGTATTCTGAGACGACAAGCTTCCTCACAGAGACAGCCATTCGTAAATGATAACCCTTCAAGAAATCTTTTTGGTTCCACAGTGATGTTAAAAAGTGCTGCATAAGTATAAGCCTAGCTCCTGCGTTGTCCCTGTTAACTGGAATAAAGGAAACCTCTCTCCTTTGTGTAGGTTATCACTGTCCTCCTCCTACCAGCAGCACTCCTATGGACACCTCTTCTCCCCTCCTCCCGACGGACGCTACCCAGCGTACACGCTCTCTCCTCTCTCACCTTTAATGAATGGGATAAGAGATTGATGTTTACCCATGTTTCCCATGTTTCTGAGACATAAAAATACAGTGTTAAACAGTTAATGCACACAGTGGCGTAGTGTAGATGTTTGTTGACACCTTGACGTTATCACAAAACAATATCCTTCAGATAGTTCAACCAAATGCAACCTGTTCAGGAATATACAGTACATGTGCTGACCAATACAGAGACCACAATGTGATATGCATAAACAGACATGTTTATTTCAGTTATTGTATCAGACAAAGGCCCACAGACAATCCTAAATCACTGACTCAATGTCTTACACTGAAACTCAGAAACACACACAAAAACACTCTGGTAACCTTATAGATTTGGTTAAATTTTAGGCCCAAATTTACAATATCAGGAACCCAGTTGGAATTTGATTAGATATCCCTTCAACTATATCCTTGTAACAGTCATTTTCATTTGTGCACTACAAAAATAAGGTCACTTCCGTTTAATGTAACAGCCAAACAAATACAAACAAAAAACAAACAGAAGTCTGTTTGTATTGCTCAATTTGCAGTGCAATTATATATTTATTTATTTATTTATTTTAATAAAACATTCTTTAAAAGGCATAGTCACTACATTACCTGCTTCTTCCGACACCTGTTCACAACTAGAGGCACTTGCAAGGCATTCGGCTAAGCTAACCAACACAATTCAAAATGCTAAACTGTTAAGCATCAGACCATATCTTCAGCCCTCCAGTGCCACTGCTGAGTCAAGAAAATATTAAAACTGTATTGTTTTAATCGATGATGAGTGCAAGGTTACTAACGAGGAGGTAAACATGTTTCGAGCTGTTTGATTTTTCTATGGACACTTGGACTTCACTTGAGATGCCAGCTCCTGATTGACTTATCTCCATTGCAACAAGACCAGGTCGGTGGCCTAGTGGCAGTTCTGACATTTGGGGTGGCATTTTTGCTTGTTGACGTTGCAGTGGCACCCCCCGCTGGTGTCCCCGGGACCCTTGTGAAGAACATGCAAACTTTAAATACAAAGTACAAATAAATATATATATATAAATATATAAAATATATAAGTACAAATAAAGTTTACATTTGTAGTGGGATAGGATCAGATGATGTATTACAATAATTATGGACAGATAAGTTGCTCCTATAATGTGGGTTTGTACTCTTCTGAAGTTTCTTGAAATTCCGTCCATTTATTTTCTTTAACTGAGACATGGTTTTTTTCAAGCTGGTTGGGATATTTAAAAACATAAGATAAATCCATGGTTAATCATCCTAAAGGTGTGGGTGCTTCCTTACCCCGGGCCCCCAGCGTGGCCCCCTGGTCACCCAGCAGATCTCAGTGTGACAGACAGTGCAGCGCAGCCAATCACAGCCCTCCTTCTTCTGGACAATGATGCCACACTGAGGACAGTGCATGGCCTCCCCCGACTGCACCAGGGTCTAGCCGTGTGAGTGTTTCAAATTGCAGACCCCACACAGAAGCAACAGAGGATGCAACAAGGGCCAGAGGGGGAAGAAAGCAAAATCTGTCAGTACTTTGGAGTTAAACAAAAACAACCAAGAATGTGGATGGATATATTGCAAACTTTGTCTCAAGAAGGTGGCCGCAAAAGGTTCCTGATAATTATCATGTCACATTTACACAGCCATCTCCGAATACATCATTTTGCCATAGCAGTTAAATGGGCCCATTTCTTCTCACGAGAAGGAAGAGACAAACAAGAGAGAATCTTTTTAATTTTGTAAGAACTTTATCAATCAATCAATCGAGTATAATCGACTCATTCAATGTGAATTTTAGACCTTGATAAATACTGTAAAGCGGGTTTGCAGCCAAAACAGCTTGGCAGAAACACGGTCTCACCTTGAGCAGATCTCTGGTGCGTCTGGCAGCCGAGTCGTTGACGGCTCTCGACGTGAGGTCGTCCTGGTACTGCTTACAGTTCATGCCCTCGTGGATCGCCTGGCGTCACACACCAAGCAGTGTGGGGTGAGGTGGAAGGGAGAGAGGGTTAGAGAGAAGGAGATCCTCACAAGGACAATCAGCTCTTAAATCTCCCCTACAGCACCTTCAAGCCAAATGTGCAGCACACAACGAGAAACATCATCTCTCTCTAAATGCTAGACAAATCACCACATTTCAGGGCACCTTGCAGAGCAGGCAGTTGTGCTTGCGGCAGACGGGGCAGTGGAAGACGTTGACGGTGTCCTCGTACACGCACCAGCCGGGACAGTCTGCCGTGGCGCAGTGGTAGCTGCCCTCGCAGCGCGACTCCGCCACCTGGAGGCCCCGCTGCAGCCAGCGATCGTACTCCTCCGCCGAGACCAGCTGCGGAGCACACGGGTCCGCTCGTTAACGTGACTGACGGTACAGCCAGGGTTGCCTGGCAACGCTCCCTGATCGATCGGGAAGCTCACGGAATCACGTATATAGAGCTATGACAGAGGTGGACAGGGGCTGGGCTGGCTATGTGGGAGTTCTGGAGAATTACAGAACAGCCAGTAGTTTCAGGATGGCCACTGGCCCATTCCGCAGTATCATTCACATTAAATTGAATTGATAGTCATTAAATAATACAGAAAATAATAGTATTTTAGGTCCAATATGACTGCCCCACAGGGCTGTTTTTTAGTCGCAGTCCGTCCCTGGATGTACATCATTTTCTTGTTAGATTAGCGCTGTTAAAAATATGAAATAAACAAGGTATTCACAGCCCACGCACCGCCGGCCCCAGCGACTGTGTCACAGGGACACGTCATTACTCCTAGACGCATCTATGCCTCCGACAGGGGCGGGTCTTTGTTCTTCAGCACTGGGTGTTTTTTTACTCCCCAAAAACACACACACACACACACACGTTTAAGAGTAGACACCGTTTGTGTGATTTTGGGCCCCATTTTTTATGCAATCAAAATCCCTTCTCAGATTTTTATCAGACACGTTCATAGATTATGTGTACCAACTTGTGTGTCATTTGAACCTGTGGTTATTTAAAAGAACATTTTGAAATTTTCACCGTAGAGAGAAATCTAACCAGACTGACATTATGAGCCGAAGAGGCAAACATTTTCCGCATGTAAAATAAGTTTCAGAAATGTTTCGCCATCAGGGCTGATCGTTTAACTTTGACCACAAATTATAGCAACCCCTATGGGCGAATTGGCACCAAACCTTTCGGAGACCTGCTTACCGGGGATATGTATATATGTGCATGCTAAACAATCTCCCGGATTAGGTTCACCTCGAGTTGGCAACCTAAGTACAGCCATTTGTTTTTTTATTTGTTTTTCTTAACAAGCATTATTAAGATAAGATAAGCAAAGGTAACAAATATGTATGGACAAATATACAATAACAATTATACTTCATTATATGTATTTAAGTAATGTTCATGATGGGATGTATTTGGACATAAAGGTGATAACATGCTATTGTTAGATGACATATTGGCTGAATTAATGATAAGGACCGATGGCATTTTCTTGTGAACTCACAGCTTTGATCTCTCTCTCCTGCAGGGTGCAGGAGCAGGCGTAGGTCTCATCTCTGTAGGGACATGCCACTTCTGGGTTCTCACACAGCATGATCACAGAGTGCAAGCACTCTCTGGACACAGACACACACACACACACACACCACAAAATTAACCAGATAAAACTTGACCCTGAAGTAATTTTCAGTGTGATTATGGAGTCCAAAATGATCACCTGTCACCAGCCAATGCCGGATAGATTTGATCATTTGGTATTCCGGGTTACACATTAAAACAATTACTTTGGTGGTACATTTTTCCACTCTGGCAGGTAAAAAGACAAAATTTGAAAACTTTAATTGTACCCATATAGCCAAGAAAGACAATGAGATTAAGTGAGCGTGTAGGGGTGAAAACATTACCGGCAGAAACAGTGGAGACACTCCCTGAGCAGCACGCCCTCGCCTGGCCGGAGATCCGCATAGCAGATCCTACAGTCTACCGCCTCGGGGTTGGGCACCACCTCTTGGCCATCCAACTGCACCAGCCGGGCAAAGTTCTCCCTGCGCTCCGCCTCCCTGGCCTGGGATCATAGGAAGCAGTGGTTGGGAGGTGAGGGGTGTGGCAGAGAAATGACAGAGAGGTACGCTTACTGTGTAAAACGTATTGGCATTTATATATTTTATTATGTGGTAAACTCTTCTTGTTTTTGTACCAGAATGGCATCTCACCTCCTCCCTCTCCAACCTAACACACACACACACACACACAAAAGATGTGCATGGATACACACATTTTATCTAAACATTTTATTAATTATTTTTTACATTTACATTTCATCACTGTGCAAAATAGAAAACATTAATCAGTCAGTAGTGACAATGTGTAAGGTTTTCTGCTATTATACATTTTTTGAGTAAATGATCTACATATATACAGTATATGTAACATATGCTGGTAGCTACAAATAGCAACAACCCCATTATTTTAACCCTGTACCCGATTTATTATATTTGATCAATGTTACTCGGATGCAGATTAAATATCGTGTTTCATTTATTTGTAGTTACTGCAGGGGGGGTGGGGTGCTTGCCCCGTGTAGAAGAGTATTCCCTACCGAACGGCACGAGTTGCGCTCTTGCTGAGGCAGAACTAATAACATGACCAGCACTTTGAGCTGCAAAAAGACCTGAGCATTTATAAGAAAATAAACGACAAAAACAGCAGTAAAATCAGGATAAATATTGGATGCGAATTTGAGAGTCAAAGAGAACTGACAGCTGAGGTTCGACACGAGCGCGTTGGCTTGAGTGAGTGAGTCCTGGCAACCATAGCAAGTGAGAGTCATATTAGACAAGTACGGGGAGAAGAAACGTGTTTTCAATAATTTTTTATGTAATGATAAAATTCTGCCTAGCAACTGCTTGTTCAAATCTTACACATTGTCATTTTAAGGAAAATTCAACACCCTCTTTGATCTTGCAGGTTCAATTAATGTTGTTGGCTGGTAACAGGAAACTTATTTTTACACCTTAACCTACATTTTAAAAACGTTGTGCATTTAAGTTGAGGTTTGGACAATGATCAATCCGTATAAATACTATGCAACCCTCCTCGTCACTTTCATCTGAAATAAATAGTTTTGGGGTTTGGTTTATCCTTAAAAGCAGGGGACATCAGATATCCGCATAAATAGGATTTCGACATCATATTTTAAATGAAAAAATCCCATACCAAAAAACATTGGGGAAAAAGTACGTAATTAAGTACAGGAACACTGTGCAAAGGACCTCAATGTTCCACAAATATAAGCTAATCATAATATCATTAGGCTACAAATTCAGGACTCCAAGACTGTCAAAAGGGCCATTTCATATGGACAGTGCAATCTGAGTAGGCATTTGGACTTCATCATAAAAACATTTGGGGTAAAACACGCCTTCATCGTCTCAGTCCCAGTGGTCTGCCATTTCAGCCGATATTTTCTCGATAAGTTCTGGTGTCCATACTTGGTATTCAGCTCATGCTCGGCATGAGCATCAGTGCTAAGATGATAGTTCTATATCCTCTATGAATATGCAGTCAGTTGTTGTATACATTAAATACATTCTAGCTATGTGTATGTGTGTGTGTACACAAGTGCGTGTGCTCAGGGATCCTGGTCCAGGTTGAGCAGCAGCGAGTTGTTTTGAGCACTGGCACTCCTCGTCTCCTCTCTTCTCCCCTTCTCCTTCAGAAAACACAGAGATAGAAGAGAAGAGAGTTAACCTGGGAGAGCCTCAGCCGACGCCCACCCTAGCCCCGCCCCCAGGTTGCGCAGCCCGCGTCGCTCCCCCGCACTTATTCGCACATTTGCTTTGTTTAAACGTCGGATCTCCTTTGTCTGAGGAATTCCTGGTCAGCGAATAGTCCGTCTCTCTTCCCATTTGGGTCAAACGTGTGTCATTAACGATCCCATGTATCAAGCTGAAGTCTATTTGGGTCAGTGGAGCCAAGTGCTCACTGATCGACCCAATCAGTGTGTGCGTGCGTGTGTGTGCGTGTGCCCGTTCTCCTCCTACCTGTTGGTACTGTCTGACGGCCTCCTTCTCTTTCTGGATGCGTCTGAGCTCCAGGTGGTCTGGCCGGTAGCCCCCCGGCACGGCGTAGCTCTCGGGGCGGCCCATGCTGCATATCTCACACCCCGGCCGTGTGGGCTTGTTGATGTAGGTGCAGGAGGGACAGGGCCAACCCTAGGGCAATACATGACATGGCGTTACTGGATGGGCTTTGAATGTAGTCATTGTGGGTCAATTTATAAGTGCACACACAAACACACCCCCAACACCCATTGGCAGGTTTACACCGAATGACAAACTCTTTGAGCAGAAGAGTGTCCATAAAGCTGTGTTTGCTAAAGCTTGAGTAGATCATATATTGAACTGTGAACAATCACCGCACTGCACTACGATCAACAGTTTTCAATCCTCAAATACTCATGTTGTACCAGTGGCTGAATAACGTGGCGAGATGATACACCACCAGATAACCACTGACAGGATGTGTTCTGTGTGAATAGATACCTGTGTGCTTGATGCTACTCTGCCGATGCTCAGTGCTTCGCTAAGTTGAGGCATTTCCAAGTTGATGAGCTCTCTGATTTCAGAGATATTCTCTCTCTCGGTTCCCGCTGAAAGAACAGCAATTCCTGGAGGTGGTCAGAGGACAGGAAAATGTTGATCAGCCAATCACACGAAGGCATACATGCATCCAGACACGCACAAACATATGTTATGTGACCACTTCCCCATAGACATTTACCACAAACACTGCCAATGCAGAGGTCTCCGCCTCAGCAGAGAGCTCCGCCTCACCAGAGATATCAACCACCACAACCATTGACTAATTGGTCCCCTGCCCTATGGGAGGCTCTACAGGAGCCTCAGAGCCCTTACCACCAGGCTCAGAAAAACCCTCTTCCCCCTTCTATTACCCATCTGAACCTGGCTACCCACTGAACTCTACCAGGACTCTATTTTGAACTACCGCCATGTTTACTATGCATTTGCAGCTCTATTACAGCATTCTGTATGCACGACTGCCATAATGTCATTTGAACAGCTCTATTACAGCTCTCTTTTGCACTACTGCCATGTTTACGTAAAGCTAAATTACAAATAACTCCAATATATATACAGCCTCATTCAATTTATTTTGTGCTGCATTTATTATATACTTGTGTTGTGTTTATTACATGCCGTGTATGTCCCTATGTGCCCCCCACCCCACCCCTGAACCATCTGGGTGAAGCCGCAGCCCTCCAAATAGTTCCAGAAGTATATTTTATAAGTGAATCACTAATCATAAACACCCCGAAATTTTCCACGCACTATTACTCAATTCGTTTTTTCATTACTCAAAAAGTATTCCAGTAAATTTCTTCTAGTCTTGTCTAGTGTATTTGTATTGTAGTTCATTCTTTCATTTCGTCGCGTTTCAAATGTGCTTTAGAGGCAAGAGTGAAAGAGAAGAATTGTAAATAAGGAAGTACTAATCAACTGGTGTCTCCCTGACCTGTGCTGCCACTGGGGCCCAGTCTGGAAGGCAGGGTGCTGAAGGGTTGATAGCCCTGTGACGACGAGGGCCCGTTGGCGCTCTCCTGGTCGCGATGGACCAGCTGAGGCGACATGCGGGCGTGGCGCGACGACAGCAGGTACAGGTAGGCCGTGTCACCGTTGTGACGCACGCCGTATGAGGCGAGGGAGCGCTGGTCGGCGCACAGGCACTGGCCGATCACCCAGCGCTGCACCCGCGGGTGAAAGCCGTACTCGAGGAAGACCTGAGACGCAGAGGGGGGAGATGAAGAGATGAGATTGCATCTCCTTTGCCTCTTCTCTACTCTGCATTCAACTATGTTAGAATACCTTATGCTAGTGGTCAATACACTGTCTATTTGTTGTGACATTAAGAGGATTTATTTGTAATCCAAGTGACTCACAAGTCAGTCTGCAGCACCAGCACCCAATCAAAATTGGAGGAACTACCAAAATGATATGTACTGTCTGAACTGTCTGTTAACAAGGGCTCCAGCTGTGTTGTTTTCTGTGGTGGGTTTGCCAATTTAACCGAAGGCGATGTGCTCATAAATAAGTTGATGGTGAAAGACAACTTGCCTGCTGTTTCAGTGCTGCAATAGTGGCGTGGGGGAAGACTTTGACAGTGACAGAACAGGAAGAGGAACAATCCTCCACTACAACAGCCAAGCTGTGGGACGATTAAAAGACAACAGTATATTATCCATTACACTTTATGAACTTATCTTTGTCCATCTATAACATAAAATACTAAGAATATAGGCTAAATCACCAACGGATCATTGTATACACAAATTACTTCACTTTAAGTTGCTTTGGATATGACATGCTAAATGACTCAACGGTAAATAGATCATTCTTGACAATGTAGCATGATGTGATTTAATAAAAAATGCAAACAATGTTAGCAGGGGCAGCACAAAAATCCATAACCGTGAATACAGTTTCGAAACACAACAACAACAAAAAACTTGTTTTCCTCACATGCGCTCCTCGTCATGGCAGCTCCTGACAGAGGGCTGGATCTGGAGCGCGACGTTCTGTTGGGCCAGAGTGGCCGCGAGGGTGGAGGCAGCCGACACGTCCCCCGCTTCAATAGCTCTGGTCAGCTCCGCACACGTGTCCTCTGTGTACCAAGGGACGAAAACAGAGCACATGCACAAAGACGGACACACATACATACACACACACACACACACACACACGCACACACACCAGATCAGTTCATAGATCAGTTTAATTCAGATCAAATAAATTCAAGGAACAGGGATCCCACAGTAAGCTGGATGCAGCAGAAAGCTTGTGGTGAAGTGTTGAGTATGGTAGGACTACCTGTGCACTGCAGGGCTATCAAGCTCTGAGACCCTGTAGTCTCTATGGGAACCTGGGGGTCATTCGAGGACAGGGTCTCTGCCACTGTGGGTGGGAGAGAGAGGAGAGATAGAGGGAGAGACACACACACAGACATTGACAGAGAGAGAGAGAGAGAAAGAGAAAGAGAGAAGATCATCAGGTTTAGGATTACCAAGGAGCCTTTGTCTAGATCCCGAGCATTAATATTCCAAATTCCGCTTTACCGGAAGTGCTCTACTATAGTGCCAATAGTTTGATTTTGCACGCTTCTGAAATATGATCAGTAGAAACCAGGTAGTATTTTGTTTTTGTGCAGAGTTCCTGCGCACCCAGATTCAAGCTCATTCTAATTCATCACAGTCATTGGGTTGGCTTGTTCCCAGAGAAAGATGAGGAGTTTGTGGGGCTGGATGCTCAGATGGTGGTTTTACTGTGGGAGGGTACTTGTTGGGTGGTGGTGAAAAGCTCCTTTGTTTGGATAAAGAAATGATCAGCTTTGTTAATTTAACTCCGGATGCAAAAACCTGGTTCACTGCAGGGCAAACAGATGGATGGCACCAAGTAATGGTAGCATTGTGGATGTCTCGCTCATATTTCTCTTTGGTGGTGGACAAATGTCAACACATTCATAAAAAAAATAACATGAACAATAATTATAATAGCTGCAATAAACGTATATGGACAAAACAACAAATTGAGACCACAAATGCAATTCACCACACACATTCCTATACATGTGTATGAATGTGTGAAGTCCATTGCATTCATCCTCAGGCTCTTGCTCTGTGTCTCTCTCACACACACACACTCTCTCTCTCTCTCTCTCTCTCTCTCTCTCTCTCTCTCTCTCTCTCTCTCTCTCTCTTTATTCTAGCCTGCTGTACTAAATGATGACGATGATAATAATAATAATGATGATGATTAAGATGGCTGACCCCTGTGTGCTTCTCTTAGTGACGAGACCACCACGGTGGCCCACTCCTGAGCCTCCTGCTCACAGCGGAAGTTGAAGCTCATCTTGTCGTGTGGGGGGGCGGCCAGGCTCAGCTCATGGCACTTGGGAGACTTCACCTCGTAGTTCACTGTCCGCAGGTCAAAATCTGCGATGGTCTGCATGCGAAGATGAAGCAATGAAGACTTACAAGGAGTATACAGAGTCAAATGTTGTGGTAGGTCAGGTCAAAACTGTAAATGTGTCATGTGTGTTCGAGTATTGGTGTCAATAATATTAGCTATATTGAGTGAATAAGTTATGATATCAAACAAGGTGTCTGTTGTGTATTCAACACAACAGTGTAGTCATTAATTCCCATGCTCTTTGACTATATACTACTAATAAAATACATTGAAAACTTGATAACAACTTCCTCATTTATTGACTTCTCAAAACCTCTGCCAACGATTTACTGGTGTCATATACCTACCACACTTCGGGCAGTTCCGCTGCTGTCCCGGAGTGAGAGTCGGAATTCCCCGGACTTTCCAGGGTCCATACTGAGTTGTAAATAGAGCGACTCGTCTCCCGCACCTGGCAGACACAGCGGTCGGATACCAGAATGGCACACCGATACCCGAACCGACATCAGGACGGTGTGACACTCCAGGGACCGCGAGGCCTCAAAGCCGGGTAGTGAAGCGGACTGGTCAGGGCTAATGGTTTCAGTCCACCCGCCTGAACTCGACGACATTCTGACGATCGAAACATGCGAGCTTAACAGTGGAAGAATGAAACGTTAACAACGTCACGACGAGCCTTTGAAGTGATGGCCTGTAACGTTTGTCACGGTTTTCAAAAGCGTGACGTTCTCAAGTATAACATGACGGAACATCTCGCTGCTGTTGCAAAGTGACAACAGGAACAGAGTACACCAAAATTGTCAAACCGAGTTCGCAATGCACTATGGTACTTGTGTTTCACTCGGTTTCGTTTGACACCAAAGGCGTTTGTGAACACATGGGGGCAGCAAAACACCCTCTGTTAAGCTAAATGTAACACACGACACCAAAAATAACATAATAGGCCAATGTAGAAATAGGCCTACACAGAAATATCTTAACAGCCTATAACCTGGATTGTATGCTTGGAAGTAACAGCTGCGTTCTCGTTTCATTCAAGAAACAGCTTATTTTCTTTTTATTATTATTATTGTTTGATTTGACCAGTGTTTCATAATCTCCCACCCCCTGTATTCCACTTTAAGCACTAGGCCTACTGTATGAAAATGCAATAAGATATTATTATATTGATCCTATTATTGACTTTGCAAGATCAACCCAACCGTGTCTCGGTTCGGATTATACATTTGTTATTGGTTAGAAGAACCACAGCAAGGTATAGGCCCAGGCTATATTCCACTTGTCAATAGGTCTGCTTAAGTCATGGAGCACACCGTAAGATTACCGACTGAGAGGCAACATATGCTGTTTATATGCAATAAAAGTTCTAATTTTCAGTCCCAGAAGCTTTTTCTCTTCAATCATAACCTTGGTTTATATATTTATATAATGGTCATGAATACAATATGACTCCATGTACCAATTAAATGTTAATCTTTATCTTTATTATCTTATCATATTTTTGATTTAGTATAACCTTTAGAGCCTATGTATAGGTCAGAGACCTACCAATGTACACAGATGACATTATTCCTAACCACAAAAAAGCAAATGCATTACATTATATTTTTATATTGTAGTGAATACCTTGCGAAAGAGGTGCTCAAACCTAAATAAATAAATAAATAGAGGTTAATTTACAAAAGTACTAAACCTGCAGCTAATACAGCCAATTTAACACGGATGATGAATATAAACACCCTCTATTATCTTCTAGAGATGTATAGGCTGTGCTTGTACTTTGTCATACAGCATACACAAAACAACAACATCCTAAATTCCTATTTAAAATGCAGCTGAATGGGTCTCCACGTCCAGCACACCTACACACATTTTATCTGCAATGAACTGCCCCCAGATCAGCTCTTTACAGCTCTCTCTCTCTCTCTCTCTCTCTCTCTCTCTCTCTCTCTCTCTCTCTCTCTCTCTCTCTCTCTCTCTCTCTCTCTCTCTCTCTCTCTCTCTCTCTCTCTCTCTCTCTCTCCCCTTCCCCCCCATCCACAGACTTAAATTTATGAGGGAACTCATTAGAAAAAGCAACACCAAATACCTAGGCACATAAAGGGGAGTGATTCAGGTCCCATGACTCAGTCAGGTTTCCATATGAATCATCCCAGCAACCATTGTTTTCTCAATCAATACGGCATTTCTCTCACCTATACCTAACTCTAAGCATAAACCCATCTTCAAGCAATTAGGAAAACAAGAGAGAGAATGAGAAAAACCACATCAAAATAATCAAAACATAAAAAAATGTACTTTTCCAAATGCAACATCATTTTGAGGAAACCTGTAAAAATATATGATTTGGGAATCTTCATATAAAGTTTTGGCTCATTTTTCCCGAGAGGATTTTGTCAGTATGGCAATCCAGCTCAGATCTATAGTTCATATCTAGTAGACCAGTGTTTTTCAACCTGTGGTAGGCCTACGCCTACCACTGGTGCTACATAAGGGTAGGCCTACTACAGGTGGTGGGATTCTATTCTATAATAGACACACATTTTCAATAGTAGAACAAATAATATTAATAATTGAAAATAACATAACTAACTAATTGAAAATAACTTTGTATTGCATTATATCTTGTATCTCTTCTTTGACTGCTGCTGTGCTGTAACACAAGGATTTCCCCTCCGGGGGATTAATAAAGTGTAATCTAATCTAATCTAATCTAATCTAAATACATTATAAATATTGTTCAGTAAATATAGTATTATGGCTTGTCATTATTAAAATAAATAGGGTCGTTTTGTGCATTCCATCATATGTTTACCATTGTAATGTTTTACTTTGAGGTTATGTGTTAAAGATAGGGTAGGCAATTTATTTTAGAAGCATTTTTTCTAATTCTCTATACATCCCGACAGCAGCCAATAACTCAAATGCTCTGACATAAAACAAAAAAATTGTGTATCTCTGGATGTCACAGGCCTGTCCCTAGCCTGTCCAATAATTGTATTCGGCCCGCATGAAATTATAGGATGGCCGATCTGTCTGTCTATCTACCTACCTGGCTACCTGCGCTGAATCTTCCACAAGGCTAGGCAGACATTTGGCTAAAGCTAGCAAGCTAGTCATGTGTTTTGGAGGAGTGGCTTTGGAGGGGGGGGGGGGGGGGGGGGGGGGGGGGGGTCTAAAGGGAGGGGATGGGGCTTTAAAGCTCTTGCTTACTCTGGCTGGTTTCTCCAAATTTCCTATCTTTCATTTGTTTTCTAAATAAACACACTCGGGGCATTTACACTTTCCTTTCCACTGTTTCCCACTGGCCATGGCCTTCTTGCAGTAATAATTGTTAAAAGTGGGCGCTTGCACTCTTTGTGTAGACCTATTCATACAGTCTTTATAGTTTGCATATGAGGTCTGAGAAAGGTCTTGATGACAATGTAGTTGTAGTCAAAGGTTGGGAACCACTGTATTAGACAGACCCCATATTGCTCCATCTTATTGGAATAGCAAAGCCCAGCATCTAAGCTCATAAGAAAACATAAGCTGTATGTTTGTGCTCCATTATTTGAAAGACACAATCAAACACAATGACCTTTTCTGAGCAAAGGTCATGAGTTTTGTCGACACTGATGTATTAAAAGTGATTGGGAGAATCAAATACACTGGTCAGTTTCTTTCGCAAAGGTCTACTTTCACAGTTCATTTTTAGTTTAATAAAATCACAGCATCTATTGGTTGTAGATTTCATGATCAAAGTGATTAATGATTGTTTCATTCATGAACACCCACCTTAGTTTTCCAGGTCTCTTTCAGAAAGGTCTCCTGTGTGCGTGTGTATGTGCGTGCGCGCGCGTGCGTTCGTGTGTATGCGTGTGTGTGCGCGTGCGCGTGCACATGCGGTGGTGGTGGTGGGTGAGGGGGATTTGGGTGTCCCCGAAGTAAAAAATGCAGTGTTGTGCACATGTGTCATTGACTTCCTGATGAACTGCGCGACTACGTGCCAGACGACATGAACTCTTAAAAAACCAGCCCATCAAATTCCCTTTCCCTTCTTTCAAAGGGTAGGGGGGTGGTGGAGGGGTAGTAATCCATCTTTAAGTCTAGTTTCCCTTCGCCGTCACTGACGTATCTGATTCATCATCAGCGACCCTATGACCACTCGAAATATATAAGAGTCTGCGACGCGCATACCTGCTTCAATAACCACCATAACCTTCAGCACCTCACCTCAGCGAGTTACCAAAGTTTAAGGTAAGCAGCTTTTCCTTTTTCTTTTTTCCCGGTTTGTGGATGGTGCATTAGTGTTATCTGAAGTTTTTAAATCCTTTAACAATCTTTGAAAAATCAATTATAGAGTAATTAAAGTGATAAATATCCTATATAACCGGTAATAGCCTATAACCACGATGCTAATGCATTATTTATTATAATAAATGCCTTGATTTATCTTTCTTATACCAGCCCGTGCAGTGCCTTGGTTGTCCACATACACACACAGACAATGCTGTTGATGCGCGAGTGCGAGCTGTCCTACCGCTGGCTACCGGCGGCTCTAGCAATCTTCCTCCTTGTCTCATCCACCGTCACCCTCGCTCACAGCACAACTGTTGAACACGACTTTCACATCGTGCACAATGTCGACAACAGAAGTAAGTTCTCATTTTTATACTGAATGGTTTTAACCTGACTATGTGTGTCTTTGGGGTGCATGATAATTGAGTGAAAACTAAATTGAGCAAACTGTAGCCCATTTATTTAATTAGATCTTTGTTTCTTTGTCTTTGTTTTTAACTTATGGCCAGGTTTGGTAAAAAATAGCATTTAATTGGTGGAATCTCTGAAATCCAAATGTGTACATTTTGAGAATTAAATTCCTACTATTTATATCTTTGCTCATTTGCTTGATATCTGGCTAAAAAGATGAGGATATCTTTGTAGCCACGTATCTACAAAAATTCTATTGCAATTTTGTATTACACATTGTAGCCTATTATTTACTTATCACACAAACAACTTAAAATATTGCTGATAACACATTTTAATAGACAATTGTAATGAAATGATGGCGATAAGGGGAACATTCCAACTCTGTGCTTTGAGTTGATGGGCTGTGCACTATTAAAGGAGTAGTTTGTTGTCATGCATCTATTCATCTATAGCTATATTCAATGCTCTCCTAATAAGCATAACATCTTAATCCAATATTGATTATGATGCCTTAATTGGTCTCAGCCTCGTGTGCAGGTCGCTTTGGACAAAAGTGTCTGCTAAATGACTAAATGTAGTTACAAGATGTCAAGCGCTGGTATGATCTGTGTTTTGTGGTCTAATGGTTCTTACATATAGAACAGAACACTCATGCATATGGATGCGACTGCAAAAAATAAATAATTAAGTCCTTATTTGCAAAGTAAAGATGCAATCTAACACACGTCTGCTTCGTAACATGTGTGTGTATGTGTGTGTCTTTGTGTGTTTGTCTGCATTGTGTGTGTGTGTCTATGTGTGTGTGTTTGTCTGCATTTTATGTGGGTGTATGTGTGTTTCTACGTATATGTGTGTGTGTCTGTGTTTGTGTCTATGTATTTGTGTGTGTGTCTGTGTGTGTCTATGTGTGTGCGGGATTGTGTTTCAATGTGTGTGCGTGTGTATGTTTCAATGTGTGTGTGCGTGTGTGTGTTTCAATGTGTGTGTGTGTGTGTGTGTGTGTGTGTGTACATGCAGGTCCAGAGATAGACCCGTTCTGGTACGTGGGCCGCGGGGTCAGACCCATCGGGCGCTTCGGGAAGCGGCACAGTGGCTACGTGTCGCTGGGCAGCCGAGGGTTGGACCCCGTGGTCAACTCCCTGGAGCTCCTCCTGAACACGCTGCGCAACAAGGAGAACTCTGGGCAATCACGCATGGAGCAAGGCAGGGATTGGCTCCCATGACAGCCCGCCCACTAAGGACTTCCATCCGCCATCCGAAACCACCTCTCTTTGTTTCATGTCTTACATTTGATTTATTTGGGTTATTTATTTACATATATTCATGTGTGCTTCTTGTCTCCGCCCCACCGCGTGAAAGTTACTGTAATCTGTAATCACAAAATGCTGATTCTGTTGATTATTAAATTACATTATGATGTTATGATTGCACATGAGGAGCATTTGCCACTGTTATTTTAATTTCAAACGTAACCCCAAACCCTGAAACAAACAAACAAGCAAACACAAGAACTTATCAGGCGTATATTTTGTGCTGCACTATTGGTTTCGTCAACGGAAACATTCAACAGTTTATGAAGTGAAAACAAAATGTCCCCACCCTGCCCCCAAAAAATGAAGAAAGCATATTTTCCCAATTTTGTGAATTTTATTCATTTTATGTGCCATTTTTTCTTGGATTGCAACAAACAATTGCACATGTATGACAATGTTCCCTCCCAAAGGTGGGCATGGTGAATCTTGGTGTACGTAGCCGCACAGTTTGGATTTACGATGGAAGAAAAAGCAATGCCTAGGCCTACTTTTGACTCTAATGTAAGTCAGGTTCCTGTCCGAGACATACATTTAAACACCATACTTTGGGTCGTGTTGCTGAATTAATCGCGTGGGTAAATAAAATCTTGTCTATAGCTGACCCTCATTTAGTATTTGGTTTGTGATTCCAGTGCAAAATCCGACCGGAGAGGTTATGACGGTTGTACACTCTCCTGCACACACACAAACACTGAAAGATTAGGCACCTATGATTGGCCGATTCATATATATATCCTCCTATATTATTTCTATCTTTTCACACATATACATATATTAACAAATTCAGAGATGAGAAAAAATATTTGTTTTCCTTTACAATATAAAAATATGGAACACTGATAATTGGACCCCTGTAAGTGTCACCACCAATGACAGTTTGTACATTGATTTTAATAAAACCAGATACATGCTTTTCTTTACATAATGACACCTTTGGGGATCATACGTTGCAAAGGAACGGAGACAGACCACCAGGTTAAGATGTAAAGGGCATTCGAAGAGAGAAAGAGAGAGACATCTGCGACATCTTGGGCGTTTAAAATCATCAAATAGGGGACATTGTCCCCCAGACTATAATTATCTAGCAAAACATGTGATAATATTGCATATGATTTACTGAAATGTAATTAATAAATCTGGCCACAGTGTAAGTGCAGTAATGCTGTTTTTAGTTTTTGTAATAGTCTCAGGTCAAGATAATGAATATGGAAATAGTAATAGTTATCACTAAGGATGGCTTTAGCGGCTGGTACCTTTTTTTGGGACTACCACTATGAGCAAACTTGCGAATTGTAAATGCAGTATTACACTGAAAGCACTTTGAGACATAAAAAAAAGAAGAAAAAACAGGATCCAGGATTTAAGAAGAGAATAAAAGCCGGAAGTTGAAAAATAACTTGGTTCATTGGTACTGCATAAAAACATTCCAAAAAAGTAGAAAAATAAGTTGCTCGTAACAAAATCATGGTTTCATGGCATTAGTTAAAAAGCACATCAGACACTATTATGTATACATCTTTCAGAAAGGATTTCAACATAAACAGTCAGAGGAGTAAACAAAAAGGTGGAAAACCTTCGTTCAAATAAAAGGCCACAGAGTTTCAAAATCAAACCAAAAAAACTGGATAAGATGGATCACCATAATGACATTCATGAAAAGAATACCACAGGAAAAATCGTCTTCTCTACTAATTATTCTGATTTCAGACCATAGCCTCAAAGTCCCATTAATGGAAAACCTGCTGTTTTAATCTTACTCTACATTGTTGTTTCTTGTTTTCATGGGGTTTGAGTTTGTTAATCATTCTTGTCATGTATTTCTGTGCAGCACATTTTAAATCTCAACGTGTAAGGCTGTGGTGTCGGGCGGCATTATCCACCAATTCTTTTAAATAAAGCAATTAAGAGGAACATCACACAATATCAGTAGTTATCATTTAGATATGTGCTTTGCTGTCCATGTTTATTGCTGTACATCAGGTCTAATATATTGGTTTGAGGTCTAAATAGGATTTGGCCCTGACAGTGAAGACGTCTCTCCACAACGGGTCTCAATGTGTGTTTTTCAGTTAAAGAATAACAGAAACTACCACTGCCCTTCAAAGTCGTACAAACCACATAATACTAGGTTATGAATGATAGCAAAGTCGTTTTTAGTGATGTAGTCATGCCTTTTATACAGTATGCCTCAGTATGGATTTTCTGATAGCCCCTGGCATCTAAGTCAATGAAACATTAAAATAAAAAGGTTATATAAAATAATTCTCAATCACGTATGTCATCACATGAGTATTTTTTTGTTCCTCACAACTTCATTTTTTACATTTGAAACATGGTCAACACAGATAGAAAATGAGTTTTTGTGTGCCGCTGTTTTTTGCTCTCCTGTACAACTATGTTTACGTTTGATATCACGCTTGAAATGTCAAACAGCGGTGCGTGGAGTTTAAGGCAGAGACACTGTCATAAAGATTCCCCCTCTCCACAACTTAAGCCTGAATCAATGGGCATGACGTGGAAGGGGTGGGGCATAATGTGTGTGTGTGTGTGTGTGTGTGTGGGGGGGGGGGGGGGGGGGGGAGTGGGTATAGCTGGGGGTGGGGGGGGGGGCTCAGCCCTTTCCTCTGCTAGGTGGGAGGGAGACGGTGGTGAAAACAGTGAGGGGTGGGGGGGTTGGGGGAAGGGGGAAGGGGTGTCGTGCCTTGATGACTTCAGATAGCACGGTGGGATCAGGGGGCACAAGGTCCTGGACTTTGTGCCCCCCATCCCCTTTCATGGCCCTGGAGCGAGGAGTCAGACGCTGGATCAAGGCACTGGTTTCAGAGGGGCCCCGTCCACTGGGGGTAGGCTCTCTGTGGCCCCTGTACTGCTGGGGGCTGCTAGGGCCGAAGCACCTGCTGCTCCTGATCCAACTTCTCTGAAATCAGAGATGATCACAACACAATTTTTGAATTTGTTTTATATTAGTTTTTTAGTGTGTGAGTGCATCACGGGTGTATGTGTGCGTGTGCGTGCTTGCATGTGTGTGCATGTGTGCGTACTCGTGTGGAGGAAGAACATGCTTAGTGGTATATGAGATGACAACATCACACGGTCTTCCCAGTCATGGACGCGGAGTGCAGGACAGAGTGATAGACGCCGTTAAAGGATGCTTTTAAACTGAAATCAGCGCTTTGATTACAAGGCTCCGTCATCAGATTTAGCCCGTTGTCCCGTGTCCTATCCCTCTTTGGGAGCTTATGAAAAAGCCACACTGAATCAGAGCCATTGTGCGTCTGTCTCCGAGATAGAGAGAGAGGAAAAAAAGACGGAAAAAGCTATTCATTTCATAGATGAGAAAGGGCAGACTCCTTATCATTAGATAAAATGGCCCGGCTCCCTTTATATTCTCGTGCTCCCATTAACTTGCTTCAAACTTAATGGAACCGAATGGAGTTAACCATGCTATGTTTTAGTATGTACTCATTATGTCTTTTAAGCAATCCATGCTTTGAGCATGAAGCTCAAATGTACTTATTCCTGTTCTTCTCATATTTCCCCCGCTCTCTCTCAAGCACAAAAAAAACACACACACACACACACACACACACACACACACACACACACACACACACACACACACACACACTTATTCATTAAAATACATGGTAATAATGGTAGCACACACACATACAAGCACACGCACACAAAAACACAAACCTGATGTGAGAAAATGGGAGGGACATGGCAGGGTAAGTTTTGATCAGTGATCAATACTTACACACACACACACACACACACACACACACACACACACACACACACACACACACACACACACACACACACACACACACACAGCACCGTGAACGGACATTATGTTCTGTTTACCTACTGTAAGACGAACAGCTAATTAAAGTCAACTAAAGTAAACATAGGCAAGACACACAGCGAGGATGGCTTATGAGTCACTGTCTCTTGGCTAGCAATATGTCATGGAAATCAGGGGAATGCCTTTCGATTTTTGAAAGTCGGTAAGTGGCTGTATGTAAAAACATACATTATATTAATACAACTGATGTTTTTTACAGTGTGCAAAAACACGAATAATAGTTTATAATTTTGACATTGTCAGCATCTCTAGTTAAGGTTATATTAAAACAGTGATACAACAGTCAGACTCTTGTTCTCATATAGGCGATATTAAGGCAAGTGCACGGATCCTGTTGCCCACTGATCCCGAAATATTGATCCATTTTAGTTAAAGCAATGACTAAATCAAAACTCTTGGTTCACAGAAGGACTCACCCAACGAAGTGAGTAGACAGTTATCGAAAAGTACCTGCAGTTTACCTTGGCTTTAGCATTCTATACTACACCGCATTTGAGTACCGTAACTTAGCTACCACTAAGACATGTTGCTCTTTACCTTTCAGCGGCGGCGCCGGTAGCTTCCTCCTTTGATGGCGCGATGAGTCCAGGGTTTGAGGCTGTAGGGGGAAAAATGGAGCTCAGTAAATATATATAGGCAGGTTATTACATGGTATGTCAGGTATACAACATCAACTACCACTGGTGATTTGAATAAATTGCCTAAGGGTCAAAATTGAAGAATACCTTTGGCTTATGCTTGGAGAAGCGATTACAGGCAGTGACATTCAAGCCAGCCGTTTTCAGAGCCGATATCCTGGCCTCGATGTTGGATATCTGGGTAGAAAGAAACAACCCGTCATTTCTACTGCAGTTATTTGCTGTAGCAAACACAATACCATCCAATATGAAATAACATGTCACCTGTCATCGTTTGTACATCGTTTGTGTCATCAGCTAAACCCAATTAGTACCAATCAGAGACAAACTAACGAGCACTTACGAGATTCATCCGTCCATGTGGTTAGATTGCGGCATTTGTTTGATTACACTTAAGCAATCCTACATAGTGTAATTCTGTTAATAATTAGGCCTATAGTCAGTGAAGTAAAAGTTGTATAACAGAAATTGAGGTACTTGTGTTTCTTGGTGGTGACCATGTAATTAATGCCACTTCTATAGTTCATTTTATGAATCTTCAGGTCAAGTCAAAATGTGTCTAAACTTGCAGTATGAAATAGCCATTATGACATAATGGATTTTTATGACAAGGCATCCATGACATTTATGACATTAGTCATCCACGTGACTAATGCCACAAAACATGATATAACAAAAAAATCCAATCCAAAGCAACCAAATGTATAAAAAGAATATATAAAAGACATTGTGTACAGGTAAAACATAAAAAAAAGACAATACAATACAATCAGATGGCTGGAGTTCTAGGCGGGTACATGAGAATCCTCGTTATGTCCAGTGATGTGTCCGTGTGTTGGTCATGGCCGCTGGAGTACCTGTAGTTCAGACTGCTGGACCTGTGCGGCAGCCGTGGCCACCTGGTCCTCCAGGAAGGCCAGCTCCGTGTCCGTGGTGCCGCTGCTGATGCTACGCGCGCACTCCTCCAGGTCCCCCAGCTCCCCCTCCAGGCCGTACACAGCACTGGCAGCCAGGTACACCTGCAGTGGAGGAACGGTCACGTGCAATGCTGTGAGGTAATGCTGACAAGGTTATACTGAAAGGGAACATTTAAAGGTAGTGTTGTTAAAGTTGAAAGGGAAATGGAATGAATTTGTGTGGTGAAACTTTGGGAGAAATATATGGTAAAAACTAAAACAACAAAAGCAAACTCACATACTCAAAAGTCTATTACATATACAGTAATCAAGGATGCCAATCACTGTCAATCACCCTCTTAGCCACTACACTATCCTGCCTGCTTACCACATTTAACACTTCATAACTGATACATCATTGCTATCAATATTTGAACAGCTATAATGTCAGCTATAATGACAAAATAGCCATTGAGAAATGACCACACTCATAAGTAAACAAAGCTAACAAAAGGGGTTATAAGCTTTAGGGTTAAGGGTTAAGGGTTAAGGGTTTAAGGCTTACGGTTTAGGATAAGGGGTTATGGGTTATGGGTTCAGGGTTTAGGGTCTAGGGTCTAGGGTTTAGGGTTTAGGGTTTAGAGTTTAGGGTTTAGGTTTTAGGATTAGGGGTAATGGGTTATGGGTTCAGGGTCTATGGTCTAGGGTTAAGGGTTCATGGTTTAAGGTAAAGGGTTTATAGGATCAGGGGTTATGGGTTATGGGTTCAGGGTTTAGGGTCTAGGGTTTAGAGTTCAGTGTTTAGTGTTTAGTGTTTATGGGTCATGGTTAGGGTTAAGGGTTTGAGGGTTAAAGGTTCAGAGTTAAGGTTTCAGAGTTAGAGTCTAAGAGTATGAGGCCTACGTTCTCCTCCATCTTGGTGAGCCTGTGGTCCAGACGGCTGGTGTCGGAGCAGCTGGAGATGGGGGAGGCGCTCATGGACTCAGAGGGCGTGGTGAAGCTGTCCCCGCGGCCCGCCTCCCCTATCAGCTCCTCCGTGGCGTTCAGCACCTTCAGCACCTCCGTGGTGATGCTGCACAGAGACGCTGCAGAGTACTTCTGCTGCTCACACACATACACACACACACACACACACACAGGCAGACACAAACACACAGGCATTTTGATGTCGACATTGCATTATTTGTTTTAATGTCACTGCAGTCATATATTTAATAAATATAAAAAATACATAAGCAAAGGATTGTCTTAATATGTGGAACTCCTTAACTTTAGATCAGGCATCTAGTTGCTGACCACACAAAGGCATATGCTGTTCACCTCGTCGGTGATGTGACACACACACACACACACACACACACACACACACACACACAGGTACAAATACACACACACACACATTCAAATACCCACGAAGGTTTCGTTCACACCTTTTTGCCCCAATCAACAGCATTGTGAACACACACATGTCTCCATACTTGACCAGTGGGAAGCAATCAGTTCGGTTGGACAGAGATGACCGTGGTTAAGAGCGAGCTAGAAACAGAAAAGGTCATGGAGAAAATATCTGTGTTTTCCCCATTGTAGTAAGTTCATAAAATGAACATTGCTGTGTATTCTTACACTATGTTTTGCAGTCAATGGAGGTTGACTTGTCAACTAGTGGAAGATGAATAACGAATATAAAAGGTTGCTTTAATTTATATATATAACATATATAAATCTACTGAGATGTTTATTAGCACATTAGCAAATCAACAACATTTGTACAGATCCCAAGACCATTATAATCAAACTTATTAAAGCTAGGGTAGGCACTTTGGAGAAAACAGCCAGAGTAACATTTTGAATGTATCCAACAAAAGATTCCCACCCCTCCCTCAGGCTTCCCTCCAAAGCCACTTCCCCAAAACCCATGACTAGCTCGCTAGATTTAGCAATAGGTCTGCCTAGCCTTGTGGAAGACTCTGGTCATACGCAATGAATGCATGGGCAGACTGCGTGCAGGTAACCAGGTAGGTAAACAGACAGGTAAGCCATCCAATCATTTCATTCAGACGGGATTAATACAGGCCTATAACGGTGACAGATACCTGCTTTTTTTTCTTTTTTTGTCCGAGCATTTGATTTATTGATTGGGGTCGGGATGTAAAGAGAATTTCAACAAATATGAAATGCTTCTTAAATAACTTACCCCAGCTTTAAAGACCCAATGACCAAAGCTAATGGAGATGTTTTTATTCTATGTAGAATTAAAAAAAATGAGTAAGAAAGAAAGAGAGAGTGTGTGTGTGTGTGTGTGTGTGTGTGTGTGTGTGTGTGTGTGTGTGTGTGTGTGTGTGGTTGTGGGTGAAGAGAGATGAATGTAATCCAATAATGCATTAGTTACATGTCGAAGCTTTGATCACTAACACCAAGGTTTTGCATTGATTCCTCTTAGCCAGGCAAAGTGGCCCTGGCGGTGTGAAAAACAATGACTTTTGGTGAAAGAGGGAGCTCATTAAAGAGGCACATGAGGTTAGATTAGTGTATAGGGAGAGAGACATTCAACACACCACAGAACCATTGAGAGAGAGAGAGAGAGAGAGAGAGAGAGAGAGAGAGAGAGAGAGAGAGAGAGGAGAGAGAGAGAATGTACCAGACCTTTCATCTTTCTTTCTTTTAATAACGTATTAAGATGAAGAAGAAAAAGAAAACCACTGAAGTTGTGAGTGGTCGATTTTCAAATGGATATGGTCTGGTGAGTTTGTAGGCACTCTCGTCCACTACAAAGGAGAACATGGTTCATAACCATATGAAATACTAACTTTGTGTGGTGTCCTCTCAAGCTTTGAAAATATTAAGACTTATGGCGGTTGCTGAGATCAGCCCATGGTCGATCAACTCCCAGTGACTGAAATAAATCTTTTTAATATCTGTGCTCTAGCGCCATCTCTGTTTCTCGGTGGTAATTGGGATAAACCATCCATATAAAAAAATATATTATAAATATTATTATTTAAAAAAAGAAAATATAACTACATTTTTATTTTTGTTAAACACATGGTGTGAATAAAGCTAACAACTAGGATTGAATGCCAAATCCTGTGTATCCTTAAAACAACAAATTGTGCAACCTTCCCTAACAAGTATACCATGGTGACAAGAATGAAGAAAAAAAAATAGGTAAACTAATACGAGTCACAATTTGCCAAAGACACCACCACTAATATCCCTGGATGCTGTTTAGAAAACAAAAAAACTGTGAAACGGGTATAAATATAGATGCAACTGGTGGATGAGTCACACAGGCATTGTGCAATATTATTCATTCACACACACACGTTTCTAATGTGTATGTGTATGAGTAACTCAGGCTCATTCAGTCACCCACCCACATCATGACACTTGTGGCCCACTCATACAAACAGGTAGCCCACACCTAGGACATCACCACAATGGCTGAGACATGTCCTTATTGATTATCTCAGCCTCTCCGTAGGTTAGGTATACACTTGTGTCGGTGATGATGCATGTCCACAAGGTTTTAGAACGGATTTATATAGGCCTTTTCTGTCCTATGGCCACTCAAAGCGCTTTACAATCCCTGCCTCACATCCTCTCATTCTTTCACCAACTGCAGGGTCAACCATGCAAGGCTCGTTTGGAGCGGCTGGGTATAAATGTCTTGCTCAGGGACACCTCGACCCTTGGCTACGAGGCGCCGGGGATTGAACCAGCAACTTTCCGGTTGCTACTGCCTAACAAGGTTTCCTCATAGCGGCGGCTTTAGTATCCTGCTTCAGCCTGGTGTGTGTGTAGACCTGGATGGCTGCAGCTTGTATTTGTGACTGTTTTGTTCTCACCTGCTGCTGTGAGAGAGAGTGAAGTCTCTGTTGCAGCTCCGATTCATGTTGTCCCTCCTTGCGCACGGTCACACACACACACGTATACGAACACATGTGGCAAGCATGCGCACATATAAGTGCGCAGGCACACACGCACACACGCACACAGGCACGCATGAGTGGATGAACACACACACAACCACACATCCACGGCAGATGGATGAAAGGCAGCAGAAGTGAAGGAGAGACAAAAAAACAAATATACATGAGCAAAGAGAGGCAGCGCAAATGAAAAGCAAAACAGACAGGATTGATGAAGGCCGATGAGGACTACAAATTAGAAATAGACTATATAGACACGCTACAACAGGCTGGACGGTACTTAAACACGAATGCATGTGTCTTCTCCGTTTGTCCTCACCTGTCCATCCGACAGCACCCTCTCCAGGGCGCATGGTGTAACAGCAGGCGAACAACTCTCACTCGATCCACTTAATCCCGGTCCCTCTGCCTCCTTCTTTTCAGTACCCCTTTTCTGCTGTCTCTGACTCTGCCTGCGCCCCTCTCTCTTCTCCGCTGTCTTCCCTCGCTTGTCCTCGTGATGGTGGCGGCGGCGTTGGTGCGTCACAACGCACTCGAAGCTCGTCCCTCCGTTCTCTCCCGACGTCTTCTCCCTCCACGCACTCCCTTCCTCTCTCGTCGACTGACTCGCCGCTAGTCTCTCTCGTCTGTCGCGCTCAGGTCCGTGAGTCGGTCCCGGCGTCTGGCCGCTGTCGTCTGCCGTGCTGTTGCTCTGCGTTTGTCTCAGCCTCTTCTCCGCGGTCCCTTGCTTTGACCTCTCTCCTTCTTCTTCATGTTCTCCTTGCGTATCGCTGTCTCTGTCCGTCGTTTGTTCGAGGGGCCGCTGGACTCGCTCGTCCTCGGACGAGCTGAGGCACAATGTGTTGTTCGGTGAGCGCCGGGCCATCGGCGGACCCGGCTGGGACCTCCTCGGGCCCTCTTCCAGGGGCCCCTCGGGGCTGGAGCCAAGTCCCAAGCTGCTGGGGGTCAGGGGAGGGGTCAGCGTGTCTGGGTCTCTCTCTGTGGCCTCGGGGCTCGTAGGGTCAGAGTTGAAGAACGCCTCTTCGGGGGCCTCTCGTGTCCCTGGCATGGAGAGGGAGAGGGGTGAGGATGGGGCCACGGGGCCGGGCTGGTCCTGGCTTAGGCTCCTCTTCAGCATGGCGCTGAGAAGGATGCCACTGTTTTCCTAAGAGAGGAACATGGAGGGATGGACACAGACCAAGTCAGAGTACGCCATAGTTAGCAGGGTTACAGGGACTTTGCCTAATGGGCCCCACTGGCTGATTTTACATTCTAATGACTAGAATCTTCATTAAAATCTGAATCTGAATTAATTAAACAGATAATAATAATAAAACTCCAACCCTATCCTAAAGGGTTAGTGTAGTGGCTAGTGACAAATGAAAGGTACAAGGTTAATTGATGGTACTTTATTAACACCAGAAGGGAAATTGGGAAATTGGATGCACCATATCAGCAGACTACCTGCAGGCCTCATTGAGCAAGATGCCTTCAAAAAAGGACTAAATAGTAACTGTAAAGTTATCCTTTCCTAATAAGAAGAGAAAGCATGGAATGCTTTAAAAGACGTTATTAGTGTATAAGCAGGATTCTCAATTACATAAAGAAAAGTGATCGGATGCCACCATGTGGTGGAACTGAGTATTACAAGGAAAAGAATCGATGACCACACTTTGCTGAACTTAGGAGCTGGGCGATAACTAGAAAATATAAGTATTTTTCAGGGTTTAAAGGTGATTTATTTTTGTATCGAGAACCAGTGCAGGTACGTACACGAATCAACGGGTGGATGGAATGTGTGTGGCCCTGTCCTTCAGGCCGGCTCTGCTCCGATGACAACTCTCTCTTGCTCTTCCTGCGTCTGCGTGACCTTCGGACAGGGTCGCTGGGTCTCTCTTCTGCCTCACTGCTGTCTCCCATCACCTGCGGTTTGACGGATTTCAACCATTACCACCATTACCATTATCACACGATGAGTCTCACACAACTCTCTTTGTGATCGTCAGGTTCTTTCGGGTTCTCGTTGCTACAGAAATTGGACCTCAAACCAATGTTCACTACATACATACATTAACTGAAGTTTACTTGGTGTTAACATAGGTCAAAAGAAGGAGTAGTATTGTTTAAAATTGTTAAGGTGTGTTTAATTTCTGAATATGTCCTGTTGTGACGATATACGCAGGTTATACATTTGTGCACATATGCTGTTGCCAGATTGCGATGTTGTGCTGTAATGTAACTGAGTATTGTATAATATATATATATATATATATATATATATATATGTATATATATATGTATCACTCTTAATAATTTGAACTTCAAAACAAGAGCAGGAGACGACTGCGTCACCTTGGGGTTAAAGTTCACATCCAGCGCCTCGGGGGGCAGCCGGTAGGCAGGGGGCCCCTCCTGGTGGAGGTGGCGTTGGGCATGGCGAAAGCCCCCATCATCAGCCGACTGCTGATGGTCGGGCAGAGGCGCCCCCCTTTTCTTCAGCGGGCGGTGGTGCTTGGGCGACGACGATGGCCGCGGGTCGCAAGGCTGCGTCTCCGTGTCGGTGTACCTGCCCGACGACGGTGAGGTCGCTGTGGGCTGAGGTGGCGACGGCGGCGGCGGCGGCGGCGGCGGCGGCTGGGACGGGTGACGGATGAAGGTCCACTCGGGGTCGTGCTGCGAGTCCGTGTAGTACGTCTCATCAGAGAGCTTGCGGCGGAACTGGCGCAGCGCGGCGCCCCAGCCCCCCTCGTCCCCGTCATCGTCGTCGTCGTCGTCGTCGTCGTTGTCGTTGTGGTCGCCGCCGCCCGACTCGGAGCCCATCTCGTCGTAGGCCGAGACCACGCCCGACTCCTTCTCCAGCACGCTGAACACCAGGCTCTTGCGCTTGGTGAGCAGGCTGGGCCGGGACAGCTGGGAGCTCTGCAGGGCCATCCAGTTCCCGTCCGGACTCTGGAGGACCGAAGACGCGCCTGGGATGGCGCGAGACAAGAGCAGAGGGAGCTATAAATAGAATGGAAGTAATACGTTGTCCGCAGCTTGTGTCTGACTGAGTGTCTGCCGAAACCATGGGGAGTCGTCGTATCCACACTTTGATATTGCAAATGAGAGACGCTCTGCTTTTAATGGGACGGCAATAAAGGTGTTACTTCACCCATAAGACATAATCTGAGTACATCTTTTATTCCATCCATTTTGATGAGGTTATCTGTAATAAATGTCTAGAACTTGGCAGGCAAATGCTGAGAAGTTATTCATCAGGATCATGAATCTGTGACCAGTACTTAAACAGTCACTATACACTAAACAGTCTACTTCTTGCCTTCTTACAAACTTTCCATACTTTGTTTGCTCAAGTCCACTAATAGCTTAGTGGTTTGAAAGGATTTTATTCTTCTACCCCCTGGGCCATTGCCTAAGAACAACAGACTTTTTCATCCTCTCTGCCAAAAGAGAGGATGAGAAAGCAAGGACATAGCTACTTCAAACCCATTCTTCACTATTTCTGGAGGTTAGATCGACTTTGACCTTTACTATGTTATTGTGTATGTGAATTGTGTCATAGATTAGATATAACAATAATAATAGTATGTACATTTGTTTGACATTTTTATTTAAAGCGTCTTACAATATACTAACGATGTTCCGGAACTCATAAAGTGGTCATCTTCTGTTAAATGTAACCAAAAACAAAAATAAATGTTTCTAGGTGGTAACAAGAACAACTTGCCTATTTCAACCAATTATGGTTAAGGGCCAGGAAGTGGAGCAAGTGAGCTGCTTTAAGTACCTGGGAGCTGTGTTAGACCAATCCTTTACCTTCACAGATCATGAGGAATGAATTTACAAAAAAGCACAACAAAGACTTTTCCTGCTGCGTACACTAAGGAATTTCAGCCAATGCACTTTATACCAATCTCTAATTGAAAGTTTACTCACTTTTAACACTGTGTCCTGGTTCGAGCACTTTAGTGTTAAGAGCAAGACTAAGCTTTCCAGAGTATTTAACTGGGAAGTACAATTACAGGTGCAAAGCAAACCCAACTCTCCTATCACCATGGCAAAGCAGTCCAACGACTAAGTGGTCAAATCGCAGCTGTCCCTAAAAACACTATTTTTAGCTACTGCCCTCAGGGCTAAGGTGAACAAAGAAAAACAATTAACAAAGCGTTTGTCCCCGTTGCCATAAAATATATTAATCAGTAGGGACAGACACCTTTTGAAGCCAGCCTGCTACCCCAGCAGACAGGACTTGATGTCTATTTATTTAACCCTGATTCAGGCCACACAATCGAGTCCCTGGTGCCCTTTCCTCTGTTGTGTTTTTATGTAAATGTGTTTTAATGTGTCCTGTCTGGATGTGATGTGTTGTGTTTTTAATGCACCCTTAGTTTGGTTGCAGACTACTGCACATGCAAGCAAAGCCAAACTTCTAAATTGACCATGCATAAAGTAGGTCTCACGGTCTATTCTATGCCATGAGTGCATACATTCTTAGCATGAGTGGCCCCACGGAGAATCCAACCCCTAACCCTGGCCGTGTTAATGCCATTCTCAACCCCTCCTCTTTCACCTTCCTCCAAAGCGACTCACAGTGAATTTATTTTAGATACACATTCATTAGTGCGCAGGTAGGGGTTGGCCATATGCTAAGGGATGCCTACAGGTAGACCGCGGGCATTGGGGTCCTTTCCAGTGGAAGTCAAACACCCTAACCACCAGAGACTCTCCTCTCCTTTTCATGATAGGTTTGAATACATTGTACACTTAAACCGCATTGGAATATCCTCTGGGGGTCCGATGTGAACCATGTGGAATAGCGAGTAGCGTCCGAAGCTATCAAGGTGTGCTTCTTACTGGAGTTGTCCAGGCGGTCGACGCTCTTCCAGCTGGGCAGAGAGGTGGCCTTGGCCTCCCGCTTCAGCGAGGCGTATTCAGGAAAGCCGCGTTCGGCCCCGGCTCGCGTCTGGTCCTCGGGGCCCTTCTCTGGGGAGTCGTCGCTGGTGAGGGAGAACGCTGACCGTGACCGCTGTGTACCCACACACACACACACACACACACACACACACACACACAGGCGCGCACACAGGCGCGCACACACACGCAGACGTGAACGCACGCACACACACACACACACACACACACACACACACACACACATTGAAACATTTATAATTGGATATAACTTATGATATTTGATACAATTTGATACAAATCAAGTTAAAACAGTGGTAGTTCCTCGTAGCAGAACACTGAAGCTTACCTAGCTTTAGAACCATAACCACATCTCCTGGTTAATTCTGGTACTTCCTTAATGTCACCAGCAGATGGCAGTAAACTAAAAGACATCTTGCAGCTGCCCTAAGAAAAAATCCTGTGTGTGTGTTCTAGACAGGACACTAACAATGAAACTATGACAAGGTTCCAAGTATGACTGCTATTTACTTCTTTAGTGTTGCCTATTGGGATTTGGATAGATAATAAATCTAACAAATAAATAAATGTCACAGTAAGGATTAAGGTCAGGTAGATGGTGCTAGATGTGTTTGTGTATGCAACAGTGTGTGCCTCTGTGTGTGTGTGAGTGTGTGTGTGTGTGTGTGTGTGTGTGTGTGTGTGTGTGTGTGTGTACATAGATTAGTATTTGTGGGTGAATTTGACCTTCATGAATGGGATTTTGAGAAGAAATTATCAAGACAGCGTGTCCCACTGTGGATGATGAATTCGAGGGGGCATCTACGAAGATTTCCTCACACTTTGATCTCCGCTCAGCGAAACATCAGTGGGGAACAGTACAGGGTACAGAGGGGCTGGCTAGTGGGGAAGCAGCTTTGATGCTCTGCGGTCAAAGCCACACACACATACACACACACATGCACACAAAAACACACACACACACACACACACACAAAAACACACACACACAAACACCAACACCAAATCATCCCACAGGTCCTTTCTTGTGAGACAGTGCCAAACATGCGTATCGCTGATGTGTTTGTCTTTGTTTTGTATTTGTGTGCTCATCATCAAAGCCGTGTGTGTGTGTGTGTGTGTGTGTGTGTGTGTGTGTGTGTGTGTGTGTGTGTGTGTGTGTGTAAGGGGATGTGCTTGCCAGTTAATAACAATGTTAACATCTGCTCTTTATTTGGTCTTTTAAAATAATCAAAATCTATTTGGGTCGGTCAAGCTCTCACTTGGTCCAATCTAAAAAAATATATGTCTGGCTCATACATATATATATAGATTGGACTAAATGAACAAAGTGTTTATTATCCTGCTGTACTTTCCTCTGACCTATCCTGCAGAGAATCATGACAACTGAGACCCAAATGAAACAAGACCTTCCAATGCTCTTATTTCTGCTTCTTCAGGCCTGGGACAGATCAACGGATATGAGCGATATTGTTCCAGCCCATTTGAATGCCATTGCTGTGCATGTGTATTTGAAAAGGATTCAGAAGCGCTCGGTCCGTGATCCGTTATTTGTGACAAAGTAGAATAGTAGACATGTCATGCCTGTAGTTATATTATTGTTATTGCTAACATTATCCACAGCCAGATATGTCGACTTGAGGCAAAATACTGTTTGTCAGCAGTCTGAGTAGACTGAATTTGTTAAGGCAAACCAGGCTGCGTATACAATTGCCAATAAAATAAACAAGTGGACTGAACGTTACGGGGCCGATGCTTAAGAAATTATCTGAATGGCTCTAAATCCCTAAGGAGGGAAGAAAATGAATCCAATCCAATTTAGTAGATTTACTTTTAGTGGCAAGAACCTCCATATCCTAAGTTTCACTTCCACAACTGTCAAAGAAAGTGGTGATCCTGACTAATAAGGGATCACACACATAAAAATAAGGTGTGTGTGGGTGTGCGTGTGTGTGTGTGTATGTGTGGGTGTGGGTGAGTGTGTGTGCATGGGTGAGTGTGTGTGTGTGTGTGTGTGCGTGGGCATGAGTGTGTGTGTGTGGGTGTGTGGGTGAGTATGTGTGTGTGTGTGTGTGTGTGTGTGTGTGTTTGCATGTGCGTGGGTGTGTGTGTGGGTGGGAGAGAATGCATGTTCTGACGCACCCAGAGGGAATAGGGGATGGGGAGGGGGTCCTGTGTGCCCTGGGAGGAGGCCTGGGGCAGGGCTGGGGAGGCCAGCTCGCTGGGCGGGGCCAGGGGCGTGGCCGGCTGGGGCAACACGAAGTCATACTCACTCTGCATCACCGAGCACTTCCGCCGCTGGATGATCTGAGAGGGAAAGAGCGCGACATATCAGACCAAACAACACAGGGTTAATGTTGAAAAGTGATGTATTAACGTTTAAGGACAACAATGACTTCATTGGCAGGTACTTTTAATGTTTTTGTTATGTTTCAATAATAACATAAGACTAACAAAGAAGAATTAGAAAAGTAAAAAGAATATGAAGAATAAATGAATAATGCAAAAATGTAATATGCCGAACCTACTTTCTGTACAATGGTTGTGGCAAGTTCCTCTATAAGGTCCTCTTTGTGGTCCCGCAGATATCGAGCTTCATTCTGCTTCTCCTGTACACACACACACACACACACGCACACGGCAACATACACACACACACACGCAGGTTGAAAAATGGCAAGAGCTGGTTCAAAGTGACTGCTAAATCACAATGAGGTCATGCATGAAGCCGTTTGAGCCAAGAACCAGGACTGCCTCCAACTGATACAGAGACCAAAGGGGGGAGTAAATGACAGACGGATTGACCAACCAATAGACAGACAGACAGACAGACAGACAGATCCTCACCAAGCTGTCGCTGAACTCCTCTGCCTTGGAGATGGCTTCCTCTATAGCTTCCTCAGCAACACGCAGGGCAACTGTGAGTGTGTCTGCCATGCTGTGTCCTGATATAAACACACACACACACACATATACACGCACAGACACACTCACCCACACACACGCACCACACACACACACGTACACACACATGTACAAACACACACACACAAATATCAACATATGGTGCCCAAATGGTTATTCTCATCTGTAAACTGCTAAATTCGCGACATTCGCACACAAACATTAAGGTCTGTGTGCATGGTTCCATTTAAAATAAGTTAATGGCTTCCTTCATGCAGTGCATTTACATCCAGAGCTAAATGTAGCCTGTACTCTGTGTGTGGGAGAGCTGGGGATACCTTCGCTCTGCTTGTAGAAGGCCGAGTCACTACCACAGACGCTGTCATCGTTGTCATTGCTGCCCTCCTGGACACTGCCTTCTGAGAGAGAGAGAGAGAGAGAGAGAGAGAGAGAGAGAGAGAGAGAGAGAGAGAGAGAGAGAGATATTAATAGAGATAGAGCGATAGATTGGAGAGAGAGAGATGGACCGAGAGAGAGACATGGAGAGTTAGAGAGAGAGATGGAGGGATGTTTATGGAGACATGGAGAGAAAGAGAGAAAAAGAGAGGGAGAGAGAGAGAAATATAAAAATGGAGAGAGAGCGAGATGGAGAAAAAGCGCGAGAGAGAGAGAGAGAGATGGAGATGGGAGAAAAGCGAGAGAGAGAGAGATGGGGATATAGAGACAAAGAGGGAGAGATTGAGAGAGTGTATTAGAGAGATAGACATGCCAGAGAGCATAACACAGCTGGCACAGAAGCCGAGGCAGTCAAACGGAGGTTGTCAAACAGAATCCCTCTCGATTCTGCCAGATCTGGACGAGGGGACAGATGTAAGGGAGCTAAACCGGGGACTTAAACTTTAATGAACACACCAAAAGGAAAGAAGGGGAAACATGTCCCTGTTGTGCCATCTGAGAGGAGCCTAACTGGGAGCATGTGGTACAGGAGGCGGAGCAGCAGGGTACATCAGACACTCTCTGCTCCTCAACCCAATTAGATGAGATTAGTCTCACCTGTGTAGTGCATCATTATTAACCCGTCAGAGTGTGTTGCCGATGTCTCCGGCGCAGCATGCCGCGTGCCCAAGTGTACTTTTACATAGACTTGTTGTGTTTGGCTATTTTCACCTGAGTAGTCTTGCTGTGGGTCGTCGAGTTAATTTGTGTTTAGTTTAGTTTAGTGATATTATGGATGTGGTTGGAGTTTATTTTCTGGATGGTTCTGTGTTGTCTTATTTCACTGATTGGATTCTTTCTTGTACAATCCCCATTACATTCCTGGATTGTAACTAATTGAATGATATTGTGTAACGGGATTCCTAGTTACTTTGTATTCTTGCTCTGAATTCCTCTACAGGGGATCGTTCAAGACCGAGCAGTGGGTAGAAGAAATGTACGCATGGACCATAAACTGTGTTCAAGTTGATCAGTGAGCGCTCTCTCCTGACATAAATATTCCCTCTGAGGCTGATTAAAGGCTGCTAGAGTCTAAATGTCTCCTGCTGCTGAGCCACTGTGTCCGTTGTGTCTCGGCTCGTCATGTCTGCTCTGTTTTCGGCTCACGAAACCGACATCGGTAGGATTGTCGGTGAGTGGACGACCGCTAACACAACGCTCTTCCTCCCTGAATCGAGTTATTGCTAACCGCTGACCGCTGTTTCGTAACGCAAACCATGGGTCGGGACCGATAATGGGTCACGGTCCAGTTGGAGGTGGCTCTAGGCCTGACAATGCAACGGAACACACGTAAACGAATGGGTCCCCCAATTGTGGTGTGCTCAGTTTTTCGGAGTGCGACTGGGTCTGAAAGGACACACTTCAATTGTCTTTTGGGTCCTGAGCATTGGAAAGTCTACAAACCCCTGATCTAGAAACAAGCACAAGCGCTATGGGAAGGCATTTTTGTGGTCCAATCTGCAGCTCCCATTCCATGAGTAAGCCCCCCATCCCCATCTGGTGCTCGCAGATTGCTGCAGCAGCAGCAATCGCCAAACACACAGCAAACAGCCAGGAGTCCCTGAACTGGGAAGGCTATTCACAAGATATGTCTGATGAATGTTTAAAACCGAAACAACAGCGTGCCCGGCGTACGTTAACTTTGCCCTTCGAAAGACGAAAACAACAGCCGACTGGGGGGAATTTAAACATAACCCAGACCATTTCGTATCTTCTCACATCCATATGAACAAGGCTGCTCTTCCAAGGGTAATCTTACGGAGTTGAAGGGATTCAGTCTGTCTGGCTGTGAAAAGCCAGATATTGGCCTGAGATTTAATAGATACGATTGCTACTTTTCAATAACAAATCATCACAGCACGCATGCGCAGACACACATGTACACACATGTACACACATGTACACACATACATACATACATACACACACACACACACACACACACACACTTATTCTCCTACAAAATCTCCTGGGGAGGAAATGTGTTGGTCTTGCTTTGACGTTTGCCTTGATGAAGGCTATCTGCACTTTAATGAGTAACACAGTGTGTGTGTGTGTGTGTGTGTGTGTGTGTGTGTGTGTGTGTGTGTTGACAGCAGTATGCATGTCCTGCTGTCTCCACAAAGGCCCCAGCACTGCCTGTCGCAGAGTTGCACCACACACTCTCCAACCCTTCTACACAGGCTTCCCTCACCTTGGCACAGCACAGCGTGGGCCAGATTAAGATGAAATTATCCTGGCTCTTTAGCAGTACTGCGTTGTACTGCTCTTTAGCTTCATCTTCGCCCAGTTAGACCTCAGTTACAGCCTCAGAGAGCCTGGACAAAAGGACAATAGGGAATAAGGGAATTACTTGGGAGCACAATGACCACTGGCTACCACGAGAAACCTTTTCTTGCTGTCGTGTGAAGCCGTGCCAGCAGGCTCTCTCTCGGGCTAGCTGTGCCAATGAAGACTTTAAATTATTCACCAGCTGTGCTCAATTTTGTACTCATTTGAAATATAGCTTCCATCGGCGTATCAATCTTTATCCACTGCCATGTTAGTCTTGCGACTTGCCCTGATGGGTCAGTTCATATTTATGTGTGTGGGTGTACGTTAGTGTGTGTGTGTGTGTGCGTGTGTGCAGCTGTGTATTTGTGCATGTGTGTGTGCATGTGTGTGTTTATGTGCATGTGTGTGTACATACGAGCATGTGTGTGTGAATACACCTGTGTGAGTGAGTGTGTTTGTGTGTGCCTGCGTGTGTGCGTGTGCGCGCGTGTGTGTGCCAGGATCAAATTGATGAATGTCTGTGTCTCAGAGAGGAACATTTATCCTCCACGTAACCTTTTTCTTCCTTTCACCACCGTCTCACCTTTTTCCCTCCCTCTCTCCCTCTCTCTGGTGACCGATCTGCTCGCCAGAGGAGTCGAGGAAATCATTCAATATCACCATGGCAACCGCACAGACGGCAAACGGCAGCGCCTTGCTCTGACTGAGTGTTGTTGTACACTGGGGAAAGGTCTTGCTTCCGGATGAGTGGGTGAGTGAGGGATACGCTGTGTGTGTGTGTGTGTGTGTGTGTGTGTGTGTGCGTGTGTGTGTGTATGTGTGTGTGTGAAATAAAAAGCAAGCTATGAAATTGGTATATAAGGAGACCGGCATCTGGTATGTAATGAGATGGAAATAGTCCCCGAAAAAAAAAAACATCACTATGAGAGGCAGGGTGAGAGATAATGAGAAGTCACAAAACATTTAGAAACTCAACTCTCCACTGAAGTGTCCCAAGTTGCCGGAGAAGCAACTTTCAGGTACATACACAGACAGTTTGATACCGGCTAGGGAAAAGATTGGATGTACGTATATCGCCACCCAGCTACAGTGTCTCGTGCCGGTGACCAGTGTGTGCGTAGACGTGGTCCGAGAGGGTGTGAGACTTCCAGGGCAGATTTCTCCCTCTGTGTCACCTCAGGCCACAGAACCTTTGGTCCTCTTTAAACGGATTGAGCCCCGTGTGCATGAGTGATGTAGACAGATGAGCCCTGAAAGATCGATACCACTTTAAGTCCATAGTGGGTTTGTGGTTGGTGGTTAAGAGGGGGGGGGGGGGGGGGGGGGGGGGGGTACCAGGACATACCTGCTCCTTTAACATATCTAAAGTCACTATATGTTGCTAAGGATACGTTTCAGCTAAATGGCCTCAAATAGTAAATACAAAACACCTAGTTCAATATGCACATACATTTGTGCACCTCTGCACCACTTTTGGTGGGGGTCCAGATTTATCCGTCCCTCTGTGTCCCTGTGTTATTTAGCTAGGTAAGAACTGAGACCTGGGGATAATTTACAAAGCCCTTTATATCAGTCTGAAATATCTCATATTTGATGACACCCCCTGCAACACTGAACCGTCAAAGACATCCCAAAAACGCCTGAATACTGACCCAGCCAATCTGAATGTGGACCGTTCTCTATAGGCAGCCAGCCAGCCTGTATAGCACAATATATACAACAGTAGAGTTAAACCTGCCCGATGCTACGCACCAAGTCACTGTCATCTGAGAAGGATATAGCTATAACTGTAGCTACAACTCAAGCCAATGCTATTGGGAACACTTACACAGTGCAGGTTTAAGAAGGTCAAGAAATAGCCGTGGCAGACCACGGGAGGTGTGTGTTGCCCTCGCTTGTGGAAGGTGATGATGATAGAATGAAACGCGGCGTCTCGTCAAGGTCACACAATCATTTCATGCACACGGAGACGTCAAATCGCCACGTCTCGCAGGTGTCATGTCTCACTTTACGAGTGAGTTCACACGTGTGAGAATACGCTGTCTCTATTTGTGTATACTGTGTGTTTATATATATATATATATATATATATATATATATATATATATATATATATATATATATATATGTGTAAATATATTTATATCCAGGACAACAAGGACAGCAACCCTGGTGATAAAATAAAAACATTGGTGTACTGTGGGAATGGGGAAAAGGTTAATGGCGATGCAATGAAAAATATAATAATAATAACATTTTGTGGTACAATGCAGAGAAGGGCAGCTGTAATAGCTTGGTTTATGTAAACACAAGGACATACACACACACACACACACACACACACACACACACACAGGCTCATGTAAGTCGTGATGGAAGGGTAATTGATACCATAACTCATTCACACTTTGCCACATGCAAAGACAATCCTGTCCACTAGAACACACACACACACACACACACACACACACACACACACACACACACACACACACACACACAAACACACAGGCGTATTGTTTGACCACACAACCGTAATGCTTACAAACACGAACAACACATACAGACACACACACACACACACACACAACATACTTGTACACAGACGCACATATCCATAAGCACACAATACAGTGGCAACTCAAGTGTGACGTGAAGATCTAGAGACTTGAAGGCTGTATCATTTGTGAGGCTCTTGCAGGTAAGATAACCATTCAATGGAGTGGAATAGTACCCTTCTCTCTCTGGGTGATGCATTAGAGGAAAGGGGAAGTGTGTGAATCAATAAATGGCCATGAGGCGAAGAGGGAAGTTTCAGTAAGAGAGAACAGAGAGAAATTTATGTGAAAGAGAAATTAGTTGAGATGAATGCAGGCAGCCATCTTTCAGAAAAGCATTTATCATCTCTATTCGACACCATCAACAAACACCATTTAGTATTGAACCAAAACAAAAAACAACAAACAACTTAACAAACTTAATACAAATAGCAAAATCAGGAAATAGATCTTTAGCTGGATTTCTTCCAATGCCTCCCTAACACTCAGTAGACAAATAGACAAAAATGTGAATCTCGGATTCCTTCCTCACAACTTCTTCCCAAACTTCTTCCTAAGTGTGCTGACCTTGCTTATCCCCTGGCTCTCTGCCTTCTTCATCTCTGTAATCCTGTGTACCGAGACATGTAGCAATGCTTTGAAGCCAGCCACAGGGATAGCCAGCTTGTGTTGCAGACGGGTGGTAAAAAGATTTCATGTGCAAGGGCCGTGGATAATGACTAAATACCCCAGGAGGGAGGGAGGCAGGAGAGAGACAGATAAAGAGAGAGAGAGAAAAGGGTCCAGGGCTAGAGCTTAGATTGGGCCCAGAAATACCAGCCCGACCCGACCTGAGTCCATGCACGTTCTATCTGAGCCCAGCACAGGCCTGCCCCATTGGCTGCATTTCTCGGACAGTCTCAGGATTGGGCAGAGAATCAAACCTCTACAACAGAGGGATTATTTGGGTCCCTGAGGATCGTTTTTGAAGTGCATTTTTAAACCTACACTCAAAACAAATCCCCCAATATGTGTGTCTCATGTCATGGGCTCAAACATTGAGAATAAGATTCGGAACATAAACTGGCAATGCAGCTCTTACTGTACTGGTATAAAAGCTTTTTCATGGCTATTAAAGTGTAACAAAAGTATACTTCTACAATCGCAAAGTGTGAAGGGCAAGAAAGTGTAGAGGCTCGGGTGTTGGACCTCATGCCAAGAGGTACTGGTTCCGCAACCCATGTCCACAGTCTACCTGTCGATGTCGTTGAGCAAGATGCCAGAACGCCCACCTGCACCTTAATGTACTGTAGTTCAATTCACTGTGCCGCTTCGGAGAGAAACATTTGCTAAATGCTGGCGTCTTGAGGACTGCAGCAGCACACAACAGAGTGACAGAATGGATGCAGGAGACTGAGAGACGGCATGGATGGAGACTGCAGACGGTTACCTTGGAGATCAGAGAGGGAGAGAGCTCCTCTTTCGTCTATGTGTTTCCGGTAGAGGGTCTTCAGTACCTTGGCGCTGCCGAACCTCTTGAAGCGGCTCTTTACGTTGTTGTAGTACCACTCCAGAGACTGGGTCCTCAGAACCCTGCAGACCAAGAAGAAGAGATGGATGGAAGGATGGATGGAAAGAATAGAGAGATCAACATCAAATTTGATTGGTCACCACGTCCAACGCATCAAAGACTGTTGGTGCAGAGAGTGCTATCTATTTTTATTGAGCCGGGATTAAACTCTGGAGAAAACATAATTTGATATGAACAACGTATTGAACGTGTTCATGTCTTTCCATCAGCCGGGAAAACAAGGCCTGGTTTATTCAGCACAGTTTTTACACATGAAAGGAAAATCGGAATAGGGCACAAAAAGGTAAAATGGCTGTCTGTGGCATTGCAGTATACTTAAAAAAGTAAATAAATAAAAAATCCATGTTCTCTGTCAAAGTGTCCCAGTTATATTTAAGCGCTGCTTCATGAGGAGAAAGGAATAATTGGCTTTTTAATCCGATCCAACAGTGTCCCATTCACATCAGCTGCCACTTTACTGCTAAGTGACAGAATTTGTGTTTCGTGTTAGTTAGTTTGTTCATTTATGTGTGTAATGTATGTATGTGTGTGTGTGTGTGTGTGTGTGTGTGTGTGTGTATGAAGATCAGTCGACTGTGAAAAAAGCAATATTTGCAATCTTGCAAATCCATTGTGTAGCTACATAATTGCTGTATTTATGCAGTGTATAACCATTGGAGTGTGTGTGTGTGTGTGTGTGACTGTGTGTATGTGTGCATGTGGTGTGTGTTTGTGTGTGTGCACACACATGCAATGGTGTGCGTGGGTGTGTGTGTGTGTGTGTGTGTGTGTGTGTGTGTGTGTGTGTGTGTGTGTGTGTGTGTGTATGAATCGTTTGTGGTTTGAGACGTGATGTCACACATTTCCCCAAGATTTGCCTCATAGTTAGAAATGAGGCTGATTGGTGTCTAAATGCCAGCCGGGCAGTGGCACAGAGCAGTTCATTACATAAGCCATAATTCATGACTGACCATGTGATGAAAACGGCTCAGAGAAACCCTTGCTAGGCATCAGGGCTGCGTATTAGATTGTATGAAACTCTGCCAATCTGCCATTTCATTTGGGCCAGTGGCGGTTCCACCCAATACGGAGCCCAAGGGCAGGCTCGATTCTGATGTAAATTTCACACGATCACTCATCTCAGGTTGGATCTTTTCCATGGGACTTAATTAAAATGGGAGCTGATGTATATGATTCATTTGAAGCATTATTTGTCATCAGGGTCTCAAATGTAATCGTGTAAGCATCATCCATCACAAGTCACATTTAGCCACTAAATGTGGTGAGACAGACACACACACAAACACACACGCACACTAACTACTATATTAATGTGTATGTGCTGCCTTTGCTCATCTGTTCCACATCTCTTAATACCAAAGTGGTGGCATTATTATGCTGGTTATTCTCTTGTTTATTTACTTGTTGTGGCGTGTGTACACAATACACGAACACACACACACACACGGCCATTTGTTGTGCACACGTGTGCACGTGAACGGCGCTGCTCAAATATGTGGGAGAGGAGGGAGACGGGGGAGAAAATAGCCACTATTATTAAAGGTAACCTGAGTGGTCCTGAGGGTCCTTAGCCTGCCATATCCCTCCCCCCTCCCCCCTCCATCACTCTCTTCTTTCTCCTTCTCCCCCTCCTATCCTCCTAATCCCTCCCTTCCTCACCCGCTTCCAGCAGTAGATGCTGGAAGAGGTGGTGGTGGAGGAACAGCCCGGTGCTGTTCCCCCACCACCACCACCCCCTCATCCCCACCCTGAACCAGACCCTCTCCCAGGCCAACACATGTGTGGGCCCCAGAGGAGAGACTGGCCCTTGCCCAGGAGAGGTTACCCGATAAACTGATAAAGTGAAGAGAGTATCACTCCACACTAGTGAATGGATTATGAATGTAAAATAACAAGGGTGTGTGAAACAACTTATGTTGTTTTATTCATTAGATAAAATCTAAACTATTAAATATTATCTAAACGATTCTCCATCGACTGGAATTAGAATGCGGTCAAACCAAGCCACCTATTTACTGAGTGTGGGGACACAGTCATAGAGTTTTAATAGAGTGGTTACTCCAACTTCTCCAACTAGAACGACACTTCATTTTCTTTCTTTTTTTTATGTCGCACTGCTCAGTGGCTGTAACCTTTACAACTCTGCCCGGGTTGGTGAGCTAACCATGGAGTCCAGAACAATTAAGTGTCTCGTGGGATTTTCTTCCACTAACAAACCGCCATCTTTCTCTGTGCAAGGCTTCGGATTGACATGAGCCTAGAACCCATTTGATCCCACTGTCACTCTTGTTCTCTGTGTCTCTCTCTCTCTCTCACTCTCTCTCTCTCCTATCGCTCCGATTATCTCTCTCTCTCTCTCTCTCTCTCTCTCTCTCTCTCTCTCTCTCTCTCTCTCTCTCTCTCTCTCTCTCTCTCTCTCTCTCTCTCTCTCTCTCTCTCTCTCTCTCTCTCTCTGGAGCAAAACCCCATGCAGCCTCGACAGAAGCCGGGCCAATTCATTAGAAGGCGCAGAAAGTCAATTATGTTAATAGTTTTCCTTTTCGCCGGTGGGAGAGTTGGCTGCGCAACAGAGTGCCTTTCCCCCCTTTTCCCTTCCCTGCACCTTCCCCCCTGCATATTTTATTCACATGACATTAAGATGAGGAAAGGGATCGCAAGAAGAGGAGAGAAGAAGAGAATTGGAGAAAAGAGGAGAAGAAAGAGGAGGAGGAGGAGAGATGAAGTGTGTCGGGAGATCGGAATGAGTGGGTGGTGCAGTGAGAGCAGCAAGCGATTGTGGGGGGGGGGGGGGGGGTATTCGTGGTCCTCATTGCAATGGAATGGGTGGATGGGGGGGTGTTAAGGGAGAAAAGTTATCAGGCATTGAGGGAAGGGTTTGATGAAGTGAGGGTATAACCTCGGGTCTGGAGGAATCCCTCTCACTTATTCATGCAGTAGTGGTGGAGCATCAGGGGATTCTCTTCATCCGAATTATGGGCTGGGTGTGTGTGTGTGTGTACTGTACTTGCAGAAGAAAGCTTATGCAAAGCAATGCGGCTCCCATTTGCGAAAACCACCCACCACCATCGCCCGGCTTATCCACTGAACTCTATTACTTCCTCCCCGATTCTTTTCTCTTCCTATTTTCTTTTTGTGTCATGCTGCGCTGGGAGGACCTTCTTGTCATTCTTGATCCTACCAGATGGATTGGATGGATTTATTCTCTCCACCACCAATAGGAAGGACGTGGGTTCCTTTTCAACACAGTGGTGTTGGCTGACACATGAAGGGGTGCTGTGAGTGCATGCAGATGCCACTGCTGAACTTGACATTCATCTCTCTCTCTCTCTCTCTCTCTCTCTCACTCTCACTCTCACTCTCTCTCTCTCTCTCTCTCTCTCTCTCTCTCTCTCTCTCTCTCTCTCTCTCTCTCTCTCTCTCTCTCTCTCTCTCTCTCTCTCTCTCTCTCTGCAGATGCCACCGCTGAACTTGACATTCAACTCTCTCTCTCTCTCTCTCTCTCTCTCTCTCTCTCTCAATGCCAGGCAGAGCCAAAAAGGCTTGCTTTCAGCTTTCTCCTCTGAGCTATACAGGAACCATGATATCACGACCATGCTCTATACATGCACACGACAGCAGCATGTAAAAAACTATTATTAACGATTATTGTCTCTTTATATTGTTGTGGTTGAATGCACTGAACTGTTATTTTTGCTAATATAGATTCTCCACTGCTCTTTTATATGCACTTTGTAGAGCTGTTCTTTGGACAGGTCTACAAAGTGTGGATCTGAGCGGAAGGTGCATTGTATGTCTACAGCTGTACAGCTTGTGAGATAGGCTACGGCGCTGCACAGAAGAAAGAGAAAAACAGATAAATTGCTTTGATTCATTGATCTGGTTTCACACAGAGGCACACACACACACACACACAAACACACACACAAACCCTGCACGTCGGGTTCATTGTACGTAAACTTCACTTGCAGTTATACCAATAATACGCCATATAATCCAAATATAAAAAACGTGATTACCACTACTACGTTTACTACAGTAAGTTCAACTTCTACGTACAGAAACCCGTCGATCAGCTGGCGGCAAGTCGCTGCGCTCCCTGCCCGTCAGACACGGCTGCTCGGCTAACAGGGAGTTTCCAATGGTTTGCACCCAAGTTAAAGCATCCCAAGCAAAAACTATGATAGGCAGCTTTGTCACCCGGTCAAAGTGAGCCTGACTTGTCCTCTGAGTTAGCAAAGCCTCTCAGCCAATAGTGACAAGCTCCGGTCGTAGGTCAAACTCTGAAGCGAAAAAAATGTAATAAAAGTCTGAGCGCCTTCCAGCAGAACCTACGGCCATGCCCTTGCTCACCTGTCTGTGTGATTTAAACGGGCGACGTGTCGTGGGGCTCGCGGCAGCTAAACCCCGGGGGGGGGGGGGGGGGGGGGGGGGGGGCACCCACGTCTCTGACAGAGCTGAGTGTTGTAAATAACCCTGGTAGGGAGCCAGGGGGAGGATAGATCGATCGCCTGGCTGTGGCTGTGTGATGCCATTTAGATAGTCAGACCTGGGGCTGTAGAGAGGAGTCTGAATAATCAAGTGCATGAAGATAAAGGCCACCGTTTCCACTTCCACACTAGTGGAAGTTTCTCTCGTTTCTCACTTTACTTTTCTTTACTCTTGTTTCTTTCTCTCGGGCGTTTGACCTCACCATCTGCTGTCTATATTTCTTTATAAATATATTTTTTCTCCATATGACTGCATGGTGTGTAAATATCTCCAAGTGTGTGTGTGTGTGTGTGTGTGTGTGTGTGTGTGTGTGTGTGTGTGTGCGTTAAGTAGAAATACACACACACACACACACACTTGGAGATACACCATGTAGCAAAACAGCTCTTGTGGGTTTCATGGCAGGGCATTCCTCATTCAATGTTTCCCGTCCACATTTCAAAGCTAAATTTAGCCTAGCAGCTCCCGGCGCTGCAGGGAAACTCTCTCACCCTGCACGCCTCTTTTCTCACCTCTCCTCCTTTTTTTTCCTAGCCTTATCTCCTATTCCCTTCTTCATTTCCACCCCACGGGCTGTCGTTCTCTTTTCCTCCCCTCTCTCCCTCTATCTCTCCCCCTTCTCAATTCCTGTCGCCCTCCCTCCGTCGTTGCCTGATTTCCCCACCCCCCGCTCCCCCTTTCCTCATCGTCCTTCATCACCCCCCGCTCGTTCTCCCAGACCTTCACTCATCCAGGGATTAGAGAGGGAGCAGAGAGGAGTCCAGGCAGCCAAGGATGACAAGCCCCTGGTGCAGCAAAGGAGGAAAGGGAGGAGGAGGCGAGGGAGTAGGAGAAAGCGGTGGTGGTGGGGAGGGTTTAGTGTGTTCAATTGGGTCACAGTGTTCCCAGTCCGGAGCACCTGGTTAGACAGCAGAAGTGTAGCACAGTGCTGTACCTTTCTGAGTGTTTCTCTCTCTCTTCCTGTCTCTCTCAGCCTCTGATGTGTGAGTCTGACAGTAATGTTTAGTTTAAACTTTCTATTGTTTAATACCTTGACAGCTATAGTTCCGGTTTCACAGAGTTGTATTTAGTGTGCCATCTGGTATGCTGTGATACAGGGGAGCAGAATACAGGGGAGCAGAATACTGTAGCGGCCATGGCCGTTGGGCTCCCGGCCGAAAGGTCCTGGGTTCGATCCCCTATGTCCACAGGCTACCTGTAGCCTTAGTCGATACATAAATAACATGCTACATTCACTGCATTCAGCCCATTTGGACAAAATAATAGCAGTAAATATGATAATATTACTCGGTGTAAATAAATATGTCACGTCAAGTTATGTGTTCTCAACGTAAGTTGCCATGTTACAAAAACACCATAATCATGAACAAAATATTAAATGATTTGGGTGCAAAGCAATATACACGTATAAAAAATGTACAGTTTGATCCCAGATTGACCACCACCCTCATAACCAGGACGTTTAACATTCAATAATTCTAACAGCTCGCCCCTCGTTCTCTAAGTCTGGGTGCATGCGCAGTGGCAGGTAAACACAGAATGCTTAGGCTGCGTTCCAATCAGTTGAAAGACTCCCCCTCCTTTCCTAACCATCGCAATCTATTGAAATATTGCTCTGTACTAAGATTTAAGGATTATCACACTGTCCAGAACGCAGCCACTATCTTTGCCATTGCGCGCCTCAGTCTCCAAGTCTGTGAGCATCCGCAGTGGCATGTCAATATAGAATCGAAACTTGTGGATTTGTTTGATTGCCACTATTGGAGAAACCTACCTAGCCAGGGAAATGTGTATGCGCTTACTTGTGTTAGATAAACCAAGACAAAGCTATGTGAGATGCTAAACACTCGTATGGAGGTCAATAGATTGTAAACTGCTCAATTTCGGAACCGCCTTCACCACAAGAGGGGGCGAGTTTAACAAAAGTCATGACTGATTTACATCTCGACATAGACAGTGTCAACAACTAACCTGGGGTCTTAGCAACCGGCCAAATCCTTAACGGTTGTTATGATGACGTCCGCAAGATGAAAACATCAGATGGTCAATAGTCTTTCTCTAAAGACATGCTTGAACTAAGCTGTCTGACATGTGTCAGACACAGAGCCAAAGGCGCTCTGTCCGTTCGGTCATGTCACTTATGACATGATTCAAATGGTTCCGTAGTCTGCTTGCTGCTTGTGTACTACTGGGGAGATGATTTCTAATCTGTCACTTTAAAGGTCATGTACAAGATATGGTCTGTTTGTCTGGTAATTGTTTAGGCAGTGTTATTGTGCACACAGTGTAATAAACAAATGCAATGAACATTTAAACAAAAGAATTATGATACTTTTTATGATGGCAAAAGATTATTTATCAAACGTGTTATCCCATTTGTCTGTCTATCATCAAAAAGCTTAATAAAGCCAGAACTCAGACAATTCTAATAGTTTAACAGTATCATTTTGTATTTTTTAACATGTGCTTCTAACAGATACTTTCATGGACTGGTGAATTTTAGAAACATGTCATTAAGGAAAAGGCAAGGGATTTGGCATCTTGCTCAAGGGCACCTAGCATTAGACTGTGGGCATTGGTGTTCAAACCCAGAACGTCATGGCTGGGAGTCAAACACCCTAGAATCTGAATTTTCTTCGCTGTACTTTATACAGTGTAATGCCCAGTACCATAATCTGCCTTTAGCCTTCCTATCTAAACCCCACATACGAGCATGTGGGATTTAGAAAGTAACACTGGATAAGGCAGCTGTAGCCCAGCCTTGTGGAAAATCTGGAGAGAGAGAGAGAGAGAGAGAGAGAGAGAGAGAGAGAGAGAGAGAGAGAGAGAGAGAGAGAGAGAGAGAGAGAGAGAGAGAGAGAGAGAGAGAGAGAGAGAGAGAGAGAGAGAGAGAGAGAAAGAAAGAAAGAAAGAAAGAAAGAAAGAAAGAAAGAAAGAAAGAAAGAAAGAAAGAAAGAAAGAAAGAAAGAAAGAAAGAAAGAAAGAGATGTCCTCACAAACAACCTGGTGAGGAAATGAAAATATGAAATTGCAGGATGTTAAAAATGAAAAATGTAGGGGAGTTTTTCTGGGCTATTTTTACCTAAGAATGGAGAGGCCATAAATTAAACCTGTCTGATAAATGCGTGGAGTACATTAACAATGGAGCCTATTAAAAGAGGAGAGCAGGGAGAGAGGGGATGCACAAACAAACAAAAACCTGAATAAATTAATGAATAACTAGGGAACAACAGATGAAGGGGAATAAGCTAGGGTGTGCACAGTAGGAGAGGAGGCAGACAGTAAGAGAGAGAGAGAGAGAGAGAGAGAGAGACCTTTTTGTTGTACTTTATTATTTACCCTTTGTTTCATTTATAAACTGCTTTGGCAATGTAAATGTGTATCTTCAATGCCATTATAGCTCTTTTGAATTCAATTGATAGATAGACAAAGAGCAAAAGAGAGACAGAGGAATTATTTACGTTGTAGAGATAAAGGTCATTTTGTCATAGTGATGTTTCCTCTTATATACCTTTCTTTTAGAAGGCTGCCCTTCACAGCCAGTCCCTGCCCATGGAGTCCATGAGCATCAATCTTCAATAGGCAGAGAGAGCGAGATCGAGAAATATATTGTTTTTATTTTTTAACTGCTTTGGCACTGTAAATGTTTATTTTTCATGCCAATAAAGCTCTTTTGAAATGAATGAAGAAAGAGGGAGGGAGGGTGAGGGAGAGAGTGAGTGAGTGAGAGAGACAGAGAAAGAGAGAGACAGAGAGAGAGACAGGGACAGAGAGAGAGAGTGAGAGAGAGAGAGTGAGAAAGAGAGGCAGAGAAAGGACAAGAGAAGGGAGAGACAGAGACAGAGAGAGAGACAGAGACAGACAATGACAGACAGGGGGAGAGATATATTTTATCTTGATCTCCATCTCTCTTTCACCTCTCCATCCCCTCTCTCGCTCTCTCTTGCTCTTGCTCTCCATTTCCCGTAGGGAACAAACAAATACCTTTTTGTCTCTCTCTCTCTGAGAGGTTCTGTGGGAGAAAAGTTCTGCTCTCAGCGGTAGATCTTCTTCTGATAAATGTTTAAGCCATACCCTGCCCCAACACACACACACACACACACACACAACAAAATCAGAACTATCTCAGCTATAAGGAGCATGCAGCTTCAAAATAAAAGCCCTCTTAAAAAATGTCAGCATCCCAGACGAAGACACAAGTAACAATCCATGCGGTGTTAATGGTGGACGTGAAGGGTTGAGAAACACACATGAAGGAGACGCATCACAGCGTACGACGCAGACTCCCACTGGAATACACGGGAGACTCTCAGTAAAAGGGCACAATACAACAACAAAAAAGCACTCCACATTTTTTAAAGGTTTCAAATACCCTTTGGGCTAAGGTTAAAGCACACACACTCCATTACAGTGGCAGTGTTCCTCTTTGTCAGTGAATAACACTTTTATCTTCTAAAAGACCAGAGGACAACTGCAATTATCGTCAGACGGCGGATTATCGTTGTGTACATGTAAGGTTCTAAGTGCTGGCTGTGCGTCTGAAACAGATTACATATTCACCAGCTCATGTGAATTGTATAACAGACATACATGTAATGCATAGACCCTACTAAACATAGAACAGACAGCTTAAATAGCCTGTATTTTTTTAATCATTAAGCCACACTACAAGTTGTTCAATTTGTAACGACAAATGATGTCGACATGTCCCTGGCCTAAAGTGAAGCCATTAGAAGTACTCACTCCTTTATGTGTAGCTGTATTTCATGTGTGCAAGTATATTTATCAACGTGCACAATAAGCTATAACTGAAGGGCTACATACTCTGCTCTCTCTATTGTGTGTAAATAAATGAATGAATACATAAATCAAATGAATAATGAATGCACTCATAATTAAGCTAGCCCTATTTTTACGGCACTGAGATTGAGGAAGCGAATGCGCAGCAAATTCCCAATCAAGCCTCTAATTGTCCTTATCCCTGGTAAATACTGGACTCTCATTCCCTCCTTCGTGCCTCTCTCTTAGTCACGTCCTCTCTCGCTCTCTGTCCTAATCTATGTCATAAATCCCCCCCCCCCCCCCCCCGAATCCTTTTCATTTATTCATTTATTATGTCTCTTTATACATCAGTAGGATGTGATTCAGGGAATTATTCTCCAACAATTCATGAATCAGATTATCCCTCTGCCTCATGTCCGAACCAGCTGCCGCTTGCGTAGGAGACATCCTAACCACTCTTCACCATCATCATCATCACCACCATAATCATAACCATTCATCACCATCATGATCATCATCATCTTCACCATCCTCCTCACTATCATCATCATCCTCACCATCAGTCACCACCATCTTCATCATTCACATCATTACCATTACCATCACCATCATAACCCTCACCACCATCATCATAAATTACTTTCCATTCCTTCATGAAGAGTTCCTGTAATCAAAATGGTCGCATGAATGACAATTTAAAGCATGATTATTAAGGGATCCATGTAAATGTGTTATGTGGGAAGCAGTTTAGCATACACATATCCCCAGTGACCAGTGGATTGTGTTTATAAAACGAAATATATACGTGTGTGTGTGTGTATGCGTGTGTGGATACGTGTGTTGGTGGAAGTGTGGTGACTCATCATGACACACCATGCGTCAGTGGTAAGAAAGATGCAAATGTGTGACAAACCGGTCTCAGAGAGACAGATGATGTGTGTCGTCAGACACGGGGCCATCGCTACTGTGATACTGACAGAGAGAAAGAGACGTTCACATCAATAAGGAGAGAAGAAACTAACATCTTTCCTTCCCTCTTTGAATGGGGCTGCGGCGGACGAAGTCCCTCCTTGTCAAGTTTGGACTTGGGGCACGCATTGCATCGGTCTTAGTTATTTCATTGTCTTTCTGTTCTGTTGTTGTGTTCTGTCAGTGTTTCTCTTGGTCTACTCATGTTGTGCCAATACTGCTTTTCCATTCCCTCCCACAGTAGAGACTGAATTGTGTACAATAGTGACGAGAAAAATCTGCTTCAAATATGGCACCTTTTGAGATTTCGTTTTCAGTTTTCAGTTTCAGGTCATACCAAAAATATGATGCTATAGAAGAGTAGCTAGTAGAGTCAATAATGTTGTCATAAAGTTGATCATATTTTAAAGATAATATACCACATCATTTACATTACCGGCATTGCTAATGTAATGATTTTTTTTATTTCAAACTGAGTAACGATTAAGTTAAAAATAAACACCATCACATTAGAAATATCAATTTGACTAGAGGACTTGAGGTTTATATCTACAGGGATAATAAGGTGGAGCAAAAATACATATACAACCCAGTGGTGGCAGATCGCCTCAGCGCAGATGGCTACAGTGTAATCTGACTGGATATCGTATGGCTGGAGCACGTATGCAAAAATAACAACAACAACACACATTTAAGAGGAGTCCCTGGGTGGGTGGGTGCTAAAGCAGGGGTGGAGGAGGAGAAATTGTGTGGAGAGATGGAGGCCACATCACCACAGCAGCACGGTGCTATGTCTCGCACGTGCATGGCTAGATGCGCACCGTGGCTCGAACATACCCCCGCACCCCCCCTTGGAACGTATATAATAGTTTTGTACTGTACTGTACACTGGTATAGCTCTCTTTTCTCTTCTCCTCCCCCCCTGAGTCCTATCGCCACGGGGTCAAGCTGGAAGATTCCTTTTTTGGTCTGAAAAGACACTTGATGGACTGCGCTTGTTCATGTTAAAGAGAAAAGAGTCACGCTCGGCTAATCAGGATGAAAACAGCTCTCCGCTTGCAAAAGATAGAAACTGAGGCGACTGTGCCGAAAAACATCCCGAGGCAAAAGTGCTTCAATTAACGAAGAAAAGAAACGGGAAAAAAAATCCTCTCCAGTATATGTATATATTCAATTATGTGTCATATGGGATTAAAATGAGCTCATTGCCTTGGCTCCAAGATGGCACCTGCCAGCAAAGCTCATTCCATTGGCTACGGTAACAGCGCACCAGGGTTAAATCTCAGCTACTCGAACAAAATCCTACTCATTCCTCGTCTTTAATCTGTGACCATCCGCCTTTGATCCTTAACCTTGTATGCCTTTTATATCAGCGAACCTCTTTACGCAAAATTACATTCCATGCCGTGACCAAGTGATACTGCATGATTCATCCCGACTCCATCCCAGAGAGTAAATGAAGCCTTCAGGGGATAGGACGGGTGGGGCTGGGAGGTCAGTTTTAACAGCCACCCCTGGCATAGCAGCGTAATCAAGGTGAACTTTGCACCGCCAGAGGTGGAATTGCTACCTTCCAAGGCCAGTATACAATACAAGCAAGATGTTGTATACAACACAGATGGTGGCCACTACCAAGGCTAGCTCGTATACAATACAAGCAAGATGTTGTATACAACACAGACGGTGGCCACTACCAAGGCTAGCTCGTATACAATACAAGCAAGATGTTGTATACAACACAGACGGTGGCCACTACCAAGGCTAGGTCGTATACAATACAAGCAAGATGTTGTGTACAACACAGACGGTGGCCACTACCAAGGCTAGCTCGTATACAATACAAGCAGTAGACCGTATACAACACAGACGGTAGCTGCTTTGGAACAATGACACACCTGCATATGCAAGAAATACAATTGTATTCAAATACACACAGTGTAACACAACAAAGTGTATGTTTTCTGGTGTCCCGTTTATATAACATGAGTATGCACACACATCTAATTGGTTTGGTATGTTTTATTGATATTTGTCAGTCTAATCAATGTAGTTGAAATTCTCCAGATGTCTCAAGGTTCTCGTTATGAAAAAAAGCCTGGTTTGGAAGGAACCCATTTTGTGTTCCAATACCGAAGGCATTAACACCAAGCTCAGCAAAGTGAAACTGAGAAAGCGGCTATGCCCCTCTTCTATACCTCATCAGATGTGTGTGTTAGTGTGTGTGGAGGTGGCGAGGAGATGGGATTAACGAGTGTGACGAGGGATACAGATTCATCTGCAGTCTTACCTGCCTGCCTTCCAACCTCGTCTTTCCTTCCTATATATTCCTGTCTTCCATCCTTCTGGTTTCAATATTTAGTTATATTAGTTATGTATTCTTCTATATACTGTTTCTTAGCCTGGGGGGAATGTGGCTTATTTGTGTATGTAGTTATGGATTCTTGGGGCTCTTCTGTGTTTGTGTGTGTGTGTGTATGTGTGTGTGTGTGTATGTATGTGTGTGTTTGTGTGAGTTTGTGTGCGTGTGTGTGGGTGTGTGCGTTTGTGCATGTGCAAGTGTGTGTTTGTGTGCACATGCTTGTACATATGTGTAGGTATGTGTATGAGCATTTTCACAGTCGCTCATACACATGATACGTATCCCAGATGATAAGTATCACGTCAAAAGGGAAAGCGGGCCGATGAGGTGTTCCTGTCCGGTTATACGTCCAGCGCCTATAGTTTCCTGGCAGTACTTAAAGCGAGAATGTCAGCGTTTACACACTCAAACGCAAGCGGCGTCAAGTCAAAGTCGACCGATTTGTCCCCCGGGTACAACATGACGTGCTCGAACGCACTTGGCATTCAGTGCATTTACCTCGAATTATTTACGTCACACTTGACCGGAGGTGGATGGTGCGCCGGTGATCCGCTGATCGACCGTTCAGCGGATCAACGCAACACTGTGGAAGAAGTAGGAATGTTCGGGTTTTGTAATTGACCCGTAGATAACGTAATGGAAAATAAACGTGACGTAACCGAGGCGAGTAGGTTCCACAAGTGTTCAGAGGAGCTAGCGCTGTTGAGTGTTGTGATGCATGTCCTGTGGCTCGTATGGAGATGCCATCACGTGACAAATCGGCCCAGGTAGAACCGGGCAGATTTATCGCCCAGATGGAGGAAGAGATGAAGAAGAGATGAAGAAGAGGAGCAGGAGGAGGAAACAAACACAAAATGGGACTAGGATAAGACGGAAGATCTTATGGATAAAAAAAGAGAAAGACATATTGATGCAAAGAGAACCTTTCCCAAAGGGAAACTAAAACGACTGTTGGTGTGTTGCTGAATGCGTGACAAAAAACACGTCCACAGTCGGGCATTCTCTGTATAATTCAGTACGTATTGTCTGTCTAAATGTATTTGGTGCATGAATATTTAGTCAGAATGTCAGCAAGTCAATCAGTTTGCGGGCCAGTTAGGGCCGTGTGTTTACACCACACAATATCATTAGCAGGACTCACAGTCTGCGTCCTCCAGGATTCATTTGCATGTGTTTTGGTCTCTGAATATATATGTGATTGTGAGTGCGTACACGCGTGTGTGCCCGCACGCTCGCCTGTGTGTCTGCTCGTACATTTCACACGCGTGCACGTGTGTCCCGCTTCTATCAAGTTCCCAGACATGCACGCGTCTGGCTTTTGCCGCGGAGTCCTATATTTGAAGCATCAACTTCAGAGGCATCTCGGATCCGTCTGCAATTAGACGGCAACACTGGAGTCTCCTCGCCCTCGGTCGTCGCGCTAAACCAATAAGGAGGGAAGAAAAGAAAGAGCACCACGCCTGCCATTGTGCTTCGGTGCGTCTCTGAGTCACAACAGGGAATCTTGTATCCAATATTAGTCTGCTGCTATTACCAACTACAGAGGCTTCTTTAGGAGCGGATGGAGTGTGGGGAGGGGGGACTTCTCTAGCCAAGAACATGGTGACCATTGTACCATTCTACCCTTCCCCCCACCCTGTGTGCTGTTCAACTGTTTTTACTAAACTGTCATTTCCACCGAAATAAAAAAGGAGGCTACCTGTGAATGGTAACCACAGCCAAAAGCCTTTTGATGAATTTGGACAGGCAGCAGCAGCTTACAAAAGGTGATTATCTCCGAAGACGAACAGTCACCTGTCGGGTGCTCCGTGGAGCATAACGAGGCAGGGACCGGTGGAAACTTCAGGCCTTGGTCTTAAACTAATGAGATCAAAGGTCCCCCCCCCCCCAGGCTGGGGTGGCTGAGGTGTGGCGCTGTGTGAGCCTTATTTAAGTCATTCTACCCACAAACAAATACAAAATAAATAAAAGGAGAGGAAAACACAGTGAAGGAGAGCTCGCATGACGCAACGGTGCATAAATCAGCATCGGCTCGAGCTCGCTTGGATCCGAAAGCCCAAGATGGTGGAATGTGTTTAATGAGCATATTATGCAAAATGTTCAAGTAGAATACTCAACCTTTCAGGGGGAAATTCTTTGCGAATGCGCGTGGAGGTATGGGTGGAGGTGCCTCGGATGTAATCTGGTTTATACCAGTTTGTGCAGCAAACAAACAGAAGCCATGTTTGTTTTGTGATTCCGTCCGAATTGTTAGACAATATTTAATGTGTGGTGTATACACACACTTCTATTTACAAGTGTTCAAAATGTGGACTATTTGCTGTAATAAGTCCAGTAGGGTTGAACAATTCATCAAAATATTATCGAAATCAGAATATGGCCAAGTGCCATATCCTAATCGCAAGAGCAGCAAATTTCTGATAAGGGTAAAATGTGTAAATGCAAATGCATAACACCAGTACAAATGAAGAACTGTAGTGCTAGACAAATGCCCTGGCTTACCTTTTTTTTTTTTCAGTAAGAAAACACGTTTCTTTGGTACAGACCCCAACAAATACAGCACTCTATTCATCCTATTATCAGATGCCTTTATCCATTTTTCTCATTCATGAGCAGGTAGGGGTTATCTTGAATGCAGATAACATTGGATGGAACACCCTAAACCACCAAAGAATCCTGTCTGATCCACATCTAACAATCAACATTTGTTAGCCTTTCAATCGCGCCTCTGACGATTATTTTGACAAACAAACCCTAGGCTGTGATCATTACTTAAACTTTCCAACAAGATCATCAGTTGCATCACATCCTCCCTCCCACCATATAACAAATGGCAAGCAGCACCAGCATACATCTCCAATAGACATCAAAGTAAGGTTTTCTAACATCTGAGCTTTTTTCTGGAGAATATCAGTGGGGAATGTTGTCCCTGCTGTAATGGAGGATGTTTCCTCTTCCTTCCCCGGATCCTTTGATCCTACGTGCTGTGCAGGGGCTGCAATGCGATGTGGGTCATGTGATGTGAATATGGGAACCCCGAGGTATCAACATTATGCTATCTCTTTAACGAGTGTGGAGAGTTCACTGTGGGTAAGCACGATCAGATGGTTGTAGCTATTGCAGTGGAATTGTCAGATAGAGCGTGGGTGTGAGAGGGAGGGGAGAGAGAGCGAGAGGGAGAGGGAGAGAAGGCGAGAGAGATCACTTTAAGTTAAGCCCTAGGAATCTCCGCTATTTAATGCTTCAGCTAAAGAGAGCAACAAAGAGAGAGAGAGAGAGAGAGAGAGAGAGAGAGAGAGAGAGAGAGAGAGAGAGAGAGAGAGAGAGAGAGAGAGAGAGAGAAAGAGAATGAGAATGAGAGCAATGGAGATATGGAGAGAGGGAGATTGAGAGATAGAGAGAGGGATAGCAAGAGAGGTAGTGAGATGGACAGAGAGAGATAAAGTGAGAGAGAGAGTGAGATAGACAGAAAGAGAGCGCTAGAGACAGATGGCAAAGGACAGAGTAATGAACTCAGACTGGAGTGCTATCAAATAATTGCACCGTTGCGTATAACCAGATGTAACCAGCGGCGAGCAGGGATCCAGTTCACTGGATCTGCCGGTCGCTTCGTATGGCATCATCACCTGGCACACTCCACCAGCTTACCAGGATATGAAGACGGGTGTAGTCGCACACTGGGGCCAAAGACCATGTCAATGATGTCTCTGAAGAACCACTGGCATCTCCCCAACAGCCCCTAGCAGCTTACAGCGTAGTGTGCATCTGTGTGTGTGCACTCGCGTGCTTGAGTGAGTGAGTGAGTGAGTGAGTGAGTGAGTGAGTGAGTGAGTGAGTGAGTGAGTGAGTGTGTGTGTGTGTGTGTGTGTGTGTGGTTCGGAGGTTGTGATGGTCGAATCAGTTCAAAGGGTTTCAGGTGAGGGGATTAAATCGATTTGATTGAAACAGCGTTCACGGTGATTTCACGTCGAAGCTCTTCCGTGTGTAGATTACAGCTTGTGTGCTGAACCGACGCGATCGAAATATAAACGGACTTCCACTATGATTCATCTCAGCAGTGAATGCATCCATCAGACCATCCTTCGACGGTCATGACAGTTGGGTTGGTTCTGCTGTTGGTTTACCAAGGAAATTTGTTTTGAATGATTTGTTCGAGCTTTACGAGAGTGAGACCAATGGAGATAGGGAGAGAGAGAGATTAAGAGAGAGAAAGAAAGAGGTAGAGAGAGATAGCAAGAGACATATGGGAGAGAGACAGCAAGAGAGGTAGTGAGATGGACAGAGAGATAAAGGGAGAGAGTGTGAGATAGAGAGAATGGGAGCAATAGGAACAGATAGCAAAGGAAAGAGTAATGAACTCAGACTGGAGCGCTATCAAAGATTTCTGCCAAACTCAAACTCATGTCGTGTTCATGCTCCCGTTCATCCCACATATTCACCACACCATCTAAACACGGGTAGACATTTAACTCTTGCATCCAACATCATAGAATGTCATCATCTCTTCTCTCTGTTCGGTCAAAGCTAGTTTATCTGTCCAATCCCACCAAACCCAAATACAAACAACAACAACAATAGCAACAACAACCAGGGCTTTAGTTGCCTTACTGATCCACTAGCCAACTTTTAAACAGATTTGGGAATTTGAGAATGATAAACCCCCTCTGTGAGGCTCCTGCTGTTAGCTCCAGCACTGTGACCAATAAACCTGTGGGCAGTTTTGCCTCGACAGCCTGGCTTTTGTGAATCACAGTGCAGAGCAAATGGGACTGAATAGCTCACGATAGCACTCAGCATGGAGGTAGATAGCAAGTAACACTAACAGGAAGCTCAATCGCTGTTCCCTTTGACTCTCTGCAAAAACCTGCAGCAAAACACATGGAACAGCGGTAGTAGCATAGTCTGGTTCTAGTAGTAATAGATTTCCCATTCTGTCAAACACGTCGTGAGACATGTATGGAACCACATATATGCATGTGCATATACACACACGCACACAAACAGGAGACATGGAATGATTTGGTGCAGTGTCAAAAGCCAATCAAAATAGAAACACATCGTTTTGTGTACATACTTCCTAACACACTTACAGAAAAATGGGGAAGCCACAGAGATGCATCAAGCTTTGTCTCTGTCGCTATGCTACCTGTGTTAGCAGGGGTTTCATACACACCTGCTCCCCCGCTGAGAACAGCGTAATCAAACAACACAGGGGGCCAAGCAGGTGGGATTTAACACACACACACACACACAGATACACAGCACATTTTGCCCAGAATATTCCACAGTAATTTGTTTTCAAGACGCTCCACCACAAGGCATTAGTAAAAACCAAAGCATTTCAGGCTACATTTCAATTAAGGATAGTTTAGTACTGATCACATGGATTATAATCAAGGTGCGTCTTTGTATGGTCTGCCAGGACAGTTTGTATCTCAATAGTCATTTACTATAATCCTGGCAGTTAAAGATTTGCATAAAATGTAGCACGCTTGACTCATGTGCCGATGCAGAATATTATAAACGCATGGCTCACTGAAATGGTGAAATACTTACTAGATTTGCGATAAAAGTCATACTTTTGTCTTTTAAAACCGTGAGTCTCTTTTTTCCGACATAGCTTTATGAGCTGTGTGGTGGCAGTATATTGTATTGGAATGGAGACCCAGATGTTTCTGCTACTGCTATTACCCAAGTGTCCCTGACTGCTCTGATGTATGCAAGTAAATCAGAGCTCCATCAATGTCTCCACTCTATGCATTACACCCTCTTAACACAACTTACTCCCTGCAGATGCCTTCTATCTCTGTAGATATATCTCTACCTGTCCCGTTAGCTATGCGCCGCAACAGATGAATGGGATTTGAGTGCAATAACTAATGAACCAGTAGCACACAGAGATTCCCTTTACAATACTAAGTAAGATAATAATAGCTGGTAAGATTTAACAGCTCCTATTTGAGTGTATTTTTTAAGAAATGGAACAGCCATCCGTCAACTATAAGTGCTCTCAAGCTGGGAGAATATGTTTTGAGTTGATCTCGCCTGCCCCTGTATGAGACATTTCTGACTAATCAGGGCATCTCTTCCCTGATTGGTTTGTTGGAATCAATCTCTTGCCTGTCTATCAAAGGTGCGTGATAGTCTAACACTTGTCCCTTCTTTTGGTTGTTAAGTTTCAAAATCTTGGTCTCTTCAGCTCTTTTCGTCTCTCTCTTTACAACTCTCAAACACTTACCTTAAGCTGTGTAAGTGTTTTTTTATTTTCTTCCTCTCACCTTCTGTCTCTCATTTGCATCCCTCCTCCATCAATCCCTCCCACCTTCACATCCTTCCCACCTTCCCGTCTGAAAAGGTACGAGTGACCACACAACCCCAACACCAACACAGCCAGGCTGAACTAAACCAGCCGGGCCAGGGGAGTGCGTGGCAGAGTGTATCCAAACACAGAGCGGTCGCTCCAGGCGTTCTTTCTCCCTGAAGAGACCCGGTTTGACCCGCCGGTAAACGAAATAATCGCAGTGAAGGAATCACCAGACACTCAGGCCAGGTCGCAACGCCCACGGAGTGGGAACGAGAGGAGATAAAAATAAAATAGCAACACGATTAACTTTTCTGTAAAACGGTCACGCTAGGATTTATGTCCAACGGTACAATGAAACACCTTTGGGATGAATGGAAAGAAAACAATATTTAGACCCCACAACACCGACAATTAACACAGACAATAAAAGTATTTAATCACACAACGCCGACAACTAATTCAGCATTTTGTGTGTGCAGGAGCTCATGCATGTATGCATGCACGTGGTTCGCCCCTCAGCCAATCCGCTTGAGCCTGGCCTTCATAGTATGGCAGGATAAGGCAGATAATTAAACACGGGCAAAGTGTGTCTTGCTTCGAAAACAGCTTGCCGTCTGCCAGATACCCTGCACTTGCCTTCCAGTGCCTGTCTATTCCTTTTCTCCTAATAATAATAACGAATTGCATTTATACAGCACTTCTCAAGGCCCTGAAAGTGCTTTACACAGGTAGTATGCATTTCATACCTCCTCCACTACCATTCTAAGGTTAATATAATTACTAGATATTAACCATATTAACCATTATCGCTTGACCATTACAAGTTTTTGGTTTGTGAGGCAAGTTTTTGTTTGAACTAATGAGGCTGTGTCTAAAGCTATACACAGAGGAACACACAGAGGAAAACAGAGATGGGGATAGAGAGAGCGAGAGAGCGAGAGAGAGACAGAGAATGGCAAACACGGAATGTGTGTTTTTTCGTACAAACCTTGAGGTGATTTGTTTGTGTGCTGGAATTTTGCATATTTATTTGTCAAAGACACACAGACAAGACAGAGAGAGAGAGAGAGAGAGAGAGAGAGAGAGAGAGAGAGAGAGAGAGAGAGAGAGAGAGAGAAAAAAGAAAAAGAGAGAGCGAGAGAGAGCGAGAGAGAGCGAGAGAGAGCGGGAGAGAGCGAGAGAGAGCGAGAGAGAGAGGGCAGTGGGAAAGAGAGCATGTGGGTATGTGAGAAAGTGGTGGAATCATCGTGATGTAAATGTGTGTGTCAGAGTGTGGACAGTATAAATCTGTTTTCTCTGGACAGATATGTAATATGTGTGCTGTGTGTATATGTGTGTGTGTACGTGTGTGTGTGTGTGTTTGTGTGTATATGTATGTGCGTGTGTGACATTCTGTCCGTGTGGGTGCTACCAGTTGGCCGTCATCTGGTCCCTTTCATCGATGAGATCCATTCAAACTCAACAGAATGGAGTGGGGGGGAGAAACGGAAAAAAAATATGAAGGTTGCAGATGGACTACTCTGATTAATTAACAACAATGACCAAATGCACTACTGATATTGCATTTGGTCCCAGCTTTGTTGTACTGCATGTATTGGTTCACTTATCATAAACTCTATGGAGAACAATTTCACAATGCGTCTACTATACAATCAAGTTCTACTATATATATATATATATATATATATATCTAAAGTAGAACTTCATTGTATATATATGTATATAAATATGTATACATATATATAATTCCACATTGTATCGTTTATTGTACTTGAACAATCTGTCCCCAACAATTTGGAGAAACCAGCCAGAGTAAGCTAGATTTTGAAAGTATCCAACTGAAAGAAAAACACCCCTCCCTTCAGGCCTCCCTCCAAAGCCACTCCCCCAAAACCCATGACTAGCTCACTAGATTTAGCAATAGGTCTGCCTTGTGGAAGACTCCGGTCATGTGCGATGAGTGCATGGGCAGAGTTCGTGCAGGGTAGGTAGGTAGACAGACAGGTATGCCATCCAATCATATAATATGGGGCGAATGAAATGATTGGAGGGGCTGATTTCAGGCTTGCGACAGCCACATATACCAGATTTGTTTCTTGTTTTTGTCAGAGCATTTGATTAATTGATTGCCGTCGGGATGTCAAGAGAATTTCAACAAATAGGAAATAAAAATGCTTCTAATATAAATTGCCTTCTCAAGCTTTAAGCAAGAGAATGTGGCAGGATAGTGTAGTGGTTAGGTTATTGGACTCCCTGCTGAAGGGTTATGGGTTTGAATCCCAATGTCTGCAGTTTACCTGTTATCCTAGACAAAGACACCTCACCCCTGCCTGCTCCTTAAGCTGTTTAAAAATCAACTGTAAGGGGCTTAAGATAAAAGCATCTGCTAGTATTGCCTTCAAAATGCACAGCCTCTGTGCACTGTATTCGATTTTGGTATTATTAATACCATCTTACAGTTTCAATAGACATTTCCTTTTTATGTATTATATATGTATTCTCTTCACCAACAGCAGGCTAGAAAGGAGAAATAGAAAGTGGATAAAGATGGGGCGATACTGCAGAACACAAAAGAGGGCCAGTGCCCAATGTGATACCCGTCTCAGATAATCAGTATCAACCCCACCCTTCTCTTGCTCTGCTACAGATCATCAATACCAGGACATTGGACAATATCTATAGCCCAACAATACTCATGCAACCCCATCAAAAACTAGACCATACACAGAGACAGAAAGATGTCAATCTTCAATCCCCAAGCTAGACTCTCTTAATCCTTAAATGCTTATGACATCCTGGTCATCCGCTCCCATCCCATTACATACCATCAATATGTGATTCTGCATCAGAGAAATGAACCATAAGACGCTAAGTCGCTATAGCACAGAACACGCACTGAACGTAGTAACACTTTCTTATTTTCCTCTGCTGCACTGCCGCAATGAATCCTTGTGACGCCTCCCTCCGTCTAGATAAAACATCTCTGTATGTTGTGTTAACCCAAACACAGCCACAAACACAGCCAACTCCCAGGCAGGCATACTTGCAAAGTGACATGCAGACATGTACCGGTTTCACCAACACATGGAACAGTAGAGCTGCAGATGGCTGACTCATGACAGTATCAATCAGCCAATGGCGGACAGCGTTTTCCATCTTTCAGAACCTCCCTGAAAATATGGAAATACAAAAAGCAGCACACACACACACACACACACACACACACACACACACACACATACAAACATATTCAGCCACATAAACCCACATGCACACACAAACACCAGAAAAGAGACTCACGGATTTAAAGACAAGCATGACTTTCATTACAAATCTAGCCAGTCTGTGTGTGTGTGTGTGAGAGTGTGTGTTCCAGGTATAACCATAATTGTGTTGTTTAATCACATTTATTAAGACTCACTGACGGACCAACAGACCAACAGATTACTCTTCAATTCACATGTGAAAATATTCTCAGACAGTAATTCACTGCTTTTAATTCACTTTTTTAAGCAGCTCGCCCAGATCCTTGAGTCTGTTCGGTGGTGTGAACAGCAACATCCATACAGAGACACAGACACTGCATATGCCTCTACATATAAATCCATGTGCGCTGACTGTACAGCACAATCAATTCCATTTGTCACACTGGTACTCTGAGTCCTGCTCATTCTGTCAATGATACAAATATCCTACCGGGATAACTAGACATTTCGTACACGCATGTATTGCACTCTTCTCTTCTCCTGTGTGCCCTTGTTAATCAATCGAATTAAACATGTGCACAGTTCACACATGCACACTCAGACACATATGCACACACGCACATACAAACAAGGACACACACACACCCACACACAGTCGCGCACAGACACACACACAAAACCGAACAGAAACGCACACAATATTGAAGGGAGAAATACTATGGACGTGATAGATGACAGAATCTATCCCCTTTTAATATTGCTCCCGATTTCCTATAAGACGCTCATCGTTTCCTCGTCTGAAACTCGCTCCTCCTTCAGAATTCCTAAGCTCATCCCAACACTACACTACAATCCCAATTTAGCTGACAAGAAACTACAACTGAGTAAGCACTCCAAAAATGTCCCTAAGAAATATTCAACCGAATTGTGGTCTTCACACTTGTCAGTGTTGTTCAACATCATCTGTAACATGGGGACATCCCATCCGTCTCCAAATAGCCACCAATAATACTTAATATCCTTGTCCTGTTCACTCATTCCCTCTCTATCAGTCTCAAGCTATGTATCTCTCTTTCCGCAAAAGTGTTCCTCGTATCTTCAAACCATTTTTCCCCTCCTTGGCTAAGACAAGATCTCCTCCGGCGTTCCCTCTCTCTCCCTCTCTCTCTCTCTCTGTCACGCACACGCTCTCTCTCTCTCTCTCTCTCTACAAATCTCTCTCCGTACAAATCCAATTAAATCTGTTTTATCCCCATCAACCCTGTCCTCACACAGAAAACCCATTCCAAAAGCCCTTCCCTCTCCTTCCAATGATTCCTCTCCATCCCTCTCATTCTTCCTCCCCCTTCATCCCTTCCTCCAAGCTTTCCTCCCTCGTCTCCACGCGTTCCCCCGTCTTCTCTGGGTACCACATGTGTACGCGTGTGTCGCCAGATGCAAAAAAAGAAAAACTGCAGCATGTGTGTGTCTCTCTATGTCCCCCTGTCTTTACTCCCTTATATCCCTATACAGTACAGCACACACATCTCAGCCACTGACTGACCTGCCCTTCTGGCACGCGGAGCAGAGCCACGCTCGGTCCCTCTGGCAGTAGGTGCGGCAGCCCTTGCACACGTTGTACTGGCAGTCCAGGCACCGGCGTCGGGGGTTGAGCAGGAAGGTGAAGGGCACGCAGCAGCGGATGCAGCAGTGCTGGTTGAAGAGGTGTTGCTTGGAGAGGAGGGAGCATCTGCTGCCTTCCTCGGCCAGCTCCTGCTTCATCTCGCTGGAGTCGAGGAGAGGGAGGGAGGTTGGGTGGGTGAGTGAGTGGAGAGAGGTAGAGCGGGAGAGAGAGAGGAGAGAGGAGGGAGTGACGAGGGGGAGGGAGGGAGAGAGGTAGAGCGGGAGGGAGAGAAGAGAGGAAAGATAGAGGGGAGGGGGAAGAAAGAGGGGAGGGAGAGAGGGAGGGAGGGAGGGAGAGAGGAAGAGAGAGAGAGGGGAGGAGGGAGAGGGATGAGGGGGGGAGAGAGAATAAGAGGCAGGGACAAGAGAGAGTGCGTGGAGGGAGGAAAGAGTGAGGGAGAGAAAGAGGGGGGAGGGGAGAGAGAGCGAACCGTGAGTGTCTGAACGAGAGGTGGAATGTGAAAACGGACAGCGACTCAAAATGATTGGAGAGGTCATACACAATTAAAAATGTATTTAATAAAACAGGAGGCAAGTGTTTGTGTGTGTGTGTGTGTGTGTGTGTGTGTGTGTGTGTGTGTGTGTGTGTGTGTGTGCACGAATGGTTTGGGGGTTTCTCTCCCTTTCCCTCACCCCCCATTTGCTGAAATGAACATCAAAGCTGACGTTTTAATTTAGGAACATGCCACGTCGGGTTTGCACGCATCAATCGAGGCGCGGCAAAGCCACAAGGAACGCAGGTTGTAGGGCTCTCAGAGAAGCGCTCTGAACCTCCGTTCATCACAAACAACCCTGGTAGAGCAGCAGGAGGATGTTGCCGGGGAAATGAAGACGTTGCCCTCAGCGACGAGCGTGCATTGCATAGGGTAGAAGACTTTGCTTGAGGAAAACACATACGTTTGCGTTGGAATGCAGCCTTGCGGTTAAGCACATAAATAGTGTTAATGGCAAGGAAATGGTTCCATTAAAGAGTCGTTAAATAAAGCTAAAACATCAAAATAGTAGGGGGGGAAAAAGGCCGTCCATTTCACACTAATGACAGCGTGAGGTTTGCACGGTACAGGGTAACCTTGCAGATGTTTGCCCAAAGTCATTTGTGGAGATGGAGAAGCACTTAAAACACACAATTACTGACTACATGTAATCTGACTGCAGCTCAGGAGCAAACAATAGCTTTAAATCAGAGCATTTGTGTCCTGCACACTCACCCACTACACACTGAACAATCAGTGTGTCACGTCAAACTCTACTGAAGGCATTTATGTTATCCCATACAGCGCAATGTTCTAAATCAACGATTGGAATATAAACGATTGGAATATAAAACAAAATCACTGATGACTGATGACTCTAATGACGTGGTCCTCTGTAGGACCATTATTGTGGTGCACATATGAGGCATGTGCACGTTGCCGTGCACAAACACATTAGTGGTGATACATCACAAGCACATCACAAGCACACACTAAACTATGCAGACTTTATATTCAAAACACATAGCTAACCTATCACTTTACCTGTGACAGGACGCGAGCAAAACAAAATGAAAAGGAAAAATGTAAGGAATGGATGAGGAGAGTTTACGGGTTACCCTTATCCACGTCTATATGCTTCATAAAATGTCTGGAAGGTGGTGGAGAATGGAAGAGGGAATGCATCAATGGCGGATGGTAGGTGTGTGTGTGTGTGTGTGTGTGTGTGTGTGTGTGTGTGTGTGTGTGTGTGTGTGTGCATGTGTGCGTGTGGTTTGTGTTTGTGTGTGTGTGTGTGTTCACCTCACACGGATAGGGTGAGTAAATTATTCAAGGATCTAGTCCTCTCTTGGAGGCTCTACATTACTGTAGGGCTTCATACGGCTTTCATTGATCTAAAGACACACACACACACATTATCACACAGGCAGGCACAGACGTGCACACCCACATGCACCCACGCACTCTCACATATACACATGCACATTCATTCACAAACACACACACACACACACACACACACACACAAACACACTAGCATGCCCACAATATCAATCACACCTCAGTCAGTGTCTGGTGGTGGTCCAAGATGAGTGCACAGCACGTGCAGACATGCGCACTGCACCCTGCCTGGGTTAATCAGCACATGTGTGCACACAATCTCCCATCTCTGTTGGAAAATTTATCAAACCATTATGCATTCTGCTCAAAGCCACATATTCTTCAGTTCACTCAGAGTGAGTGTGCGTGCGCGTGCGTGTGTGTGCTTGTAGTGGGGGTGAAAAACGTCCATCTACAGTATCTGCATGTTATTAATGGCACTTCCTCTTGCAGATTGTGTGCTGCCTAACTGATTGCTTCTCCTACGCACCATTAGCCATAGGATATTAACAAAATGAACAAGCCATTTCTTATGGTAACACGTGCACTACGAGGTGATGTGTGATGGGTGGGGAGGGGAGGGGAGGGGGGGGGGGGTGGAGGGGTCGCCCAAGTGCATACACGCGCACGCACGCCTGCACACACTTACTCATCGGCCGAGATAATCAGAGGCAACGCGTGTCAGACCTGCGAAAGGAAGCGCACACGGAGGATGGTGCACCTCCAGCGTGAGAGAGGTGCACTGATCAAATTAAAAACAAATTGGACTGCGCGAGTGGAGCGAGCAGGGAGGTCTCCGGCCCACTCCGGCAGACGGGGTCCGGGTCACTTCCATTCACCAATATAGCAAAATCCACAGCGCATGTACCTCGGGGGAGGCTACATCAGTTGCAGTAATAGATAGGACCATCCCATGTCACACATCAACACACGCCAATCAACAGCAGGCTATCGACTCCCGTGATCACACGTCACTGCGAGACGAACGGTGTATCTCATTGGCTTTGATCCCCTTTCACCCTGGGTCGCAAAACCGCAACCACAGCACTTTAACTACACACCACCACCACCACCACCACCTCACCTCACCCCCCCCCCCCCCCACCCCCGGTTCCTCCACGGCCAACCACAGGCTTCAAAGTCAATCGTGGGGTAGCCCAGTGCTTTTATCCGTGGTCCAAACATATGCAATATGAGCATGTTGAACATAGTTGTGAATGAGAATGTAAATGAGCCACTTGTCATAGTAGCACATCGTAGTAAGATAGATCAATATTTCAATGTAATTTTAATAAATTAGGACTCTACTGGATTGCTGTTTCCTGTGTTTCCCTGGAAGTTGGGAGGTAAAGGGGATATGATGCCACTGATAGGTCACCTAATGAAACACAATGTTACCTTGAATTAAACGATGGATTGCTTGGGTTGGAACATTTCCGATAATATAAGTAGACAACTTAAAAAATATATCACATAAGTATTGGTTTGAGATATTTTACTGCAGAAATGTTACATATTATACGTTTAAAAGAGAAAAACAAGAAATGTTGCATTATGCAAATAACTGCAAAAGTGCCCTTCCGTACCTCTCCAAAAGCCCTCGGATGAGGCTGCTCCGTATCTTATCCACCACCAACAACACCAACCCCCCCCCCCCCCCCCCCCCCCCCATCTATCTGCTCAGGGAGGAGAACTTAATGAGGATTCCAGCTGGATAATGGCTAGCCCAGGATGGCTTCAATGGACCATTCGGTAAAATGAGCGGTACACACACACACACACACACACACAAACACATGTTTAGATATATATACACATATATATACTCAAGGACAGGGACGTCCTTTCATGCTTGGCGTCCCCTGGCAGGCATCAGCCTCCGTATCCACGCTAACAAGGCGGAAGAGTCATCGGCAGAGGCAGCTGTCACGACAGTCGCCGCGGCAACACCATATCATACAGTCTGTAACCCCCCATGACCTCCCAAAGTCCCACAGCCACAGAACCATACATACACATGCAGCCATTATGTGTATGTATATGTACAGCTGATTGGCTTATACTGACCATACTGCCAGTCAGGATGTCTGCAATCATAGTAAAACATGTCAAATATGACGCCAGTCGGAGCAACAAAGGGCTAGGATTAGAACCTGTTTCATTCAAGGTAAAATAAATATCTCCTATAGGGGGTAGCACTTGAGAATAACGGCATCTTTGATCTAGATTGTGTTTACATGTATGATAAGGAGAGCCTCCTGCATTTGCATAACCAAAGTTTGTCATCCATATGAATTATTCATGGCATTGTTGAGCACGGCTTACCAATGCACTGGCAAGAACGATTGAATTGCACTACGTGTGTGGAGTAAAGAATCAACGCTTATGATGCAGGGTAGAAGTAAGAGTATGCACACACAGACACACACACATACATACATACATATGCACACACACACACTTAATACAGGGAGGCATTTCAATTAATGCCCGTCCATTTGAACCCCAGATATATCTGCAACGTGCCAGTTGATTGAATCTTAAAAGACAAATTATATAAATCAATCCCTTTGGTGATGAAATTAAACATGCTTAATTATTAAATAATGTGTAAATATGCATTTCTTACCATTAACAGTTCATTAAAATTTGTTCAGGCAGAACATGAATATTTGCCGGCCCCTGCTAATTGTAATTGTGTGCATTTTCTACTGATTGGCATCTGCTTTTTACTAGCCAATCAACACATTAGCTGAGAAAAACTTTTTCATCTATCATTCAACCACATTTAAAAAGACATGAGGGAGGGGCTTATAAACCGTGAACCTATAAAAACAGAACCTTTTCTTTTTGCCACCATTTGTATGTAGTCATTTCTTCAATGGTTCCAGACTTGCTGTTTGGAATTAATGATGAAGTACTTCAAATTAAAAAAATTATACATATAACACTTTGACGTAATAGACTTTGAGGAAAACGTTCAGATACAAACAGTGTTTACCTCACTTCGTATTTTAATGTTTAAACTCTAGCTCAAGACAGGAATAACAGTCCAATCCTCTTGTTAGGCCAGCTCAGCCAAGCCCAGTTTTGTCCAAAATCCACAATTCAAGCAAGGTTATGGGTTTAAAAGTTAAATAACTGTCTTCTACTTGACTGCTTAAAATCCTTAATAAACATATGTAAGAAAATTAACATTTTCAAGAATGTTTGGGAACAATGATTCGATATTAAATAAAATGTTGTTCAGGCATTGGAATGAAACAAATTAATTAATTAATGAGTGAACAAGCGCGGAAGTCAATTGATCCGGGTCGCGGCTCCTCTAATAAATTCCAAATCACACTGATTGCACTGCTGACCACAGCAAGAAAAACAACCTTTCTGAGCTCTGTTTACCAAATCCCCATTACCAAGTGACCTCTGGTTGTTAATGTTGGATATATTTTCAGGTGTGTGAGCCTTAACAAAATGTCAACAGACACAGCAATAATTTGCCCCTCTTTTCCTGTGATTCCATTGGTAGCAGCAGCGCTGCATAGCCCGCTGACATTCAACTGTTTATAAATGCATATTTTAATCATAATAATCATCATCATAATAATAGGGTACTTAATGAGTAAAACTAGCATTTTCTCAACCGGATCCACTCATTTTTCATGCCAATTTATTTCTATTCAGTTGGATGTGAATCAACCTAAACTAGGCGTAAATCCCGTTGCAGGATTGCCTGCTTCTAAAGCTCTTCAAAACAAATGATAGTTTCAACCAAACCGGGGAAAATTCATCTTGTTCCACAGATTAAGAATCGATTGATTATGGAAATGAGCCAGCAATGTGTTCCTGTCTTTGTGTTAATGGCTTTATAAAGCAGTGGAAAACCACACAGCACATGAATTATAAATAAATCTGCGGTGTGGTAACCCCACTACAAGGAAGAAATTGGAAGTAGTAGAAAATAGTACAATACTACCCGCTGTCATATTTACTATAGTAGAGTGGCAGGCTGTAGTATTTACTTTAATAGAACTAGTAGAACTAGTGGAAACAGTTGAATGGAAGGATGTGTGTTTCGTGGGAAACCTTATCCATCCCCACAGGTTGATCTCAATCCTCTCCCTGGTGTTTTCCTTTCATTCCTTTTCCTCTATCCTTCTCTCTCTCTCTCTCCCTCTCACTCTATGCCTTCAAGGCTAGGTATACCCTGTCCGCATTTGAGTTAATATGATGAATTCATAACCAAACAGCTGTTCTCTGTGACGTGTTTGGCATGAAAATAGGCATTGAAAATGATTTGCCTCACACATTTCAGATCAACCGGTGAAGTGCAGTTGAAACTCATATCGAAGTGGGAAATGATGATGATGCGGATGATTGGACCTGGCTTTAAGCCCCGTGCAGAACCACTTAATGCTATCTCCAGCAGGATAAAAGTTGAAGCGTTGTCTCTTTTCAATGCATGATGACCTCCAGGCTATCGTGGTTCACGGAGCCCCATCTCGTGAATGAGTAGCCAGCGCTTTTCATGTCTATGTATAGAACACAGCAGTGAAACTGGCTAAGGAGAAATATAAGTCAAGCTTTATTTAAACGCCATGATGCACCCAACACCCCCCCCCCCCCCTCCCACACACAGTGTAGTTTATGCATTTGAGCAGCAATACGCATAAACATCAACAACATGATCTCTCTCTCATTTTAACAAAAGAATAAAGTGGGAAAGTAAACACATTTAATAAAAGGATTGATAAAGATCTTGGTAAGCTCTCTCTCTCTCTCTCTCTCTCTCTCTCTCTCTCTCTCTCTCTCTCTCTCTCTCTCTCTCTCTCTCTCTCTCTCTCTCTCTCTCTCTCTCTCTCTCTCTCTCTCTCTCTCTCTCTCTCTCTCTCTCTCTCTCTCTCTCTCTCTCTCTCTCTCTCTCTCTCTCTCTCTCTCTCTCTCTCTCTCTCTCTCTCTCTTCAAATGTACCTGGTACCGGTTACGGCCCGGGTACTTGGTACTGGCTATATTTACTTGGTTCTGGCAAAGAAACTTGCAAAAAGAGAGACGATCTATATCTATATATCTATATAAAGAAAGAGAGAGACAGAGAAACAGAGATCGAGAGAAGAGAGAGACAGACAGACAGGCAGCTGAGCTAGAGGTGTTGTGAGGCAGGTAGTCTCTAAGTGCAGCACGGCGTAGCAGCAGCAGTGAGGAAATACTCTGCTGTAATGTCTCCCTCTGGAGCCAAGTCCCTCCTGTGATCCTGATGTGCTGTATCAACACAACTGGGTGTGTTTGTCTGTGATTTACTGTACTGTGTGTGTGTGTGTGTGTGTGTGTGTGTGTGTGTGTGTGTGTGTGTGTGTGTGTGTGTGTGTGTGTGTGTGTGTGTGTGTGTGTGTGTGTGTGTGTGTGTGTGTGTGCGCGCGTGTGCGTGTGTGCGTGTTCCACACTCATCTATTTTCATTTGTGAAGAATTATGATTCAATCACAAAAACCTGAAAAAAATAGAATTAAAACCACCTAACTGGTACCACATTTGGGTAGAGCAAATTAGCATCTCTCCATCTCTTTATATCCCTCTCTCTATCTTTCTCTCTCCCCCCATCGCCCTCTATCCTTCCTCTGCAATGCAGTGGCCGCCCAGCACATGGGCTGTAAACTTGGATGCATTGCATTATCGATACGCTGAAAATTAGGCCACGTACATGCTGCCAGTTGAGTTGAGTGTAATGAAGGAACGCGGTAATGTGAGTAATGTAGTTCTGAATATTAATTGGCTTGTTGCCTCAAAGACTTCATCTGCTTGATGATTCTGAAACGGCAGTTCGGTGTGTGGTGGAATAGTTATAATAGGTCCTAAGGGACTGCTGTTATATGACTATTTCAATGCGTTATACTTTCTTTTAGCTAAAGCTGAAGTCACACATTTCCAAAAAAAGGTGGTCGAAGCAATTTGTCATGGCAAATAAAAACAGGTTATTAATAGATTGATCTGAGAGCAGGCCGCCTTCAGGCATTGGAGAGGCACGCTCCAAAAACAGAAACCCTTCATTGAATTCACAATTGTATCTTTAAAAAGCAATCAGCGGCGTAAACCAACCGAGGAGCTGACTTTACATAGTGATGATGGATGGTTTGATTGCAGCTGCGACAGAAGTACAGCTTTCTTATAAGGATCTGAATTATTATTGGAATAATAATCAGAGCTTATATTTTCTGCTAAACGACCGTAGAAGTCGGATGGAGGAAGAAGATAATTTGATTATTTATCTGTAAATTCTCTCATCTATTTGAGATGATGGAGGGGTGGAATTACTTTCGGGGTGCATTTTTTTGTGCAAACACCAGCTGGCACACATCTGGATGACTTATTCCTTTCTTTGTATTTTCTGGTTGATTTAATCCAAAACATCAAGTCATTACTTAAATATTGGAGCTAAAAGCAGTACAGAAACAGTTTTTCTTGTAGCTACCGCTTTAAGTTTGGATGGCAAATATCCCAAGAGATCAAAATCATTAATAAACATTTGTAACGAAAAAGGACAGGATTTGCTGACTGATTAAATCTTCTTTTTTATATAAAAATGTCCCCTTGGAGATTAATTAGTCTTAATCTCAGTGATTAAAGAGGTGTTAACCACACGCACGCACACACACACACTCCCTTGTGGCCCTCCCTTTGTTAAATGGCCACGTTTTGTCTTTCCCAAAGATGGCCCACACTTGGGGTCTCTCTCTCTCTCTCTCTCTCTCTCTCTCTCTCTCTCTCTCTCTCTCTCTCTCTCTCTCTCTCTCTCTCTCTCTCTCTCTCTCTCTCTCTCTCTCTCTCTCTCTCTCTCTCTCTCTCTCTCTCTCTCTCTCTCTCTCTCTCTCTCTCGTCACAAAGTCAATGGTCTTCTTCTGTCAACGACTGCATTAACTATTAGTCTTGCATAACCCCACGATAGATGATAAGCATTCAATGATGCACCCTCTGCACAATACGTCCCCCTCAATGACACCTTCTCTCTCATTATGCTGCTATAAGCACATCAAGGGGAACAGGGAGAGGTAAGACAAGGACAAAGTGATGGCATTCTTCCATGCTCTTGTTGTTCCGGTCTTGTCCACTCTCTACTCCTGTCTGCCTGTCTGATTGTCTGCCATTAACATAGTCACAAAAACTACAATCAGATACTCATGTGTGTGAGAGAGAAAGAGAGAAGGTGGAGAGGGAGGGAAGAAAGAGGGAAGGGGGGAGAAAGAGAGAATGAGAGAGAGATAGGAAGCGAGGATGACAGTTAGAGAGAGTAAAATGTAACATGGTACGATTATGCAGCGCTGACGTTTCCAACGGTGTGGTGGGTTTCCACTTAGATTTTCTTTGCATGATGTGTGAATACGCTAGGGGGGTGTAGTATATAAATAGCTATGAATTGACAGATATTCACACAACAACAGCAGCCAATTCTGGTGACAACTGGTGTGGTGTACAACCGCAAAGTCAGAAGAAACAAATACTTCACATCAGCCATCATGAGAGGGGATTCTACAGGGGCCGCTCTGCACGCTAAAGCCAAGCATGCAAGCTAAGTCCTCCTACTCCATCTCTGTACATGAAACCGCTTTGAAACCTTGCAGGCTTCACTGAGCCGACCATGCTGTGAATGGCATTTGAGTAAAAACCATGAAGATAAAAGATCTGCATGGCTGCATGATTATGATTATGGATACACACATACACACACACACACACACACACACACACACACACACATATATACACACACCTGAACACACAAAGCGCACAAACAAAGCACACACACACACACACACACACACACACACACACAAAGACAGACCCATATCAACACACACACACACACACACACACACAGTCCCTGTAGGCTATAGCATTGAAGGAGAATGCTTACTTTTGCACTGGCATGAGAAGACAGAAAACAGCGATTAGCAGAAAGAAGGAGAGGACAGTGGAGAAAAGGGAGAACAAGGGAAGGAGTGGAGCAAAGAGAGTCAGTGAGAACATGTACAGGGCTGGGTGACAACACCTAGTATACGGGATGGCCCCGAAACATGAAGCAGATGTCACATCTTGCGGTAGTACATAATGTGCTGCAACAGCTCTGGCCCTGAAATAGGTCATCTGGGAATCTCAATGGATTCTTTCTGATTTCATGCATCATTTCAGGAAGAAATAAACAACATGAACAAAAATATATAAAAGCCGCAATATGTAACATTTAAACTAGCTGGTAGCTTACAATAACCTGTACTGCACAATGATTTCAATAATGTTATCAATCAAATTGAATCCTATAACTGGCCAGCCTGTACCTCTCTTTTGTTTACAAGAATCTTAAAATCGACACTCCCAAAACCCCTCCCACTCACTCCACCAAGCCTGCCGAGCTACGCTAGTTCACGTCACACAGTTGCACAGCCACTTAGAGTGGACAGAACACTGTTATTGAGTTTTTGCTTATGGTTTTTTATAGGTTTTTGAATTCTGAAAGTCTCCCACCTACTAGATGCATGGGGATCAATCTTACACATTGCGACTATAAAGCTCAATTCCATTCATCTAAGTTGACTCATGTATGTTATATTTGTATATATGTGGAAAATAGCGTTCCATCAGGTCATATTTCAATGATATATGAAATCAGGTGGAACTCTTATGCACATAATAAGTTAGCATGAGGAGCTTGTGCAGTTTCTTTTGAACTATGTTTCAGACAGTTGCACTTCAAATCATTTCAGACTGACAATGCCACTAGCGCCATGAATGCAGAGGCTGGGAGTGATAAAACCTACGCTGGCAAATGCATTATTAATGAAATGCTGAGCCAGAGCCTCACAGCAAAGTCAAAGCAATTACGAAAAGCAATATACCATGAAAAGAATAAATACAAATATACTTCGCCTCAAGGCAACATTCGTGTAGAAATGTTTTCTGTTCAATATCCCCACACTCTAGTTGATTTTCTATTTACCTAAAATACTAATATAGAAATGGATAATGATTCTGTGTATGTGTCTATGTATTTTGAAATCTTACATTTTGAAATCCATAATCAAATTATCTTGCCTTCAGCAGGAAGTGATGCAGTGATTTATTCTAATATGATCACATTATACAACCAAAGTCAACAGGCATCTCTTGTGGCCGGATGTGCCAAATACCATTCGCTGTGCGTGCGTGCGTGCGTGCGTGCGTGTGTTGCTAGCATGGTTGGACTCAACAGCACAGTAAAACAAAGCTCTATCTTTGGCTGTATTTTTTGGACCAGTATTAGTACTTTGCTCTAAGACCTCCCTCTGACTTACTAATACACCAAGACACCCACACCCACATACAAGCACACACTAAAACCACTAAATTCTCCTTCTCTGAACCCTGGTTAACGATGCTGATTTGGGCCAATGGGGGAGCGTTCTCAGCCAACTTACTGACTAATGATGACCCGCTGTTTTGGGGGAAACAATCCAGAGTAAAATGTGCATTCCACTGATAACATTTTCCAATCAGAACACCTTGCTTCCATTGCAATCATGTTAGAGACAGAAGGGGTGAGGAAGGGTTAGAGAGAGACAGAAACAGAGAAAGAGGGAGAAACAGAGAAGGAGGGAGGGAGGAAGAGCGAGAGAGAGAGAGAGAGAGAGAGAGAAACAGAAACAGAGAGAGAAAGAGGGTGGGAGAAAGAGAGAGACAGAGACAGAGAGAGAGCGAGACAGAGAAACAGAGAGAAAGGGAGGGAGAGAAAGGGTGAGAGAAAAATAAAGAGTAACACTACAAGCCAGGTGCTGCTGCTTTTTTTTGCGTTGTCATATTTATTTTCTCTCTTAATTTCCTCAGCAGTTCTAATTCAACTCGACTGAACCTCCGCTCTGCTCGGAATTCCTGGCAAAACTAACAAAAATAAATGAGGCAGGCCCTTTGCCATTTCTCTCTCTCTCGACCCGGCCAAAATGTCAAACATATCAGCTCTGCCCCACCGCGTCACACATCAATTCATTGGGCTGACGAAATGGACTCTGTATCCACCGTCCCCATGGAGGCTAGAAGGTCCACATGTTGAGTGATTGAACGCAACCCATGGTCGAAAAGGTCAGACAGGCACTGCACACATCCACACACACGCACCAAACACAAACACATATACAGGCACACTCCAAATGCACACATACAAACAAACACACACACACACACACACACTCCAAATGCACACACACACACACACACACACACACACACACACACACACACACACACACTAATACACACAAACACACACATACTCCAAATGCAGACACACAGCTGAATGAATCACATGAGAGTTAGCTCAGCTCTTTCAGTTATAATTTCCTGATTTATTACACACACACACCCCACTTTTACTTCTAATCACCTGAAGGGCTACTCTACTCGCTCAACCCTCTCGCAAAAACTCTCCAAACGACACTTCATCCCTTCCTCACGTAACCCACGGGGGGGAGCGAGTCTGGAGGAGCAGTAGGTGGGCTGCCCCAGGAGTGCGTCCTCCACTTTGCTGAATTGTCTTGTTTCAAACCCGACGGACAGGGGAGGGGGGGTCTGCTGGTACGACCTGATTGTGTTCATTGAAGAGACGGTATAACGGTAAAAACTATTTAGAATGAAGAAAACGTCATCAGATTGCATTACAAAGTAGAGGTTTCCAAAGAAAGCCAACATTTGAGCTTTTTGGATGCAATAAAGTGTATATGAAACCAGGACATTGTGTTCACTCATGAATTTGATACATTGTGGTGCCCCTGCAGGGAGTAACCAAGTAACAGATACCACACCATGCCCCTACAGCTTTAACATTGAACAGCTTTACAAACTCTAAAAGTCCACAAAAAAAAGCACAAGTGGTGTACGCATTCACTGTAAACCATCTCCATTAACAAATTCCACCTTCATAATAGTTTCATTTAGGTAATTTAGTGAATAAAAAATAAAAATAAACACACACACTCCCCCAGGCATTACTCCAGCATGAATGCTGACTTTTAAAGTTGGACTCGTATACAGGGATATTTGATGAGTGAGCGCTGTACTATTACTTTGTGGTACAGTAGAGCATTATAATGTTCACACCGAGATCGAGATACAGCATATATACAGGGGTGTGTAGGCTACAGTATAGAACAGCAAGACAGGACGCGACCCTGGGGAGAGAGTGGCTATTTCTGCCGGCTGCAACAACGCAGAACCCTAAAGCTCCACTGTTCATTGTATTCCTCCCCCCGAGGAATATGGGTAATGTGAGAAAAAATAATGAGGCCCAAAGCAGGAAGAATAGAGGAAGCAGTGGGGCAGATACAGTATTTTTGGGGAGTGGGTAATTCGATTCAATTACTATTAATGAGAGGGTTTGTCTCCAGCTCTGACAGTAAAGGGTTCCCTGGGATCTGAACCTGCAACCAATTAGAGAAGAGCGACAGAGTGGACTCTTCTTCTTCCTTCTGCCTCTGAGTGATGAAGGCAGCGTGACCGGCAGCTGTGTCATCAACGCATGGTGCAGCTGAGACGTTTGTGTGAGTGTGTGTCCATGTATATCTGTGTGTATGTATATCTGTGTGTACGTGTGTACGTGTGTGTGTGTGTGTGTGTGTGTGTGTGCGTGTGTGGCGTAACCACAACAATTGGGCTCTGAGACGATCCGACATCGCCCTGAGCAACGAAAGACAACGCTCACCCCCACACCCACAGGATGCTAACCTGTCACTCACGTTAAACCGCGAACCTTCTTCAGGTTGTCAGAAGAGCAAGACAACCCCCCCCCCCCCCAAACACACACACACACACCCTGCAGGGTCACCCCAGGGGACAGAGAGACAACAACCATGAGATGATCCTGTATTGAATTTAGGTGGAATGTTATTGATCGCCGACACAGAGGGAGGGAGAGAGAAAGAGACAGACAGAGAAATGAAGAGAGAGAGAAAGAGAGAGAGACAGGCGTGAGCAAAGAGACATATGGATATTTGCAATTACACAGCAGTGATGTATTTGGATTTGATTTTAGCACTGGGCTGACTGCTAATGAGACACAACAAGTAGAACCCTATGAAAACAAGCACCATTGTCTCCAATACAGCCGTGTCAACGATGTTGGCCAACATGAGTAAATACATGAATAAAACCATGAAAAGTAAATTAATAGCGTCCATAAAAGCCTCCCTCAATCAGTGGAGAATAGCAGGGAGATCGCCATCAAGGGAGATATGAAAAGGAAACGAAAGCGGACTGTGTGGATCTATGAGTGTTTGCAGATGGCTCTGCAGCGATAACAGGCGCTAATGCACTTCTCTTCTATAGACCAACATGCATATCGGCTTTACCTCGCAGTTGGCAAATCGATGTGTCAACAGCAGCCTGCTGGTGTTGATGGAGCTTAATTAAACAACTGCAAGACTGTATGTGGTGTGACTCAGATTTTCGAACCATACCACTCACACACCAAAGTGAATATATTTCCGTGTATTCCTATGGATTTTCAACACGTAAGTATTTTGTGCCAAATCATCTGATGTTATTTTATTTGAACACACAACACAATACACCTTAGCTAAGACGCAACACAACAGAGAGGGTGAGAATCTCAAAAGTGCAAGCCTGCCACAGGGCCCTTGAGCTTTTTGTAGCTGTAAACGGAGATGGGGTGAGAGGGGGCATTGTGGTTGATTTATCACACCCAGGCCGAGCAGAACCAAGGTTGGGGAACGGAGGGGCTTGTCCGGGGCCAATGACGAAGGCTTTACGGGAAGCATTTTAACGTATTGCTTTACACCGACAGTGTAGCGCAGAGCATTTTAGGTTAACACACACACCAATGTTGGGGATACACGAAGCAACGCTGGCATTCTTAATAAAGACAGGCACACCGTGTACCCACACATACACACACAATACACTAGGTAATCGTATCATGTTGAGCTGCAGGGAATACCAGCCAGTGAATGAAAGAATGAGGCATCATAGCAGTCAAATGTATTTTTCATAGCAGTCAGCTTTAAGGCAAACAACTCTGGAAGAAAATCTCATACATTCCCTGTCAGATCACTTAGTCTAAATGACATTGGTATAGCAATGCACGGTGTGTGTGTGTGTGTGTGTGTGTGTGTGTGTGTGTGTGTGTGTGTGTGTGTGTGTGTGTGTGTGTGTGTGTGTGTGTGTGTGTGTGTGTGTGTGTGTGTGTGTGTGTGTGTGGATGACTGTAAGGATTTTGCATGTGCCCTACATATGTATTAAAATCCTTTTTATGTAAATATGCAAGCACTATAATGACCATGTAATGGATTCCTCTTCAGCCTTTACTCGGCGGGAATACAAATCATCGCCATAAGAATGATCTGAAGACATAATGCAAAATGAAGCGTTCTATCAGTATATCTTATTGTCCTGATTTACCTTGAAACCTTGTATGGAAGTACCTGGTTTCCATTATTATTATTATCATCCATTTGTCAGGTGGAACGTCTATGGGATAAACTTTAAGGGTATGTTTTTTTTTTCTTCAAATAAAGCTTTAAAGTGACATGTGATCTATTGTTGTACCAAGGGTTTAAGAACTGGCCTCATCAGGTCTAAATTTAATCATTGATATAAGATGGAGATGACTAAGAAGAGATGAACAATGAATTTGGAAACAGCATGTGCTAAGGGCATTGAAGTCGCATTCCAGAGGAAGTCTGGACAAATGATTGTGAATTTCAATGGAGGACATCAAGCTCAACCTCATGGAGAGCGTTTGGCTTGAAGAGTCTTTTCTTCACACCTGTTGGTAGTCTACCTACTCAGGCTCTTCCAGCTGCTGGAGGACTTGTGGCCCCCAGGAAGCCAATCAGTACTACTTGTTTTGGGCCAGTCCAAAAGTAAATACCTTTTGGCGTGAAATTTACGCAGAATTAGTGAATGTATTCGGGACAAACATTACTTTTAATTGGGACAAACTCCTTTTTGGACTTCTACATTCTACATCTACAAATATTAAAAGAAAATACTAATTTGGGATACTGAGTGTAGCTACAACAAAACCAATTACAAAGAAATGGCTGAAGCCAGACACCCCATCTAGTGGTATGGTATCATCTATGAAATAGTTGTAATGTAAAGAAGCACTTTCTCCATGAGGCTTCAAGAAATTAAATTTGAGGAAATTTGGTGGAAGTGGAAAATGTATATTTCCCCGAAACGCACTTCTTTTGTTTAATTTTGTTTATGTATCTTTTTTTTTTCTCAAATGAAAAATTACCCCATGTTCTATTTTTGTGTTTTATAATTACACTGTAAAAAGTTGAAAAGACCGATCACTCTGTAAAGTTATCTAACTAAGGATGACTAAAGTTGTTATGTAATTTAAAATAAATTAATAAAAATTAAAAAAGCTTTGAAGTCAAGAGGTGAGAATGGCATGCATGTATGTTAGGGAAATAAACGATCAGTAACATCTTACAACCAGAGGGGGAACTAAATGTGCAGTCACCGTTTTAATACGAGATACTCAATTAAAGCCTAGCCCTACAGTCAGGCTCAAATCCACACCAAAGAAGCAAAATCACAAGAAACATACATTTATTCATTTTTATTATCTTGAGACTACATGCTGGAATTGGACGTAATGTTTTGTACCCCAATGGACAACAAGATCGGTCACCCACTGACACAAGCCAAGTCATCTATAACTCAACCTAATGAGGTAACACACCCTTCTGACAGGAGTGAGACATTTAGACAACCCTGCAATCCACCCAAGCAATCACCTTTAATTGCCATTGGTGACTCGACAATGACTGAAAGAGCCTTCTGCCATACGGAAGCTGTCGTGTGTGTGTGTGTGTGTGTACCACCATGTCTGCTTATTGTTGTGTTTGGTGGAAACAAAGACCTAAATGACCTTCAAAGCAGTCAGTACGTTGTGTGTGTGTGTGTGTGTGTGTGTGTGTGTGTGTGTGTGTGTGTGTGTGTGTGTGTGTGTGTGTGTGTGTGTGTGTGTGTGTGTGTGTGTGTGTGTGTGTGTGTGTGTGTGTGTGTGTGTGTGGCAAGGGACATGGAACAGGGGTATGACAGGTCATTAATCACTGTGGTTGGGCTGCACCCCAACTGGAATCACAGAACACCCCATAACATGCATGTTGATGAGGAAACACACACACACACACACACACACACACAAACGGATGACTAATATGCACACTCCTACACACACAGATGCATTAACAGAGGACATGACTTTAACTTCACAAGTGGTGCAATTATCATACAGACATACACACACACACACACACACACACACAAACACACTCAGCCTCACTCACAGAACTCTATCACCATGTCACCATGACTTATGTGAACATTTCATTCACAGAAAAAAAAAAAACACAGCTGCATCGCCTCGCCATCTCGCAAGCCCCATTTCTCCAGACGGACTGGCAACCAGACAGGTAATCTTGTGGGGGTTTTTTTCCACACAGAGCTAAATTGCAACGTTGTGTTTTTCAGTTCAACAATAGACGTGCAAATGTCCAGCCAACGCGGTTCTCTAAACAGCTAACAGACAGCGATCCCCATGGCAGCCACTTATCTCCCCATCTGATACCCGTCAGATCTGTCTGCTCTGTGTTGTCCATCACCGCAGAGGGAAGGCTGGGCGCGCTGAGGAAGAAGGGGAAATTGAACAACAAGGATAACATCACCGCGATTCAATTAAAGGAGGGCTGGACAGTCTAGTGGTCAGCGTGTTTGACTCCCAGCCAAAAGGTTCTGGGTCTGAAGCCCGATGTCTACAAGATTGGACTGTAGGCTCCCTTGAGCAACATGCCCATCACGTGTCTTCTCAATAATGCATCTGCTCAATTCCTGAATGGTTATGATGAATTTATGATATGTTTTATTATTATTCATTATTTCACCGAGAACAAGGAGGTTGGGCAAGCTAGTGCTAAACATTGCTAGGTCAAGGTCACGGTTAAATTATAATGAAATAATAATTCATTTATGACTTGAAACTCAAAGATTTAATGAAAGCAACAAGGAAAAACAACAAAATAATAATCACGGCAATAAAAATACTATAGTCATGAAAATAAACAAAGCAGTCAAACAATACCAAGTTTGATAGCAGAGATAATAACTCAATACAAAATTATATAAAACCACGCATTATTAGAGAAAAGACACTCACTGACTTCAAAAGCTGTTTATCGGTCTCAGCCTGGCATTGATTATGCTGGCTGTCCAAAGGGTTGTCTGAACGAGAGAGGGGTTTTCCATTCATAATGACTTCTCTTCTCTTTTTGATCGTGAAAGACACCCAAGACAGCGATTTGGAACAACAAAGGCACCCAAAAACTGTAACTAGGACCATTTGTGTCTTCCAGCTCTCTCTCAGAAGTACGTTGAACATGCAACCAATCATTAAGCTTGCACTGAAGGTCTCTTGTTGATTGACAGTTTTACTCAGGAGGACTCGTATGTCTACAAAGAAGTAAAAATATAAATAAAGGGAATTAGCCTTCTGCCCTTTCTTTCAATACGTAAAAGTTGTGTTTGTGTTCCTTGCGTTGTGTAGGCCTACTATAGCTCATGTTAAGGGACCAGCCTCTTTTAATTACTGTTTGCATATAATGTTTTCAGCAATTTAATAGCCGACGCAGACAAATACATAAATCTCCGAGAGGCTTTTGTGGATACTAGTGGTGTGGAGTCAAAAGCACATTTGAATAATTGCTTCTCCAACCGCACAATGTGCACTCCTTTGAACACGCAAGAGACTATATTTATTTCCTTCTTCCTCTCCCACGATGAGCTATAAGCTACTGTGATGGCGAAGCAGGAGGATGATCTAATAGTCTGGTCTCGTATCGTCCCTGGAGGACGCCGGTAATACACAAGGTCTATAAGCCTGCTGCCGCGCTTCTTACCCTTAAAGCAGCATTATCATTTGTGTCATGTTTCATCAAATGAAAATTATCCCAAAAAACAAAAAGGACATAAGACCATCGATGGAAGCAATAAGCTCTGGCTAACTAACCTTGTTACAGCCGTAGCGGTTAGCCACCGCCTTGCTCATCTCAATTTTTTATCTCGACATGGACGTGACGTGAACTCGACTTCACATATCTGACACAAGATGATAAAAGTAGGAGTCAAATGTGTCCCTAGAAATGAAAAGAATCCAATATTGAGAGACTGTATCTGTATTCCTCCCTCCCCCCCCCCACCCCCCACCCCGCCCTACTCCAGTCAACCCTTCCACCCATCCCTCCCTGTGGTCTGCAGGGGCGGGGGTGAGACGGGGACACGGCCCTTCAAATTGGCGGTGCGGTGGTGACAGCTGACGGGCGGGAGACGTGCGTCTCACCCACCCCAACCCTCCCCTTGGCGACGGAGAACCCGGGAATGTACGGCAAGATGACAAGTCACAGAGGGTGGAGAGACTTCTGCTGTGGATCAGCCTCTGTGGGGGGGGGGGGGGGGGTGAAAGTGCAGCAGAGCGAGTCAGGGAGACAGAGACACAGAGAGAGAGAGAAAGAGACAGAGAGACAGAGAGACAGAGAGAGAGACAGAGACAGAGAGAACCAGCAAGTTAGCAAGGCAAAGCTAGAGGTGTCATAGGGGAGAAGAGGATAATAAGTTGGACGAAGAAAACAAAAAAAAGAATAGACACAAACTTGACGGAGAGAAATAGAGAGAATAACAGAGGTAAGGATGGAAATAGATCACGAGCGATGGAAAGAAAATAAGAGGTAAAACAACAACAAATCTTCCAGAAGAAACTAAAGTGCAGCAAACCTTATATAATATAAAACCATTTAACTGTGGATACAGACAGACAAGATGTGTGTATGTGTGTTTGTGAGTGTGTGCACAGCACAAACCCATCCCCAGGCTTATTTGCCGAGTAATGGGTGTATAGATGGAAGTTGTGAGGCCCCGGTCTCTACACTGAGTCAATGACCACACTATTGGGCTGCAATCAGCGTGCTTCCTGATATGACTCACACACACGGGTGGTATAAACAGTATATGTATGATGATAGATCCCTGTCGTGTCCTTGAAAAATTGTTTGTTTTAATACTTCATTTGTGTGTCTGAATTGCTTGCAAATTGCAACTGGGCATGTAAAAAGAAATATGTGGACGTGTGTGCGTGTGTGTGTGTGTGTGTGTGTGTGTGTGTGTGTGTGTGTGTGTGTGTGTGTGTGTGTGTGTGTGTGTGTGTGTGTGTGTGTGTAGAGGCATTGTTGGTGCAGCACTGCCTATCTTAATTTGATACCATTAAAATATAACATTTGATTACTGGACAAATACTTGTCTCAGCTTTAATACTAAATATCAGAGGAACATTAGAACCACTCCTTCTCATTCCTTGGTCATTAGCATATAATACACAAGGTGGAGAGAAGCAATTCAATAAATTCCGATATTATTCATCCATCCAATCTTGGTTTAAATACGCCTCATGGTCATAAACATCATGTAATGCATAACACATAGGCGTCATACAAGTAACATAATACATGAAATCCATCATATTCCAGATCAAGTTGCCACCCCGGTGCATCACACAGTGGTACACTGCGTGCTCATTGATAAAAGTAATAATTTGTAATAATTGAGCCAATGGATATTGCTCATGTCAGTGTGGTGATCCGTACATCTGCAGCAGCCATGTTGATGAATCTTAATCCAAAATCCCCCCCCCCCCCCCCCCCACCACCACCTTCATTAAAAGGTGCTGAGGAGGCGCTGGGGTGTGGTCACCATGGCAACACCGGAAAATGATTGACAGGGCAGGCGGACAAGCCGCGGGTCAAATATGGCGTGCGAAGGGTAATTAAGGGAGTGTGCTCTTTTGAAAAAAATTTAATAACATTCTGACGCACGCATCCACGCACGCTCTGGCGTGGCCGACCGCGGCTCTCACTCCACGCTTACTTCTAGGACCTTTCACTGCACCCGTGAATGCGGAGCCAAAACCTTCTCACACACACACACTTTTGTTTTAGACATTAATGAAACACAACCAAACATTATAAATGTCAACAAGGCCAGTGCTAGCGTTCTTTCAGGTCACAGTGGTGACTCAATAAAGATTTAAACATAATTTTAGCAGCCAAACCTTACTCCCTGCATTATTGCCAGACAACATCGTAGACCGTTTTCATTGTGAACTATGTGTATGAACCCATTGGATTTTATCACATCGCCTTATACAATGCTATATACTACGTTACAATAAATGCGACAAAAAATAGGTGCCATAAAGTCTGATGCCGTGTTCATCCATACAGGCGTGGTAAGCACTGCGACGCTGTACGGTCAATTATGATATAACTGAACTATAAAAAGTTGTAGTGCCAATGATAAGAGGACTATAAAGATGCTGGAGTTGAATGGAACTTAAACAGGAGAACGCTCCAACAAAAAGGTAAAAGTTCTTTGGAGTTAGGCCGACCCATATAGTTCACTGACTAGTATATAGATCTGCAACAGTTTCGTGATCACACCTTCGACTTGTCTCTCGGATGAGTGACGAAACCATGTAATAAAACCATTTTAAATCAATTGAGACCATTGGATGCTAAGTAGAAATGTAGGCTATACAACGTTGCCTTTAAACCCAGACTGCCATAGAATCTCTATGGATTTCAGATGGCAAAGTTTGGAGACAATGGGATTCTTGACTGTGAAGATAAACTTGGCGAAGTTCGTGCTCTTGGTTATAATCTGCAAATGCATGACTGCCAGGATGTAATGAATCCATTTTACAATGGATTAAGATCATAGCCTAGCAACATGGATTCCAAAGACTGCAACTCTGTCCGACAAGATTGCAACTCGTGTTAACACAGGTAATCTAGGCAATGCTGACATGTTTCATTTGTTGACAGCAGAGGTTAGTAGGCGGTTTGAGCCCGACTAAAGCACACGGAGGATTTGAAGGCGGCAATCAACACCTACTCAGCCTGCAATGCTGTGCTCATACACGCACTGCTTCTTCAGCCTGGCATTGAGACATTTTGACTGTGGGGTGCCAAGCTCGCAACAGAAAAATGCCCTTGAAAGGATTAGACTGGGGGAGAAGAAAATCACATTTCCAGGTCAAGTCTATGTATTTTCTCTATGTGAAGTCTCTGACATATCTATTGGCTTCCATTTGAAACAAGCTCAATGCCCTAGCAGCACCTCAATCCCAGTAATTGCATCCCGGCCAGCTGCATATTGGCACTTTCACAGGCCGGATTCTGAGGGACTTCCTGGACCCATGAGTACACAGATGACCTACAAGCTCCACATAAATGGGCTCATAGCAGCCATTAGTTAATGAACTCTAAGTGCCTGGCCTAGCATAATATTTTTGTTAGTGATTAATGGTTTTATTCAAATCAACACAAAAACGTTGCCCATATGATAATATGGTATATAATTTACTGCTTTACATTGTTGAATGCCTATACAATTTAGTTTAACCCGTATTATTGGTTGCAGCTACATAGTGAAACAAATGTATTTCTTATCTGACCACTAATTGAGTGCCTGTTCGACAAAGAACAAATCTGTCTGTCAGAAATGCAACACCACATTGACCTCTGTGAAAGGGAGACTTGTTTAATTATGGTCCATTACTGCCTTGTTCAACTTCCAATATTGACAACCTAACACATCACAAAACACTACCTACTGTATGGTATAATATAATTGTCCCTATACTATACCGCAGTGACTGGTTCATATTTTGCAATGGTAGACAGAAATTATGTTTCCATAACAATAATGTCTACAGTTTAGCATACCAATGCTTTGGTTTAATAGATTAATTACCTCGGTTATCACGTTGAATGTTTTTAAATGTTGCAGCAAGACTTAAGAGAGCAACAGTCTGAGGTCAGAGGAGAGCAACCGCAACAGTTTGAGGTTTGAAATCAGCAACGTTGACAGACGTTGACAGACGTGAGGTGCATCACCCCAGGGACAGCAGCAGAGAGCAACAGGAAGAGACAGATCAGGGCAACGGAGATGGTAGCTAGTGTATCTAGTGGCCACCATGTACCAGAAGAGCCTGACTTTGAACGTGTGTCCCCCAAAGCTATTTCCCAATCTACCTACACACTTTATTATTTTGCATTGGCCCATCGTCGTATTTTATTCATGCCCATTTTTATCAGATTGGAAGACGGAGTCTGACTTTAAAATAGCAGCCAACGTGTATTGGAGATACATCCTAAAGAACAAGCCAGAACTAGTTGCATGGCTAGATCTAACAAAATCTGAAGAGGATCAGGAAAGGGAGATATTGATATTTTATAAATGGCAAGAAATTGACTGGACAAGCCCTTTCATCCTTCAACTGAAAGGGACGTTATTGTGTGAAATTGCTCAACCTTTTCCTTCAAGGTAAATTTCCCTTTGCACATACTTTGATTTTTTTAAATAGATGCCAAAATGTGTCTCTTGTAAAGGAGGCTGTAGTGACAAACCCTACTTTTTGTCTGCGTGTCTCATTTCATAATTGGTGCCAGCATTTAGTGAATGAAGACCCATCAAACTGACTGTGCTTACAACTGGCGATGGAGCTAGAGTGTTGGCTATACTCTTTTAGACAGCACCTTACCCTCTAACCTTGTGGTTGTGGATTTGTGGGTGAGTGGGTGTGTGTATGGGGAGGTATTCCATCTGCTGGATGACCATTATTTAGTCTCACCCATTCATTTCCTATGTGGTCATTCTAGACCTGGAAAACCACAGGCGTGACAAAGTTGAATAACCACTCATAATTCAATGATGATCAGCAATTGTATGCGTTCAAATGCCTAATGTGGAGGAATACATAATTCAATTCAGAAATTAATTTCCAATCGAGCTCATAGAGGAAGAGAACTTGCTAGGAGGGAAAAGCTATAGGCCCATAGTACAATATACGACATTTACTTTGGTCTTGAGCGAACACAAGTGTTGTATATGACGACGTTGCTCACAGGCATTGGCAGCACTCCTTCTCTGTGATGAAGGCCTGTTTGCCCTCCATAGCCATGTTTGTTTTGCAGCCTACTCCCACCTCATGTCTACTTTCTGTATACAACTATTTCATCATTTCGTCATTTAGGGGATGCTTTTGTTGAAATGAATTCAAAGACAGGCCATAAGGGGGCAGGTAGGAGTGAGACATCTTGCTCAAGGAGACCTACAGGTAGGCTGTAGACCTGTTGGGATGGATCTAGCTTCATTGAGGATCAAATCCCGGACAACCGAGGCACTACACTGGTTTCCTTTTTAATTCATGGTGTGACTAATGTTTTGTTTCTGTCAATGTGCTTATGTCCACATTCGAGTCATTGAATCTGCTAAATGTGCTTTATGAATGGTTTAACAATCGAACACTACCAAAGTCACCCGGGCCATTGCCAGACTGTTAAGACATGAGATATGGATTCATCATTAGAAAGTGCTAATTCAAATTATATGTAATTCCGCCCTTTAAAGAGCTGCCTTTACCTGTGATTTAGGTATACTAATCTTGCATACATTAAAATCCAATGAAGCTGTAAATTCTGCTGTCCAACCTAAAGTGCTAGTGTTTCCTATTGGGAGCGGTATAGCCTATTGCATTCTAAACACGAATATATGAACACGGCAAGTTTACTTTCTATCCAAGGGAAATTTAAAGAGCAATGTAGGAGGAATAAAGGCTGGGAATTATGGCTCTCCTGAAATAGTTAATAATGCAGCACTGCTTGGGAACTCATTGGGTAGACATCGTTTTTAAAGCTTTTACTTTGTAAGGCCAGCAAAGTGTTAGTAATAATTATTACGGACATAATGCAGAGGTTCTAAACTGTGTTTCTTAAGCGTAAAGGAGCGACAAGTGCGTGGGTGTTAGGGTTGCAATCAAAGAAGATTGAGGATTAGTTTGCAGAAATAATTAAATAACAGTTATTTCTAACAGAGAAAATGTTACGAAGGTTACGTCTTCAGTAACTCATCTCAAAAAGTAGTCGCAACAGATTTACTATTTATATTCCTATTTGTAGAAAAACTAATAACTGGGTGGTTTTGGATCCATTACAGAGTGGAGTGCCCTAGTACAGTGACCTAGGGTGCGCGCACACACACACAAGCTATATCCCAGCTAACGGCAGCGTGTAGCTAATTCCACTCACTTACCCGGTGTTGTAGTACACTGACCGAGGGAGCGTACACACACTCACACACAAGCCATATCCCAGCTAATGGCAGCGTGTAGCTAATTCAACTCCCTTACATGCCACCAACAGAGCACTCTTGTAAATCAGCCTTTAATCACTGGCAACTAATCACTGACACTGGCTCTGCACATTAAGAATGCACCACCGCACTCTACTCCCCAGTCTGACCCAGCAGCCATCAGGGAGCTAATGCTACCACTGGCTGCTGTTGGAGCAATATGCTGCTGCTGTTTTTGTCCAGAACTTCTGAGGTTGATCTGCAGATTCAGCATGTGCCTGTTGTAAACTTGATAAGGATGAAAATGAGGATGAGGGTTATTTCACTTTAAATATTTAAATTTCACTGGGAGAGAAACCCAATGCACATGACAGTGGATGAGGTGTCATCCCCCCCCCCCCCCCCCCCCCCCCCCCCACACATCCACACATTCATTTTGTAAAGTATATTATTATCAAGCAATTTCAACATGCAGTTACACTTTAGTCCAGACAGGGGAGCTCTGCAGTACATTGAAGTAGATATAATCGTTGAGCAGGGACTCATTTATTGTGGTTTATCAAAAACAAACGAATTAGATAAAAATAAACATTTCTGCAATTTGAACATTACTTCTCCAGGGTCATTTAAATCTGAAGAGCAATTTTCCTGAGCTAGGAGCCAATTATTTTGGTTACAAATCACCCATGGCCAACCTTCCTCCTGGCATTGACTATAATAAGCCTTAATTCATATTTCGTAAGCAACCGCCAAAACGGTGTTATTAACGGAAACCGAGGCTATATGAAAAATACCCGGGCAGTCTTTTGAAGGAGCGGAGATTAAGTGTTGTCCTTCATGCTGCAGTCTGAGGCTTGTGGCGGGCAGACATGGTGCAGACCATGGTTAAGACTCCAGACAACACGGACAACAGTGCTCCCTATGGGCCCAGCAGAGAAGGTCATCCAGCCGTCAGAAACAAACACAAAGCCACAGCGAGAGGGACTGAGGAGGAGGCACTTTTACTTTTTGTGATGTTCACTAGTCTGACTGACTCGAAAAACTCTGTTGAGGGATAGCTATCTGGATGAGAAAAAGACACTGTTCTGTATGGTTTTGCTAAGTTTAATCTGTGGCACAAATTTACATCATGAGAAACATTTTAACAATAGAATAAAGTGGGAAAGTAAACATTTAATAAAAGGATTGATAAAGATCTTGGTAAGCAGTCTCTCTCTCTCTCTCTCTCTCTCTCTCTCTCTCTCTCTAATCTATAAACACACACACACACACACACACACAAATATCCACTTTAAGACCACTCGGCACGCGGTAGTGCCTGGCAACCCCTCCAGGGAGCTTGTGCCAAGCATCCATTAACATATTTGGGTTAGCCTCCTACAATCTGGCAACCCTGCTGCCTGGCAGCAGTGGGGGAGCCTCGACACTCGGAAGAACGCAGCAATAAAACACAATATGTCTCTGTCTCGCTGCTTCAAGAGAAAGAAAAGCAACAGGGTCCACTCGACTCTGGTCCCATTGTATTTCACTTCAGTGAACCTCCCACGGACATCTGCCTATTTGCTGTTTACCTCTGAATGTGTACCCTATTCCCTAAGAGTGTATATCATGATGCTCCTAGTATATTACTAGTAGAGTCATTAGTATGCTACACATTCAATCATGTGTAGCATTTATATAAATATATTTATATATAAGGTATAATATGTTTAGCTAAGCTATTTGTGTTTGTTTGTGGATCCGGTGATAAACTGAAGTGTAGGCTACTATGCTATTGCTAAATCAATGCTAAGCTAATGCTAAACCAACATGCACGTATTCACTGATACAGCCTGGAACGTTGAGCTGAATGTTTCTAAACACAACATGAAAGAGTGGTGAAACACAACAAAGTTCATAGTTCCACTACAGTGAGCTGAGCCTTTGAAAACGCTCTGTAGCAGCGAGGGGTATTAAGGGGTTCTAGACCAAAACCGCTGAGCATGAAAGAAAGAGAAGTGTGAGGAGAGAAAGAGAGACGGAAGTGTGTGTGTGTGTGTGTGTGTGTGTGTGTGTGTGTGTGTGTGTGTGTGGGTGTGCGTGGGCAAAGAAAGCGAGAGAAGAAAGAGAGCAAGAAACAGAGAGACAGAGAGAGAGAGAGAGAGAGAGAGAGAGAGAGAGAGAGAGAGAGCAAGAGAGAGAAGAAAGTGTGTGTGAGAGAGCGTGAGAGAGTGTGCAAAACCAATCAGGTTGAAAACCAAATTCCGGGAGAAAGTGCGGTCTCGGCTCCACTCACTTATGCCGAGTCATCGTAAAAACGAAAGGCCTGGGGCGTCGAGCAACAGTCCTCCTACAGAGATGGATTCCCGCTTGTTTTGACACGAGTACGTCGCAGGGACGCCCCCTCATTCGCTCGACAGTCAGAGAAGAAAGAGAGGTTCATGGTAAACGGTAGGATTCTGCTGAGACATAAAATGGCAAACCAATTTTAACAACTTTTTTTTAAGACGAGAAGAGGGACTGGCCCTTGGGTGCCGATGGATTGCCATAGCGGAGCGAGATGACACACACTTTATCTTCCTGCTGAGTAGGCATGAGGCTGCTCGCTATCGTCTGAAAAAAGCTATACAAGCTCCATTATTGGAAGAGTGGGACCACTCTATTTCCGGCAGAGTCAAAGCAGAGCTGTGCCAAAACAGCGATGACGGCGTTGACAGGGTCTGTACTGAATGCATAATACTGTATGATAATACAGTTTGATGCATTTTGTAACACTAATGAGGTTGGATTTTTTTAAATAATGCACAATGTGTAATTTGATTGGATAAAAATCTTTATTGGGCGGACAGCGGTTAAAAACGTAAAGGTATTTGAAAGAAAATTTCTCGTGCTTTCACACAGACATACGCAGGCGTACTCGTACTGCATATGCACGCACAGACACACAAACACACACACATACATCAGTATTCCCAGTGTCTAAGCTGTGTCTGATTTTGACATTCCATGACAGTTTGTCTCCTGTCTTTTCTCCTCACTAAATCATTCATATTTTCCTCAGTTCTCTCTCCCCCTCTCCACCCCTCCCCCCCCCCCCCCCCCCACACACACACACCCATCTCCCTCCTCCTCAGCACCCTCTTTTTATCTCCCATTACCTCCAGCAATCTCCCCAAAGTTTGTTTCCCCTTGTTCCTCCTCAGTCGGCTCTGTTCCATTCTCCCTCTATTATCTACAAATCACAAGTGAAAGACTTTCAGATTGCAACTGTGGTCTAACTGCTTCTCCCAGAGGGCAGGGACAACCAGATGGGCCTCGTCTCTAAAAGCTTAATCTTATCTTCCTTAGAGAAATGTAAGCACTGAACGGAGCCCGTCGATGGCAGTGGAGGATAAACAGTGCTGAGTATATGGCATTGAGTACACTGCAGCACAAAGTAGATTGCAGGCGGTCAGGAAAAAAAAGTCTGTACGAAGAAAATTTAAAAATAAGGTTACCGTAGGTCATCACATGCCACATTTGGATCCAAAACTACATAGAGTGAATTTGTGAATTAGCATGGCATGGAGGAGGAGGATAAGGGGTTTGGGCATCTTTTACTAGGATGCCTACAGGTAGACTGTAGACATCGGGGATCGAACACCTGTACCTTTGGGCTGGGAGGGGACTGGGAACTCCCTAACCATGGCACAAGCCTGTGACCCATTAGGAGAACATGGCATCTTTATACAAACCACAAGCTATTTCTTGACGTTTGTAATCACTACGGTGACTGCATAACATGATAATAGGATCTGTCTTTAGTTCTAGAGACACAGTAAGGACAGCTACACACTGTACCCCTCTCCAGAAGGGGTACAGTGTTTAATGGCTGCTCTATTACGATAGTACTTTCCACTTAACTTTCTTTGAGCTTAAACTGTCAGCATACGGTCTGCTTTGTCCTTTTGTTCCAGTTCTTTGGCTGTGAATAGGGAACGGCCCAAACCCGTCCTTTGTGCTAAAGAATATCCTTCATATCTCAAGTCAACCGACTGGACGATTTTCACCCTACCCCTTACAACAAGACAGAGAATGTGTGGATGTGAAATTTTAGTTTGATAGCAGGAGGAAACTATTATGTTCTTGTTATGTTATATACTTTTTACTATTGGGTAATCAACTTAAATGTAGGTATACCTGATTATATAACCCTTCTGTCTATTGCTGTTGGCACAATCTAATAGCTAAATAGCTAGCTCATGTGAGGTTTCCCTTATTTACACAACAACAACAACACAACAACAATCTATCCACACCGCACAACAGGCCTCTTGACATTCTGCAGTATTTGCGAGCCTTCTCCACAAAACAGCTCACTTTGTGTGTAGTGTATTCATGAGTCATCATAGCCCATGTTCAGTCTGTCTGTGGCCAGGTTGAATGAGGTCATCATCTGGGAACAGACTCCCTTATTACTGTGAATTAGAATCAGTGCCAAGGTCACATACAGTGTTGCCATGGCGGCGGGATGCAAACTAAATCAAACAGGAATTCCATTAAGTGCATACAGATGACCCGACTGATTTGTCTAATTACTCAAAAGAAGCAGAAAAAAAGAAGAAAAACTGATAATGTTGGGGATATTGGCAGAATAGAGGGTAGTAGTGAAAGAAGATGAATCAAAGGGACTGAGGGATTGAGAATCAAAACAGAGAGAGGAAGAAGGAAGTAGAGTGAGAGATTGAACTCATTGCTATGGTGTGATAGGTGTCACCGGTTGCAGTGAATGATGGAATGGAGGGGTGATAGCATATATATATGAATGAGAGAGAGAGAGAGAGAGAGAGAGAGAGAGAGAGAGAGAGAGAGAGAGAGAGAGAGAGAGAGAGAGAGAGAGAGAGAGAGAGATCTTTAGCATGAACCACACACACACCCTAGTGAGCTAATTCCCACCCTCTTATCTTTCCAAAAGCAAAGCTAATCATTACTTTCATATTCTCCATGACCAAAACGGACATCTATATAGTGGCCTTTGCAGAGAAATAGCCCTTTAAATGGGCCCACCATGGTATCTGATTAGTGTTGGCTTTTGAAATAGTGCTCCAGAGGTTTGGGAGGGTCTGAGCTACTACACACAGGACAATCCCACCTAATTGCCTTGCAGTCCTGCTGGATGGTGATGATGTGCAGGGATGTAGGGAAAGCTCAGCACTAATGTAGTTTAGCCTGTTTTCGTGTGTGTGTGTGTGTGTGTGTGTGTGTGTGTGTGTGTGTGTGTGTGTGTGTGTGTGTGTGTGTGTGTGTGTGTGTGTGTGTGTGTGTGTGTGTGTGTGTGTGTGTGTGTGTGTGTGTGTGTGTAGTCTGCATGCATGGTGTGTGTATTTAAAGGCTTGTGTAGCAAGGTATGTGTTTGTGTATAAGTGTGTGTCTGAAAGCTGGCAAGCATGCTGTGTCTGTTGCAAGGTGTGTGTGTTTATGTATACATCCTTGTGTTGCAAAGTCTGTGTGTATACATGCGTGCATGTGTGTGTGTGCCTGCGTGTGTGTGCGCGCACGTCAGCCATATCCACTCGGGCACACTCCCAATTTGCGTGTGCAAGCCGCCATGTCCGTGAAAGGGATGATGCATTACACACACCACTTATTCAATTATGTCCCGTAAGGCCTCCGTGCCGTTGTCCCACACGCCACACCGTGTTTTCATTTAGAAAGATTACCTTCCTAACAGCGAACAGGCCAAAAGTAGCCGGGCCGTTAACGTTTAACACGAGCGTTAAATACACCAGTGTAAACACCGTCCTCCTAGAGCCCTCGCCACCGCCACCTCCACCTCCTCCGTCTGAGGCGCTAATGAGAGCCTCTTTTCACAAAACTAAAGGTTATTTCATCCGATTCAAAGTGTTGTGGCGCGCTTAACCCCCGAGACACCCTACGTCGTCCAGAGGGTGGTTAATCATTCACTTGGGTAAAGGCCACGTAAACCTTTGCTCCGTTAAACCCGTAAATGGTTTGCACGATCACACGAGAGGGGACTGAACATTTCAGGAAGAGAAGCTTCTCGGATTCAAAACACGGAGATTTTGGTATTATTTCATGTCCGGTTTTAGATTTTTTCACGTCTTACTGAGGGTGAATGACTGATTGAATTAAGTAAGTAAGAGTGAGTATGTGTTTAATCAGAACTACGCTGAAAAATGAAAAGTGCCAACTTAAAAGGCTCCCCACGCTGTCTGAATTTCTACTTTCCTGATCCAACCAAAGAATGACCTATATTAACATTCTGTACCGGCGTCAGGGAGAACATTAACATGCTTGCAACGTGTAATAAAAGGGCAACACAGCGATTTTGACAGGTCCTTGATATAAAAGACAAAGGCTGGCAATTTCTTTTCTTATTCTTTCTTTTCAAATCCTATTGGGCACGAGTCTCTCATTGAGCTCGCACTCTCAACTTTTGTAATAATGGGACGTTTTGGCTGTCAAAGATACTACACCGAACAAAACAAGCCCCCCATTCTCTAACCACTGAGCAATGGAACGGATGAGATCACTTGGACCGTGTTTGGCCATCCTAATACCGCAGAGAACGGCACAGAAGGGATAGGGGTAGCAGTATATTCACATGGTTGTCACAAAAACATCCCCTCATCCACATCTCAGTGGCGATAACGCAACGGGGTGAAATGAGGGGGAGGCCCGCGGGAGGGGTAATGATTATCATGTCGCTGCCGGGCGGTAATGAAACCACAGGACCCAGCAGAGTGGGAGACGGGGATGGCTCAGACAGGGGGCGTCTGCCCAGCGTCACTCACTCGGCATTGGCATCACTCAGCCCCACCCGCGCCCTCCTCCTACTCTTCCCTCCGCCTCCACCTCCTCTTCCTCCTCCCTGTCCATTTCCACCACAACAGATCTATTGGTAATGAGGCTCCACAGTGATGTCGAGAGCAAGAGAGAAAGGGAGGAGGGAGAGAGGGATGGACAGAGAGATAAACAGAGAAACAGAGAGATACAGGGGGAGATGGACAAAGAGAAAGGGATGAGGGACGATGAAGAACGAAAGATGGCCTGAGAGAGAGAGAGGGAGAGAGAGATACAAAGGGAGATAAAGAAAGAGGGGGGGAGAGAGAAAGAGAGTGGGGGCGGGTGGTTGTATGGAGCTGAACCAATGAATAAAAGGAAAAGGTCACAGCATGGAAGTGTGGGCAGTAGAGGTAGATCAAGAGCGAGAGAGAATGAGAGCGAGAAAGAGAGAGGGCTGAGTATCGCCACTGATTTCCATTAGATTAGATTCAATATCGATTCGGTTTTTGCTTGGATATGAAAGCAATGTTAAGAGAACTAATGCTGGAAACTGTACAAGGAACCCTTTAACATGGTGCAAGATAAAAAATATGAATGTTAACATTAAGAATTGACCCCAAAGTTAAATGACTGTACTTTTTATTTACAATGATCAACACACTACAACAGTCAACACAATATAGTGCAAGTTAAGGAACCAAAGGCTGGCCATGCGAGACTAATTGCATTAAAGCTTCAGGCATCCATGGGAAAAGGAAAATATTATTTCATTCAAGATTTATTTGTATGCTTTATTCTGGACAGTGAGATAGACAGGAAGGTATGGAAGAGAGAGAGGGGAGGACATGCAGCAAAGAACCACGGGCAGGAATCGAACCCAGGTCGCTGAAGTAAAGACTAAGCCTTAATGGTACGCGCTGTACCTGGTGAGCCACCATGGCACACCCAAAAGTCAAATATGAAAAGATAGATCTTTGTGCCTTGTAGCGATCTGTGGTCCTATGCTACACATCATTCACTCTCTTCTATAGCCCACTGTTTTGTCTCTCTTCACTGCCCTGTCCATAAAGGCACAAAAAGCACAGGAAAAAAAGATCTCCCGCCCTTTCTCTCTCTCTCACTTTCTCTCTCCATCTCTCTCAAAGAATGAATAAACAATGCACAAGCATGCTCACAAGTAACTGGCACAGTCAGTGGGGCTGTAGTTCTGTATGCAAATGAAACAGTTTAAAATATACTCTACTCTCTGCCCTATTAAATCCTAATTAGAAATTACAGAGTCAGCTGCTGCTACATGGATCACCTCAACGGCCCCTGAAATGCATCCAAACATGACCAACACAATTTCCCCCATAGCTCACTTCTTCTCCCTTCTTCTGTTCCGTTTCACATGAGTTCCCACTAATGGAGCAGGCCTACAAGCAAAACAACAACCAGCCGAATCTTTCAGATTGCTTACATCTTTATAGACGTTGGTGAGTGCAAGATCACGTCATTTTATATCCTTGCCATTAAAAAAGGGAACAATGGTTAGTCAATCAGTCAGTCAACACATTTGGAGCTTAATCGATGCCTAACAAACCCTCTCCTTTAAGCCTCAATGAATAAAATGTATATTCGATTGATTATTTAAAAAGGGATTGTTCCTGAAAAGTAATTACAAATAATACATAAACGTTGCCTTGTTAATATGACTCATAATAAGTCACTTGTGAATTATAATTTAAACCCATTTTACATTATAGTGGACATGTATTCATTTTCAACTGTCAAAAACCAAAATGACTGACTATTTTTATCTTTAGATACATCATAGGATAGTTGATTATTGAGTGGATCTGTCCTTCGAAGTTAACAAATACACACACACACACTCCTTACAAAAATGATCAATGTGGAAAACACATTAATAACAGAAAAACCAACAACATCACAGTTAATCCTTCTGACTGAGGACAGCCAATGAAATGTTCTCAAATGTCTACCGTCGTAACAAGGCAGACAGCAATGGATTGTTCCCAGACCCAGAGTTTGCATGAAATGAAAAAATGTATGAGATATAGTTTGCATAAATATATAAATACAAGTCAACAAGAGAGGGGGTTCAGTGTCGATCAACAGTTTTAACTACTGTTTTCACAGCAGTTACAATTACAGAAAGAATGTGACCATTGGACCTGCTAGTGGATTATTGAACCAAATTAACACCTCATGAGGTGTTAATTGTGATCACACACAGGGGGGCAATGGGGTGTTAATAAGGTCTGTGTAAAACAATGGCGCTCTTGAACAGGCCTTAAAGCCTCTTGATGGGTTATGTACTGCTACAGCTGGATTTATTTGCAAAAACCAAGCAAGGTCATTAGTTCAATTGTTTTCGAAAACCCATTCCACAAACGGTTTTAAAACGGAAGCGTCTGTACAGAGGCCGGGCCATAGCAAGTGGTGTTCAATGGATAGAGTTCAAAGGGTAATTGGCCCCTTGTTTTTGGGCCTTGAGTGCATGTGTGTGGCAGTATCAGTGTGTCAATAAGTAAGCATGTGTGTGTATGTGTGTGTGGATGTGTGCTTGCTTGCGTGCATGTGTGTGCGCGCATATGTGTGTGTGTGTGTGTGTGTGTGTGTGTGTGTGTGTGTGTGTGTGTGTGTGTGTGTGTGTGTGTGTGTGTGTGTGTGTGTGTGTGTGTGTGAGAAAGACAATGAGAGTCAGTGTGTCTTGTGCTTGTATCTGTGTCTGCGTCTGTGTCTGCGTGTCATGTCCTTGTATTTGTGTGTTTGTGTCTTTTACTTTTTTCTGTGCAACTGGCAATTGGATAAATACGGGGGGACATGGAGGTCAGTGGTGCCACTGAGGGAATGATATCCTCTGCCACCCAGTCGATAAGGATTAGGCTCCCCCCTTGAAAAACAGCTCCTCCTGCAACCACCTCGTTACTTGTACTGGAATGGGGAACTATTAGAGACCAAAGAAAACAACAACCAAAGATAAAGCCTTACAAAACATCTCTATATTCAAGCGATATCACACGAGTTATGTTATACTGAATATCAGCACAGCTGTGATTCGGTCGTAGGTACAAGGCCGCAGGCCGACTCAATAATCACAGCCGTTCTGATATTCAGTATAACAGCACGACCTCAAGTGTGATATGGCTTTTATACAACAGTTCTACAAGTGCCATTTATTAGTTCACAGTAATAAGCGAAAACAGATACTGATCTATTTGTTTATTTAATCATTCATTTGGCTTTTCCAACAGAAACATTTTCCTGCACACTAGCTTGCTACGTTGTGTAGGTCTACACATTACTGCAGGCCAGCTACTTTGTATCATGCACATTTATCTGTATGGTTTCCATTTATTGTGCAACCAGTGAAATAAGAGTCTGTTCACAGTCGCTTTGATGACAAGTGTGATTCCAATGAGTTAACGGCCTGGATTGTTAATGTAATTAATGGTTATTACAAAAACCTGTAAAACGAAGTGATACATGTATAGTAAAAAATTTGATTGGACTCATGGAATGCCTCTTGTCCAATCCAATGACTTGGTCAGAACTAATGGTTGAATAAGACAGGCTTTTATGCTGACGATCTAATGATGATGCAATCCAACATCCTTAATTTTAAACAGCCATTTAAAATGGACGGCTTTCTCCCCCACCGTGCTGTTACAAATACGTCGCAATCAACGTACTTAGACAAATAGCGAGTGTACAAGCGTTCAGTCGGCCCGACAATGAAATTAGGGTGAGCGCTGCGAGATAAGTGGTAATAGGTTGAGCACTACTGAGCTTTTGTTAAAGTGTGTGCCGACAGGTAAAACACACACACACACACACACACACACACACACACACACACACACACACACACACACACACACACACACACACACACACACAGGGTGTTAAACCCAATGTGGTCTCTTATCAACCCTTCACTCCAAGCCCATCCACGCCGCCTCACTCAGGTTGACTAATTAGTAAAATGTGGCTGCAGAATGTCAGTGATTTGATGCACAGAGATACGCTTGTGAGTCTGCTGTGTGGATGGAGGAGGGGGCATGAGGGGGGGGGGGGGGGACCTCTGAGTGGGTGGGTGGGTATTTAATGGCGAGAGAGAGAGAGATTGAAGTAGATAACAAACGACAAACGTGGGAGAGTGGTAAGCAAAACGTTAGCACACAACAGAATCATCTGAAGGAAAACAATGGCGGCGGCGACGACGACCCCCCCCCCCCCCCCCCCCGACTGACTTCATGAAGGAACAGCACGTCCCCCTTATAGCAGCGGATCTTAGACGTCATCACAGACACAATGTGAACATGAGAATTATTTTCCTTTTTTGAATTATGCCGTGAACAAAATAAACGGTGTTACACAGGAATAATAATGTGTTTTATTTGGGCTTTTCATTCAAGCAATCTCAAAGTGCTCTACAGTGCTCAAACAGAAGGTGTTACGTATAGATCCCTTTTGGAAGAAAAATAAAACACCTGTGGAGCAGGCAGCTATCTGAAACCAGAGGTCACGCAGCCCTTCGTCTTTATAACCATCTCCCAGTTTTTTCAGACTATAAATGGCTGTGCTGTGAGTTAGGCAGGTCTGTACTCCCTTATGGGTCTCTGGCCGTTACATTAACAAGTCTCTCCGACAGGGAATTCTGCAGAGAGGAGGAGGAGGAGGAGGAGGGCCAGAGGGATGAGCAGCCCGCCCTCCGTAATTGGCAGACACTATCCTCTCTCCAACCTTCCCTGCCATGTCAATGACTAGTCCATATACTGTACAGCGTTGAGACACTGCACCACATACGGAAGTCCCAACACTGGCTGCACATCATTATATCACAAGAGGGAAAGAAGGAAAGAAAGAAAGAATGAAAGACCGAGAGAGGGAGAGAGAAAGAACGAACGCAAGAACGAAATAAAAGTGAGAGCCAAAAGAGCGAAATAAAGAAATAACAAAAGGAAAGGAACAAAGAAAAATGGAAAAGGCCTTGGAATCCTCAGTGAGTGGAAGAATATTTAATATTGAGAAATGAGAGCCTTGGGGCTCTCAATGCACAGAACACAGACATATAGAGCAGATGTGGTTGGTATTTGTTCGGGAAATGTCAATATTTACAACAGTAGAGGTGATATCAGTTGAGAGCAGAGCAAACTCTTGCTTTTGTTGGAGCCATGGTCTCATGGATAGAAATAGGGCAGTTTCTTATATTATGGTATGTTTTATTACATTGGCTATGAAGGCCTCCTCATGGGCATGGTCCTGCAAGTAACATACATTCATAGGATAAGATAAGATAAACTTTATAAATTCACTTGTTACAGCAGCTCAAGAGTTAAAACGATGCCACATATCAATATGTGGCATTGTATTTACCGCAATAATGATGCACATGATAGAGTCTGTCTTAGATAATAACACCAATCCTCATCATATAAGCTATCACAAATTGACTCATCATAATCATAATTTTGCCTATCCAAAGTGATTGTTGAAGAAAACGTCAGTCCGACATGCGAGACAAACATTGTAATATGTCGTATGAAAGCATGGCCATTGGAAGATACACAGGACAACTTTAGTTCAACAACAGGATCCAAAAATCCGCTGTCAAATGAATCATTGAAATCCTTTTGGGACTCCCGTTTTATTTTTGCGACAGAAGATAATATCAATCAAGCATTTGAACGTTTGTTCTCCTGTTGCACTGCTGGGAAATGAACGTGGCAGCGGGAATCGAAGTGTAAATTACATCTGTTGAAGGATTCATGTGTGACGCTATAACTCCTGCAGACATGTCTCCGTTCAACGATGAAAACACAGGTGTGAGCCACGCATGGAGAAGCTGAAGCCCCCGCGGATGAGGTACACCACTACCACCAGCATCTGTTAGTCCTCTGGCTAAACCTCATATTCCATTATATTCCCTCTGATTCATCTCTGCAACAAGTAATAAGAACTTCAAACGCGGTTCATCTCTTTTGGACGAAGGCGTATGACGGACAAAAATAAACCATCAAACACAACATAATCCAATCATTGATGTCGTACCACAAAAGTTACATCGGCATCCGCCCAAACACTACTATTTAGTAACTTAGCTTAGACGCTTTTATCCCAAACGACTTCCAGTGCCATTAATACATGCCATTAATGAGTGGGTAGGGGATGAGGCATCTTGTTCGAGAATGCTATGGCTAGACTGCGGACATTGAGGTCGGAACCCAGAATATTTCGGCTGGGAGTCAAACACCCAAACCGCGCGACTATCCTCCTGTACTTTCCCAAATACGGTTTCCATATGTCAAAACACACGATACAGTTGTTTTTTATCCAAAGAGTCTTACACAATGCTGTGTGCGCAATACATTCTTAGCACACTGGGAAACAAACCCCCTCACCCTGGCAGCTGTTACTGCCCAGCGCTCCGCCAGTTGAGCAAGCACAGGAGGACCAGAAAGAACAACATTTACCAGAGGCTATAATAAACCCATTCCACAGGGAGCTCAGACTGGTGCTGCATGGAGATTGACGTCTGACGTCTGCGCGTGAGCGCTCCAGATGCAGTGAGTTACTGCGGAGTCCGAGAGAGGTCCCCGGGGGTTGGGAAGTAAAACGTCCGGCCATCCCTCCTCCATGCCAGCAAAATGGGTTACGATGATGCAGACGAAGCGCACCTTTCACAGCGTGTGTCGTTCATCGAGGAGCAAGGTTTGTTTCAGGTTGATTGGTTTTTGTCCTTTGCTGGACTGTAAGACTGTAAGAGTGGTGGTGAGCATATATGTTGTAGGACTTGAGTTATTGTACTCGCTATAGTCGCTAGGTTGTGATTTAGGTTGTGGTTGTGAAGTGGGGGAGTTGGGTGGGCTATTGAGGGTTATTTATGAACGAAAAAGTAATCATGCGTACGACAGCCAAGGGCAGCCAAGAAATCAAAAGGGGTGTAAAAGACCAAAAAAAAAAAAAACTATTGCAGGAAACAAACAACCAAGAGTCTCTCTAAGATTCTTGAGTCTCAGTATCTGAGTTATACAATCCAGGCACAACAAAGACGTCATTTCAACAGACAACAAAGGCAGATTTGCCATCTCTTTAATATGCTTCAGTGCTGCATACAAAACAACTTTCCAACAAGTGCAAATGAATTCAACAAGTCTACAAATGACAGCCTGATTTCCATTAAGCAGCACTACTACCAAATGTTTGTTTTACAAGAGCAGTTATCCATTTAGAACTGTGCAGTAAACAGCACTGATAATACCAAGAAGCTATTGTTTATTTCAAAAGGGCTTGCTGGGAGCGCATTTTATAAGCCCACGCCTCAATTGGGAAGGGGGGGGGGGGGGGGGGGGGGGTGATATACAATCTTTACACTAAAACTAATCTGTGTATAAAACAACATTTGCTGAGTCATGCTAAGAAGGCAGACCACCGGTATCTTTATGGCGTGTGAACCAACGTTAATCAAGAACACAATCACGTCGCCTTGATGCTCTCCTTCATAAAAATACACCACAAAAAAAATAAAGTCAATGAATGCACGCTACTACACGAGAGGACCGTGTGGACTGGAAAGCAAGATAGCAGGCTACACATTCAAGAACAAAACATACCATGATGTCACAACCGCCAGAGGGTACGCCCACAAAACTCATCTGGGCTGTTAGTCGAAATTGGTGGCGCATTATAGTAAGAAAATTGCAGCAAATTATAGGGGGGGAAAGGGGAGGAGGGCTGTCCCACCACACTTGACAACCCCCTGATAAACAGCGCCACCGATACACGTGTTTTTGTTTGCGTTGCCGTGAGACGAGATGCCTTTCATTCTTTTTTTCCTCATACATAAACCCTGATGGCTGCTTTGCTTCAAGGATCCCACGAGGAGCCAAGATAGGCTAATCTTGTAACCACAGGGTCTGGTGGACATGGGCGGGATGGGGGACAGAGGGACAGCCAATCAGGAGGGGAAGTGTTGGGGTGGGGGAGTGGTGGGGATCTGCCGAATCCGCCATAGGGAGGAAGGGCGGAGCCTCAAAGCCGTCCATCTCTGATTGACAGCTCCGCAGGGAGCTGTCTGAGCACGGGTCCCTTCGACCCGTGCTCAGACCCCTGGAGCCATCCCCACCCAAACCTAACTGCACAAAATGAAACGAAGAAATTACAGAATAAAGGAAAAGGTATTTGTGTGGCTGTGTTTCCCTTCCGGTAAGCAACCGCTGTTAAAACGTGAACCTCAGTAGTTACTGCGCTCTCTGCGGTAACAGAGAAAACGGGCTACTCCGGCGGTGCTCACGACAGGTGATGTCATCCGCCTGGCGGTTGGATCTATTGGTTACTCTTGGAAAACTGCACCACAGCACCCAAAATTGAGCGGGTGCTCAGGGCATTTTGCCCCTTAAATGAGCTCGCCCGTGAAATATAGGGTACACTTCTGTATTTTAGAAGTCACTGAATGTTGGTCCGTCATGCAACATACTAGAAATGAATACGTGTTTCCCAAAATGTTATCAAATTGCCCGGGAAAGTGTACAAAATGCCCCCCGAAGTGTTTAAAAGGGAATTTCCCACCCCGCTGCATCTAACCAGTTGTCTAACCAGTTGTCTCAGACAACAAAAAGGACCAATCAAGCGATAGCGAAAGACAACAATTGCAGACACGTATTGGAGAGAAGAAGAAGAAGGAGCTAACACAGCTATCACCTCACCTCAACCTCTCCTCCTCCGTCTTCCGCAGCCTCATGTCCCGCTGCACCACCTTCAGCACGTGCTCCGCCTCCTCATCCGTAAGCCCCGACAGGTCCAACTTACGGCCCATCCCTCCTGGCCTCGCCACGGCGACCGGCGGATGCTGCAGCAGCTCCAAGGCTGGAGGAGGAGGAGGAGGAAGAGGAGGCACGAGCAGCCCTGGAGAGAAAGAGAGAGATACGAGAAAGATTGAGTGTGTGTGTGTGTGTGTGTGTGTGTGTGTGTGTGTGTGTGTGTGTGTGTGTGTGTGTGTGTGTGTGTGTGTGTGTGTGTGTGTGTGTGTGTGTGTGTGTGTGTGTGTGTGTGTGTGTGTGTGTGTGAATGGGAGAGGAGCGTGAAGGAAAGGGGTCCATTCACTAATAGACCAGTGTTTGTGTACAGTGGTTGTAGAGTGCGATGCCGATGACTCACACAACCTATAATTGGGCCAATAATTGTCATCAACAGAGCTCTACAGTCTGCTCTCTCATCTCATCCTACATCGTTCCGGGGGAGTTTCACTGATCTCTTGCCACTCACAACACGTCATACTCATCCCTGCCATAACGTTTTGAATGATAAAAGCCATTGAATTTCGTGGATGTACCAATTGAATAGGAGTAATGACTCATATTTTGAATATCTGCAACTTAAATTTTTGAACATTAAACATTAAAAATATATATTTTTATTTCAAATAGGTTAATTTCTAACAAATAAATTCAGATGACCCTGTTTTCCAAGTATAATATTTAAACTGTATGACTGTAGGCATTTACATTTACGAAATCCAATTGCTTTTAAATTTCAAAACATTATGGCAGTGCTTCAAAATAAGTATAACTTATCTGGTTTCGAGTACTGATTGTTAACACTGACCAAGCGGCATTTTCAAAGTGAAGTACAACAGCAGGTGGTGAACACACTTTTGATATGAATCCCGAACAGCATTCTTTTTTTCACTACAAATTCTCACTCATATCTCAATGGATTAATATTCTTGCTGCTACTTCTCTGCTGCTGGCAGAGAAAGCTGACCTTTCCTGCTGAGGAAACACACTTAATGATGCAAACCATGCTTAGAGAAGCACTGGCTGGTTGGCCATCTTTTTTTCTCTCTTGCCTTTGACTATAGCGAGGTGGTGATCGCAGCGCTAATGCATAGCATGTACTGTATAGCCAATTGGGACTGTAATTAGTCAGAGCATCTTTTTATAGCCAGACAAAGTCAAGGACAGGAACACAATGGTGTGTGTGTGTATAGTGCAATAGTGTGTGTGTGTGTGTGTGTGTGTGTGTGTGTGTGTGTGTGTGTGTGTGTGTGTGTGTGTGTGTGTGTGTGTGTGTGTGTGTGTGTGTGTGTGTGTGTGTGTGTGTGTGTCTAATACAGATCTATTAGGTGACTCATATAGGTCTGGGGACAGTGGCTGTTGCAGTTCACAGAAGGGATGTTCTTCTGTTCTGATATAGGCCTACTGTCCATCACAAACACAAATTTGTTAATCTATTCAGGAAATGTTTAATCTATTAATTATTTTAAATGTTCATCTCTGCTTCTGTCACCGGTTTCCTGGTTCACCTGACAAAAGGGGGAATGGCCTCAATAGACCACTCAGACACCTGAAGAGGAATGTTGGGCCATACCAAGTCTAAGAGGGGAGTGTTTAACCTTTTATAGCCTTTATGGCCCATGTCTATGTTTGTGGCTATACCGTAATTTACAGGCCTCCCCTTTATGTTTGTGTTGGTTTGGCCTCTGGGTATTAATAAACTGTGTTTCAGTTTCAAGGCTTTTTGTCTGTGAAGCCATGAGAGCATCTCAGGTATATGAATTCTAGAATTAACCAATTGTAGACATGGGAATGGACAGGATTAACAAGTGCAGGAAGTGATTTTGAAAGGAATCAAAATTGGCACGGTGACCATGTAACACGACAAGAGCGACATCCTCAGAAGGAAAATGAAAGTCAATAATAAGAGCATGAGAGAACAACTTGAGGAACACGTTTGACATGTCAAACGAACACTGCGCATTCATCCACTACCACTTCATTGGCTCACATACGTAGCATGTCATGTAGCATTTGTGGCTGCTCGGGTCAGGGGCAAAAGTGGGTGGCCTCAGGACAAGAATGTATCTGAAGACTCCACAGGCCAGCAGCGGTCAGGCGCTAAATTAACTGCTTGTTTTAGACATAAATTGTACCAGACCTGCGTCATAGCCAGGGGGACCACGTGTGTGTGTGTGTGTGTGTGTGTGTGTGTGTGTGTGTGTGTGTGTGTGTGTGTGTGTGTGTGTGTGTGTGTGTGTGTGTGTGTGTGTGTGTGTGTGTGTGTGTGTGTGTGTGTGTGTGTGTGTGTGTGTGTGTGTGTGTGTGTCATCTGGCAACCAAATTTGGTCCCTGGTTCGATGCTCGATTTTGGTTATTGGCCAAGGATGGAGATGAACTTAGCAAGGCAGCTAACCCTAACTGGATATAAAGGAGAGGAATACACACGCAGCATTAGTGAAGCAACCAAAAAGGGCATTTCTTGCCATTTACATACGCATGCACATACACACCCACAAACACTCATGCACTCACAAGCATAAGTGTTACATCAGAACAGATGCTAATTGAAATCCAGATGAAGCTCTGACTCAGTCACTGTGCATGTGACACGCTGCAGGAAACCATGAGTCTTGAATGAGATGTGATTCATTGTTGGTGACTGATAGCAAAATTACAATACAATTATGTAAGGAGAAGAACATTAATAGAGCTCGCCATTAGTTATTGTTAATCTCACTTTAGTTTCTGCACAGGGATGAATGAAGTACCCATTCAGCTATCCATCAATCCATCCATCTATCTACCATCGATCTCACTCTATTCATCGTTGACCATTCAAACACTACAATGTTAAATAATTACTTAAGTGCAGATATAGAACCAGGACAGGAACACTAGAGGAATATATTTGCATATCAACAGGTGTACAGAAAGCAATTTGGTCTAACAAGACAAGGTTACTAGAAGAGCAACACTCCATCAAATGTGTTTCTCATGAATCCTTCCAGTTTGTGCATGGCTGAATAAGGATTTAGGAGTGGGTATGCCAAATAAAAAATGACTGTTTTGCATTCCCCTGGGTTAAATCCCAACATTGCACTTGCGATAATGAAGCACTCTCCTACACATTCAACAAAGCATGCATTGCTCAGAGATCAGAGAATGGAAGCTAAACGATGAAGAGATTTCAAGGAACCATGTTAGCAGTTTATTTTAAAGTTTCATTGTTCTACGTCTTAATGGCTTACATTGCATACAGAGCTAAATCATATTGTAAAAGGATAACACAATGCATGGAAATTATAGGGATGTTTTGTCAATAATCTTCCAATGCACCTATTTTTCTCACCAAGGTAGACTACACTTTCTCGCCTTTTTCCCCCCGTGACAAAATGAATTGCAATGTGCCTTTACACTTCTGCCATGTAGCGGTTAAGCTATTGTTGTGAGCTTGTTCGACATCAGCACTGTGAACTGTTACAGCCGCCCCTCTTGCTGTTTGACATCTATCGATAAAGATCTGCGCAATGCATCGCTAATAGCTGATCGAAATCAACGAAATGAGCTTTTATTTTGTAAGATGTGGAACACATGCGACCATATTTTTTTTAAACAAGACACGTCGGTGGAGGAAACGCACAGAGCAACCGGGCGGACACCTGTACCGTGTGGTCCAGTGACCATAATATCCACGACTCGCCATCCCAAGCCTTTTGTCTCTTGCATTATGAACGAATGAAAAAACATTTTTGTTATGGATATGAAAAGTTAAATGTTGAAATCACTTACAGAGGATCAGTTGACACTGGATGACCGCCAGTTATGCTGCAGTCTCGTGGATTAACGCAATCCCCCCCAAAATAAACACAAGCAGGGCAGATGATGCGCTGGCTATGGAGCGCAAACTTCCTTGAACACCTGTCTGTCTTTGCGTGACGCTCGCTGCTGTGTGCGTTTTTTTTTTTTCTCTCCCCCCTGTTATTTTCCCCTCAAAGCAAAGCAAAGCCCGGGCACCATTGAGTCACGAGGGTTGTATCACGGCCGAGGATGGCGCAACGGCAGCGAGGTGAGGGAATGAATAACTACTTTAGTTTTTCAACGTGTTTGCATGACACACAGACATTCTAGTTTTAACATGGTCACCAAAAAAACAAACACATCTGGACATATCCAAGCGTCATTGTACAGGGGTTCTCTTTGTTTCCCCTCCCCGGTACGTAGGCTACAATATGCAGCAAGGCTGTTGATCCCATTTTTTATTTATTTTTTATTCAATGTTTTTCAACCGGCACCTGAGTGAGCGTCGTACGGGACAGCCAATCACAGCGCTTCAAAATGACATTGCAACTCTGCTGGACACAGCCTGCTGTTGGCTGGCGCAGCGGCGGATGGCTGGTACCCTCCCCTCTCCTCTAGTCTGGTGGTTCATTCTTAAAGTCGTCCCTCTAGTAGGTATTACCCTGAGGCAAGGGATGGGGATCGGGGTGAATCGTTTAGGCGAAGAGGCTTGAGCCCTCGACACCCCGCTTTTTTTTAATCGAGTCAAATACAGCAGCATTCAAAATGGGAATGGATTGATTTCAATGTTAAACATGGTTTATGGAAGCGATTGCTTCTTTAGCCACAAAAGCACAATGTGAGTTATATTTGAAACAAGTGGTTGAAAGCCTGTGAGATGCGATTGCCAGGGGCAGGGCTTCATAATAACTTGACGTATGTAGGCTATGGGTCTGCATACGAGGAATCGAGCAATGCATTCAAGCAATTACCAGCAGCATGACCCATTCAGACACTGAAACAACTTCGGCTACTTGATGGTAATGATTTAATCGAATTCTTTGTTCACAAGTTCACATTTCTTTATTGCATTCACAAAGTATGCTTAAATGCGAAATATGATGTTGGTAAAGTAATAAGAGGGATTACTGATATATATTTTTCCCATATAGAAATATGCATTATTCCATAGTGACACACAAACAGTGACCAGGACAAGGCCTTAACTTAAATATTTACAACAAACACACAAAAACAAAGCCTTACTGTTGTTACTCAGCACTGTAACTCACAATGAGTTCAAATGTATTTCCAAATAATAAATAAACAAAACGTTAATCTGCTGACTAACCAACATTTTCATTTCATTTCAACAATGTCCCCTTACATGTACTTTGTAAATCCCAGCAGGAACTCAGTGGAGGTCCTTTCAGTGAAAGGTATTAACGAGAAGGGGGGAAACTGTGGCTCACACACGTCCACCACACAAAGACTTCTCATCATCCTTGGAATTAATACAACAATCCTCTTGTCACAAGCCCATATATCTGAAAGCTGAGGTAAAACATGTTTAAGCTTCCCCCTCTACCGAAACACTGATGTTTATGTATAAGTTATCCTGCTGAGTCACGTACAGTACAAATCTCGTATTGGAATTGGCAAATATTAATATATTCACTGACCATGGCCTATTGGGGAAAGAAATTGATGTATTTTGGCTAGATTGATGTTTCACATTTGTTGAAATGCTGAGATGTATTTGGCACTAGTAAAAACAAAATCCTTATTTCTCCTTATTTCTTATCTCTGTCCATTTGTTTTTTATAAAGACTTCCGGCATGGATTTGGAATTGTTTGTACTGCACTTTTGATTATATGCTTTGATTGTTGCCATTCTTGAATTGATTGCATTGAATTGTTCTTACCCTCATTTATAAGTCGCTGTGCAGTGGATAAAAACGTCTGCTGGAGCTAGATACCTATTGGTGAAAATATGTTATTGGCCCCTTTTTCATTATACAGCCAGCAGAGGGGTATGTCATTATGGACACACATGTGACTGACACACACACACACACACACACACACACACACACACACACACACACACACACACACACACACACACACACACACACACACACACACACACACACACACACACACACACACACACACACACACACACGTGTCTCTGTCATAAAGTAGCCATAGGTTCCTGTGGAGGACCTCGACTGGATTGCTAGTAGAGTGGGATTATTAGGCTGAATAAAGAGAGCAATGCACTCTGGTCGTCTATCCCTGTCACATGCGCCCCCCCCCCCCCCCCCCCCCCACCACCATCTGCAGTAGTAATGACGTTCTTGTGTGTGTACATGTGTGTGTGTGTGCATGTGTGCCTGCGTTGATCTATTAGTGTGTCTGTGCGTGTTAGTGTGTGTATGTGTTGGTGTGTGTGCGTGCATGTGTGTGTTTGTGTGGAAATAGATTTCACAGGTTGAAGTTTGGCATTCACGGCTCTGTGTTGTGTTATGAGCACAAACACTGAAGATGATCCTAGGCCAGAACAGTCCAGTTAACTAATTCGTCCTTTTCTTTACCATTAGCTTGTGAATTATATTAATTAATATGAATCATAATACTTAACAAATAATGAATGAATAATAATGTGTCTAACTCTCTGTTCCATGATTGGTGATGTTACTGTATTGTAAAGTATTCTTAATACATAAAGTGTGCTTAAGACAGATAGAGAGACAGAGAGGGGCGTTGCTTGCCAGTCTTCACTGAAGCAGTGCGACCAGCGTAAGGCTGTCTGTCTGTCTGTCTGTCTGTCTGTCTGTCGGGAATGCATATAACGTTACATCCGAAAATAAGATCTGTCAAAACAGTTTTTTTTTAATGCATATCAGCAATCTACATCGCACTGCAATCTCACTATTTACCCACCCCTCTGGAACTTGTGAGAGCACACAATGTTGTGTTTTAATGTGAAGAAGATCTCTTTGTCATTTATCATCAGACTTCACTCACATCATAGCTCATCTACACCGTTGATGGAAGAGGAACACACAACTCATTTCATCAAAGGAGTTGAGTAGAAGAAACAAAACATCATTTTCTTGTCTGTTGTTACTCTGACGGCACTTTGGGGAAGTTATACCTTCAAGTCCCAGTGGTAACCAATGGTGTGTGCATGTTTGTGTACAGTCAGTCAGTCAGTCAGTCAGTCAGTCAGTCAGTCAGTCAGAGTGAGAGTGAGAGACTTGCCAGTCATCAGTGAAGCAGTGCGACCAGCATAAGACTGTCTTAAAAAATTCCTAAGTTGTTTAGCCATACCATGCTGTCCCCTATGCAGTAGAATGAGCCACGATTAGCCCCATAAACCACATGGGGTTGAGCTGTAATGGGTCAGCAACTATAGGCCAGCCTGCATTTCTCCTCCTGGTAAGCCCCATGTATTATATGAGCAATACGCACATATGCTACATGCCTCACAATATATTAAAAGTCAGAGACACTACAGAATCCCTGACTCAAAATGTATAGGTTTTGGATTAGTAATTCCTGATGTGAAGTCAAATTTGAAGAGTGTGTGCATGCTCGTGTTCATGTGTTCAACCTCCCTGCTGATATGAGTATCGTATAGATATATTACTCTTCACTGCTTAGTCATTTAGCAGTGATACTTTGTGATTTTTATTTTTGTCTTTAAGGAGAGGGTTTGAGAGAGTGCATCTTGCTCAAGGATGCCTAGGCAGTTTGTGGACACACATTACGGAATGGAAGCCAGAACCTTTAGGACTGGGAGTCAAACACCCTAACCACTCCACTCTCCTGCCCACTAGTGTATCTATACCACTCTATGTTCTCTCTATAATCGCTTAACGCTCCTACACCATCTAAGAACAGTTGAGTTGTGTTTGCAGCTACAGGGGTGGTGCTGACACTGCCTACTCAGAATGACTAATTGCCGATGACCGGCCAGGGCGCCGTAGGAAATAACGCATCAACCAAAACACTAAACAAACACAGTGAGTCACTTGTTGCGTTGTTCTTTAGCAGTGGAAAAGAGAGAGAGAATGAAAGAAAGAACAGGGTTTTCTGTTCCAACTTTTGCATTTAATTTTATTGGTGCATCTTCAAATATCTTGAGTTGCTGGGACCTGTGGAAGGAAAGGAGCAGGGAAGCTATTTTCCCTGCTCCAGTCAATACACAAGCCCTCAGGCATGGTAATGAGTGAAAACAGGAGCAAGTGGAAAATTACACTCATAATTGCAAACAACTGTCTAACTCTAATGTTTTTCCTGGTCCACTGCACGTCACCCATTGTAACCATTACCTAATAACTGGCCCATGTAGACTCAGACAGTTCCAACGTTTTTCTTATTTTGCTTCATGAAACACTACACAGACCACAGGCAGATCTTTAAACAGTCAATGGTGCCTCCAGAATAAACTCTTACCACATATTTTATGATGTATTATATTATATAACACTATCCTACTCTACCATTCTGTCTAAACAGCCTCCATACACTGTTGCTGTAGGAGCTACTGACCTATAATATCTTATGTTACCCATTAAAAAAAAAACCTTGGCCACACTGACCAATACATCATATGGCACTTAATTAAACGTGAGCCCCTTAATAATATGGAATAATTCCTTTCCCCGCATTGCATTGAGGAACCACAACATGTGCCCAGCATTGGCAGCGTCTCCTTCCACACTCTATCCAGAGCAAAGCTAGGCTCCCGTATTGCGGATTTCACAATTCTGGGAGAGTGAGAGGCAATTTGACAAGCACTCCACTCTCCGGTTCTCTTGCCAATAGCGGCCGGCCCCTTCCCGCAGCTGTTCGGGCGGATTCGTTTTCTTATTGGCTGTACGGATCACTACAACATTTGAACGATGGCCCTTTTCATCCAACAGCCAATAGAACTTCCACTAGCTAATTATTTAAAGCTGGATGGATGGATGGGATACGAAATATTAAATATATATGAATATTAACAGCACTTCTATCGACATATATAAAATACAAGGGATTAGCATGAATCCATGGGATGTAGCTGGATTAATGAATCCTTCCAGGGTTCAGGGCTAGTATGATTCTATGAGCTTTATACCAATCCACACTTCCTAATTAGAGATCAGATGAAATTATCTTGTAATTGTAAGTAAACGCACTAATGAGGTTTAAGTTAATTGCAGGGTTGAAATGATAATATGAATCATCGTAGAAGATGAAAGTTGTCTAGTACAGTCTACAGACACCTTCTCTGCAATTAAATCTACATGTGTTAAACCATGTGGCTATAATGCTCCAGCAAAGGGAAAGACAACGAATATTTGCAATACTTTGAACCATGGGGGGATGGGGAACAGACATTGTGTTCCTATTGATAAATGTCTGGGAACGTCAGTTTGACGTTGAATGCAAAGGACAGTGAAGGGCTGCAAATGCAATGAAAACACTGCAGGAAACACCGCTGTTAACATGCATTATGACGAGGGTACGACAAGGCAAACCGCAGAGGCACTTTACATGTGACACAGGAACTAGGAATACACACATCCACTCCTTTCATCAGTAGTAATAAAATATACTGTACCTGCTGTATTTGATTGATGGAAATAAGAAATCCACCATAAATACAAGACAGACAGACAAATGGCATGTATTGCATTCATATTAGGAATTGTGCGTGAATGTTTTCGAAAGGGTGTTTATTTCAGAAGATGAGTTGTGAAGAGTGTCTGACTGTGCAGCGCACATCTGGGTAGTCAAACCCGCTCACACACCTTGTCTTCCATCCAAGGAGACATCGCTGGCTCCCTTTCCACTCCACAAAGGCTTCAACGCTCGATGACATTGTTTGCATCCAACTCCTTGCTGCCATGGTAACGGGGACAGGAAGAGGGCCATGTTATAAATGAGAGAATGGGCGAGGCCGTGACCCGCGCTATGCTCTCCTGTTGTCACTCGCTCAGACAGCCACACTCTGACACTTGGTGATGTGACTGTCTGAATGGTTATTCAGGACAATTAGGCACATGGATTTTTTGTGTGTGTGTGTGTGTGTGTGTGTGTGTGTGTGTGTGTGTGTGTGTGTGTGTGTGTGTGTGTGTGTGTGTGTGTGTGTGTGTGTGTGTGTGTGTGTGTGTGTGTGTGTGTGTGTGTGTGTCATTGATTCAGCTGTGTAGATCATGACGTAAAACGAGTATGTGGTATGGGTAATAATTTTCCAGAATAGGTTATGAAATTGTGAAGTTTTTATAGATTTCTTTGTACCCATAAAATCTAAGGATAACTACATCTGGGGATGCACGTCATCATTCCATTTGTATGATTTAAATTCAAGACTATGTATTCGCTGTGATTATGCACAGGCCTTAAGAGCATTGAAAGCTCTTCATTCTGGGAATAACACCGGTAACATTATCAGTGGTGGTAATTGACAATTATATATTTAAGATTCAGTTGGAATCTTAATGAATGCTCGCCAAGTTCAAGCACGTTAAATGCTAAATAAGTCGAGGCCTGGCATAAAAGGAGAATTCAAATGCAAGTCTCTCCCCGTTTGATGACAAAGCAATTGCAGCTTGCATGTTTCTGTTGTCCCTGATCTCTGCTGTCCTTGTGTCCCACACTTATTTCCACCTGAGAGGCTTAAGAGTAAACATGCCTGCATCGCTCCCTCTCACACACTCCAATAAGCCGTTACCAAAAGCGCTCTCTTTGGAGAAAAGGAATGGCAAAGCTCTTACGGTAATGATTCGAAATCAGATCCAGTGAGAGTTTGTGGTCATAAACCCAGGCGCTAAAGTGGTGAGAGAGGCATGGCATTGTCTTCACATTGGGCTTTTAACTGCACCCTGCACGGCAACCCTTGTCCATCCATTTATATGGTTGTTATTGTTAATAATAGTAATAATCCTCATAATCGTCACCAGAAGATGATTATGAGGATTTAAAGATTGTTTCTATGACAAAGGCTAATATACATATATTCCAATACACCGATTTAAAAATGCACATCTATATGCATATACAGCACATACACATACATGCATACTTAACTGAATAATCTGTTCGTTCACACACACACACACACACACACACACACACACACACACACACACACACACACACACACACACACACACACACACACACACACACACACACACACACACACACACACACACACACACACACACACACGTTATTTCAGTGTTTAGCATGAGAATCAGTGCCTTTTACTTTACTTTTATTTAGAGTCAAAGACCTAACAAGAAAAATTGCTTGCATGGCTGCATGGAGTTCCAGCTGAATACGCTTATATTATAAATGAGTCATTCGGGAAGTCAACCTCTAAAATGTAAGCATTTCTATTCCAAAATACGCATCATTTGAATAATCTTGTTATCAGCTTGAAAGCCACATAACCCATATTGTGGATGGAAAGATTACCTGTAACATCCCCTGTTTTCTCTAATGCACTACAATTCAGCCAACCTGCTTTCTCCCTCTCTCTATCACACTCCCCCTTGTTCCCCTCCCTCTCTTAATCCAATCCAAATCCATTATGCATTGGTGTGAATGCATGAATTCATGATTGTAAACAACATGGACATATATTTAAAGGTGTATATAGAACTAGACATGTCGTCATGTGCATTTTCTAAAGAAAATGCGTGTGGTTGCATGAGCCAACTCGTCGTATACGCAATGTTCCGTGAGTATGCTAACATGCTAATGCTAGCAATGCTAATGAGTGAGCACACCATGTTTCAAGTCCCTGGGCCACTTTGAAGCAGACTTGTGATTGCTTGAATAATGAGGCTTTGATTGTGAGTTATAGCGTCCCCTGTTGTCAAAGCGTTATTTTACATTTTGGAGACCTGCTTACGCGTAGTTTCTATATGCATACAGACTTTGACAACTGAGTTGTTCACCTTCGGAATGGTTGAAGACAGTGTTTTTTCCCCCATTTACTTATTAAAAAAATAGCTCGATGAGCACCTGCACCAGTGGTAATTAGAAATTGACACTGACGTCATTTTTTGAGCTATGGATGAAAACCTTCCACATTACCTAAGGGGATGTCATTGATGGGCCCACCAAGTTTTAGATCCCTGGGCTACTCTGAAGCTGACTTGTGAATGATTGCTGACTTGTGAATGGAGGCTCATTTGCATAATCTTATTTGCGCATTTTTAACAATTGTCATGTTGCCATTTTGAACAGAACCAAAAAATAAGAAATTACTTACGGTCGGGCATGATTAAGCAGCATGTATACCAAATTGGGGCCGTTTGGGTTAACAGTTTAAGATTCTTTCAAGGTTTTCCAAAACTTTCAAGCTACAGCTAAATCTGTCCAGACGGACCTTATGGGTCCTTGATGAGGTTCAAAAGGTTTAACATGTCAAATAAGGCCCAGATACCAAGTTTCAGAAATGTTCATCAAACGGGGTGGAGGGCGTGGCGTTTAGGTTTGCTCATGAGTTATAGCGCCCCCTGTGGTCACAGCGGCCGCAAACTTTTTGGAGACCACCTTACTTCCGGTTTACATATGTGTATTTCATTTGATAACTCCCAGGTGTTAAGGTTTGGAGTGGTTGATTGAAGCGATTTTGCCCCGTTCACTTTCCATATTCAATAATAATACAAAAAGTATTTAAAATAAGTGTACAATGTTTGGTCTATAAAAGACGTGGACTGCACTGATATGCCCGACTTTTTGGTAGTGGTTTGGTGTGGATCACATAAAAACTGAAGGAGGAGATAATAGAAGATTAACCCAGTTCGCAACATTGATAATACGGCAAATGCAAGTGCTATAATCAGTGGGCCATAGGCTCATAGGAAATGTATTTACATGGACATCTTTGAGATTTCTACTTTAAAACACAAGACGCAAAATAAGCAATGAAGCACCTCTTTCTCTGTTGCAGATGGACATCACAAGAGCACATAGAATGTCACCATTACCTAGTGGTAGTCACTGAGCACAATATGTGTGCTAACACTTGTGGTTTGAGCAGACGATTGCAGTATTAGAAAGAATTTTCTTTGAGCTAGGGTGCGGGTTAGGGTTGTTAAGGTTCACTCTGGGCTTGTTATTGATGTTGAAATATCTTCCCATTATATATGACATTGAAGTGGGTCATTCTAAGTCTAACTCTGAACAAAACCAGACACGCAGACAAAGAATGGAACCAAGAGGCAAAATTGCTTTGTTTGTGCAATATATTTTGGCCAAACATGGCTGTGTGTTTTATCTGAGCTACTCATTCTGGGTTCTCAGTCAAGCAAAGCGCATTGGGTTATTCAATAACACTTTTCACAGTTTCACACAGCCTTCTCTCTTCTGTGACTCCTGGTCACAGAAGCCGCATTCCCTCCACCAATACGAGCGTGGGAGCGTCCTCCCAGACCTCTGCACCGGCGAACTCAAGAAAAAACATCATTTACAATCACCATCCATCAGAGGGAGGGGTTTCTCAAACCTCAAGAGGATGAAGGACCATGATTTACTCCTTCTGTTCAATTTGTGAGTCACAAAGTCCATTGTCGTAAAGAGACCATTTCAGATTCGGTCTGTTAAGCGGCACTGAACGCATGGTAGGGGGAACGGATGTGAATCAAAAAGAATGTGCTTGTTTTTCTTATCGTATTCCCTCTACTGGGAACACAAGACCCGCGATTTAAAGAGAAATATTGACTTGCTCACCGCAGCTCATGTTTATAGCCATACCAGGAGACGATTCCTCTGCGAAGAGCCAAAAGCCTCGGGCTTCAAAGACGTTGCTTTCTTTACTTCTACACTCACCCAATCTTTCCATCTTCTAATACACCTTCACACAGGGTACCCATTCATCCACTCGAGACCGCCGCCACACCCCTCAAGAGATTTGTGTGTTATGCCTTACAGACCAAACAGAGGAATGCTATGCAGCCCACATGCATCTGAATCCACTGACCAAAAAAAAATAATGCTAACACAAGCATTTCAAAGACAGTGAAATATAGATTTTAGAGAAAGGGGACACAAAGTTTACTCTCTCGATTGATGGAGCTTAGTTTCAAAGCAAATACCAACAAATACCAACTGGGTGATTTCATGAATCTGTAAAGGTTAACCCGAGTTTAGGACAGACTTTCCAGTTCGCTTGACGTTGAGTGTACAGGCTTGGAAACGGAACAGCCGGTTTGGGACTGCCGTTGTGTATTCTACCACAGACCGTGGAAGAGAAATGACATGTCATTTTGAAAGGTTTACTCAAAGGTGTTTGCTTTTAGAGCTGCGCTGAGGTGTAATCAGGTGTGTGTGTGTGTACACGTTGACGTTACACGGCACAAAGTGGCGGTTCTGTCTACAAAGGGCCTGTGCACAGCGGCCGAGAGAATATACAAACGCAGTAGCGGGCCTTTGGTTTGTCAACACAGATGGAACATTCCGTAGGTATCCCCCTGCACGCACGCACGCACGCACGCACGCACGCACGCACGCACGCACGCACGCACACACACACACACACACACACACACACACACACACACACACACACACACACACACACACACACACACACACACACACACACACACACACACACACACACACACACACACACACACACAAATCTGACAGCAGCCACAATGCTGGCATGAGTGGAAAACTGCCTCCACACCGCATGCTGGTTGGCGGTGGGGGTTGCGAAGGGGGTGGGTTTAATTTCCTCGCCCCCCCACTTCAGATGTCTGACATGTTTCTGCGGGACCACAGGCCACAGACTGGCGCAGAGCGCGGGCTTGTGGTGGAGCTGTTTGTCTGCGCACAGAGCTGGCATGCCCTGCCGTTTCCCTGCATCTGGTCCCTATTAGTCCAGAGAGAGAGAGGGAGAGGGGCGGGGGGGGGGGGGGGGGGGGGGGGGGACAGAAAGCAAGAGTATAAAGCAGGGCACCCAGAGGGGCTGGGAGCATTGCCGTGGCTCTCTGGGATCTTAGCCATCATCATCCTCATCATTATGGGACTGAGCGTGTGGATTTGCGTGCTCTACAGTCTACTACATGCTGGCGTTCTGTCGCAGACCCTCCACTGCCCACCTGGGTCGAACCAGGGCTGCGTCCGGGGCCTGATCACCAACGACGCGGATGAACAGGTAAGAGGTGCATTTTAAAGACAGTGTTAAGACACATTTACTGCAAGTCTTTTATTCATTCATTGTATTGTTGGCTGAGGTAGAGATGGTATGAGAGGGGGAACCACTTTGAGCTAGGACATTTTGTGCCGACTTATCTGGCTTCTGTTCTGTGTTAGGAGGAAAGATAGACAAGGTGTACTTTATTACATTCCAGGTGGGAAATCCTTGTGTCACAGCAGACAGGTAAAAACTGCAACAGAGCCCACTGGTCCGTTTGGGCCCTGTCGTTGATAAACACCCGGTGAAACATGAAATATGGTTACATAAACCCCCATTTCTCTGCGTTGTGAATCATGCCAGACCACTTGCAATGTGACAGAGAAAAAGAGAGAAAAGCAAATCCTACCTCTACCGAGGAATCTACAGCTTAACAAGCTCTTTGACCACTGCCAGCTTCTGTCAATCCTTTAGTTGTCAGAAATACCGTCCCATTCTATACCGCCATACTATTGTAGTGTACTATAATTTCGCCCATTTTCAGAGTGTATAAGTACATGACAGATATTCAAGTGGACTCCAAGACTGAACAAGCTATGTGTACATATTAAGCGCTATGTCTCACCATTGACTGGCTAGGCACACACACCCATACCCACACCCACACAGCAATCTCCGCCCTCTCACTCTGTGGTAGCATGGTGATTCACTGCACACCCAAGCGGTAGGCCCACTGCTGTACACACACATGGCCTCAACCTATCGTGACTCTCCCTTCACACAGACACACGGCCTAAACCTACTGTGACTCTCCCTTCGAAAAAGTATTCTGTGACGACAATTGTGGTCGGGCGTATTCCAGGTTAGTGGCAAGGACGTGTACAGTAAAACACCACCTTAACCAGACACATGCTATTAAACCAGAGACAAAACTCATTGTAACATTGCTCTCCAGCCGTAATGTCACCCGCCCATAAGTGTACGCCCTCCGTGGAACTCAAGGCGTTTCATGTGGACAGCATGCTGTCATACTTCAGACTGGCGGTCAACATCTTTTTTTTGTTTCCTGTAGACAGTCCCACATGTTCCTCCGTCCAAAATAATCATCCTCATATGGGATAAAAAAACGGATTTAACAGCTGGAAGGAAGCGAGCGGAGGGTTTTCACTCACACGTTATAAATGGGATGGGGTTAGAGAAGTTCTGCCACTGAGGCAGTTTATAAATGGACTTTGTGTGGCTTTATTCCACATATGTCTCTTCAGTCTTGTTTTTTTTCTCCCTTTTTTACTTAATTGCCGTATGCATAATTAAAAACATCTCAGCTTTGGTGGGAACAAACTCATTTTCACGATGGCTGCTGTTGTCAGCCTCTCGTTTAGCTGTTCAATCCTTGGCTAGCTCCATTGGTCTGTATACCTTTGCCTGAGCAAGGTCACTGGCTGCCTACTGGCACAGAGCACATTGCGAATTGAAATGTATGGGAACTGCCAACACACAATGCCTGAAACAGCAGAAAAACAAGATGGAAGATGGAAAACATGTTGCAAGTTTTAATTAAGTATTTTTTGTGTGTATTACAATAATGAATGAAAAACTGAAACTAGAGTATTGTCAAGCAATCGGGAACCAGAGCTTGAACAAACTAACAAAATCAAGGTTGTTCTCGTCGGGTGGCATAAATAGAGTTCATGAATGGTCTGTAAAGTGTAAATCATTCATTGTGATCTTTAGTATGAGATGCCCATAGGAATGAACTGTCTGGGAGTGGAAATACAGAACATGGGCAGACTTGAATGAATCTAAAGGCAAAATGAAAACCTATAGTGCTATTCGTAGCACTCTTTCATGCAGCATTGTTTCATTCACCGCTTGTGAATGCCAAGAGAATATGGCATTAAATGTTGTTACAATGTGATGGCACTCATTTCAAATGACTGGAGTTGTGCGATGATGCAATCTCAACAGTTTTTGTTTTTAGAAGTCATGTTGACCTTTGACCTTTTCTCCCTCTCCTTTTGCTTTCCAGTATACAGATAATATGGAGCAACAGAGACCCCATCTGTTATCTGGCGCCGAGAGACACACACTGGTATGGTGCTATCAATAATCCCCTCTCCTGTACAAGGGAAGTCATCAGTCAACTCTCTGTGCCAAGTTGCCAGAGAGACAGAGTCTGAGACAGGTAGACAGAGAGAAGGCACTCACATAGAGAACACGAGACAGACGGCGAGAGTGAGTGTGTGTGTGTGTGTGTGTGTGGGGGGGGGGGGGGGGGGGGTGAAGTGGGTAACCTCTTAGAGGGAGGCGGGGCTTAAGACTTGGATCACTCCCAGATTGGTGGTAAGAGAACCACATCGAGCTGCATTAGAAGTTCAAACAGATGTTTACAATTCTCCCCATCGCCACAATAGGCTATGTAGATGGGGGAGGGGGGGGGGGGGGGCAATAAGTAGGTCAGTAAAAGGACAAACAATTCCAGACAAAAAGAGGAATGCCTGTCTTTGGTGCTTCTTAGCATGACCCACAACCGCAGAATGTGAATGACGGATCCCTAATTGTGCAACGTTTTTATTGATTAAAAGCTAAATCCACGCAGTCCTAAAAACAGCGATATTTACCCGTGACTTCATCATCGTTGGGCTGCACTGCCTTCGATCGTTAGAGGTAACTCACAGAAGAGAGAGAGAGCTTCATAAATATTCCTGCAGATAATGAACGGTGCAGTAAAAGTCATTGTGCATCATAGGCAGCCAAAGCTAACGGGGATTACCTGAGGCCATTACAGTAAATCCTGGACAGCAGGGGTGTCAACAGTTCTCAAGTCCAGTCTTGTTTTCTCCGTGACATCACGTTCTGAACTCATGGAAAAGACTGCAACATTTTAGGGGCAAAAAAAGAAAAGAAAATGTCAAAACAAATGCGTTGCAAATTACCAACCGGGTGCATCAATTACAGCGCTTAAACTCAGAGACCTCACAAACAAAAGAGGCCCCTTCGATAACGACAGAACAAAACTGTTTTCATCTCACATCCTTTATTTCCATAAACAGGACTGGAGAATAGTTCTCCAATATATACATTTCTACTTCCCGTTACAGAACTTACATAACATAGCATGATTGACTGAATGTTACTGAAGTCCCTTAATACATTCTTATTATCTGAGTCTAATTTGGAAACACAAGGCCGCTGTATCTCCCGAGTGACAGTACATTCATTAGGAAAGACTGGAGAGAATCGATGGGAGTCTTCCGTTTGAGTATGGATCGATGGCGGGGTGTAGGAAGCAACCAGGCCAACAACAGCAATAATAATTTCTGCCATTTCCTCTCCCTAGAGCTTGGCATTAGATTACAGCACAATACAAGAGTACAGAAGATACCACTGCAGCATGGACCATGATAGAAATACACCACCCCACCACAACCGTTACAATACGACACAAAATAACATAATGTGACACAATACACACCACACAGTGACAGAACGTACACGACGGAACATAACATAACAGCACAACAAAGAAAAAAAAAAAGCAATTAACTGAAGGGTTGCTAAAACTTGAAAAGCCAGTTTAAAACAAAATAACATGAGCGATATGTGAATAGGAAATAATGTATGTTTTTCAAGATGCGACTGTATTCGTAAAAACACTGAATTAGCTCATGGAGCCGCATGCAGGAGGTTGCGTCACCACCTCGTTCCACTAACTGCAGTGCGTTTGATTAATGAAAACCTTTCGTCCCGACAGGGCGTGATGAGACGGCAGAGGGACCATGAGCATCGGCAGACCACCCACAACCTGAGCCAGTCCAGTCAGCCCGGGGCCGTCACAGTAAGGGGCTTCCCAAACACACTCATACAGGTGAGACGCCGGTAATGGAGCAGGAGCATGACATTTATGCGCAAGTCGTATTCTTCACCACAGTCTAGTGGTGAAGGTGTTTGACTCCCTTCTGAAAAGGTTTTGGGTTCGAACTCCAATTTACCAGTGATTTACCAGTGTACCTGTAGCGCTTAATGGTACCCTGCGAGTCCTGTGTATGCGACGGGTGTTGACGTTGCCGATGTGGTGTGTTGTGGGGCTGGTTTCAGGCGGAGCGGGCCAGGAGGCACCTCCCCGTGCCCACGAGCATGAAAAAAGGCAAGAGGAAGCCCCGCGTCGGCTCCTTCTCGCTCATTATCAACAACAATCCCTCCACGCCCCTACAGGTGGGTCTCCATGGCAACTGCCAGTGCAGGGGAACAGCTGGGGCAAGAGCTGAAGCAGTGTGTGTGTGTGTGTGTGTGTGTGTGTGTGTGTGTGTGTGTGTGTGTGTGTGTGTGTGTGTGTGTGTGTGTGTGTGTGTGTGTGTGTGTGTGTGTGTGTGTGTGTGTGTGTGGATACATAAGACCACCTCCAGTTGGGTTTTTATTTGATCAGGTTCAGCACACCCTTTGCCAGAGTTGTTTACAACACGGCACTCGTCGCGACCTTGAAACACCCTTTGACAGTTCTGCAAAAAAACATTGCCGGCTAATTTACACAGATCACCACCCCCCCCCCCCAGAATAAACCACACGTTTGCTGCTTAACTTCTCATTGGAAGCCTTGCAGGACTAAGAGTGCTGTGTGAACGGTGAACGAACACAAGCGCTTTGTGTTTGGTTGCTCTTGCAGATTAGCAGGGCCCGGAGACAAGTGAAGACCGACCCACCAAAAAGAGGGAAGTCGGGCCGTTCTGGGGCCTACTCTGTTCTGGTGAGTTCAAATCTTTTAGTTGAATTACAGTTAAGACAACAGTTACCCCCTTTTTTCTTCCATTTTAATTTGAAAGAGTTATTCATGTTCTTCTTGAATATACCTACATTTAATTAATATTTCTCATTTGGCAAAGTCTATTGACACTCAATAGCAAAACACAAGACACAAGTAACAGAATGATTGACATTGTTTTTTTTTCTCGTTTTCTTGTCGTGTTTTTTATTCTCTCCAGGGAGACTCGCAGACTGAAGGACAGACTGAAGGAGTGACAGAATAGAGCAGCAACGGCAGGAAGCCTGATAGCGATGGCATCTTATTTTATCCTGACAACGCTTTTATGTTGAAAATATTTAACAACAACCACATGTCACACTACAATGAATGTTGGTGAGAAATTCTGACAATAGTTTAAAGGCTAAAGAAACAAAAGAAAATGCAACAGCATATTGTTTGACAAGGTCCTGCTGCGTACGGCAAGCTTTATTGTTTCCACTGTTTGCTAGCTAACTTTTATAAGACAGCCTGGAAACCTTATAATACTTTACATATATATATGTATATTGCTTCAAGTTTCTAATATATATTTGCATGTTGCTCAACATGTCTTACATTTCTTGGGGTCAGCTATTTTGTTTAAATATATTGAATCACTGAACTATTTTCTCTTCTGTGAATTCGTTAATGAGTATTTTTTTAAACGCATATTTAGGTGTTTTTATACCACAATTTTTAATAAAGTTAAAGTCATGCCATAGAAGTATGTGGTTCAATGTTTAAACAGTTGACATTTCAAACAAATTTGCTCTGCTTCATTTCATGTATTTTTAACATTGAATAACATGTCAAAACACATTTCCATTTACCACCACACAAAGAAAGTCTGCTAATGTGCCACAACACTTGATTCCTAAAACGAATGCTACTGGGTGTAGAAATAGCAACGGGCTGGCGAGCGCTACGGGTTGTGAAGGCCAGTATAGCTGGCAGGCAAAGCAGGAAAAGAGTCTGTTAATATATCTACATTTACATCAGCCAAGAGCACGCATCGCTACTGGAGTGGAAAATACTTGCAAGTGTGGTCCAGACCATCTGTTTCAGAAAGCAAACCTGTATTCAAACAGCCTCACTCACGTAGAATCCATTTAGCACCCATTCAGAAACTTACAGTATGGTTTGGAAACAAGAGTTTGAAGGTTTCTGCAGCTGCCGGGGAGTTCTACCCACAAAGTGCTCAATTTGTGAGAAAATCCAGAAGCACGAATGTAATGACACTATTTAGACCTAACTGAAGCCCTTTTTTATCATTAGTCTGAGGATTTTCACTAATGTGTGTGTTTCACATCTCTTTCCTATTTAGTGCTTTGAGTTAAAGAAGCTACTCTTTAGGAAGTCAAGATGGCAGGACAACATTTCAATGAAAAACACCCAAAAAACGTTTTGGATACCAAATCCATATCTCTATACTTGATAAACGTTCAAACCGGGAGCTTATGCAGGGAATGGAAGCCTTTGATGGAGGCAATGGAGTTCTTGTGAGGAAGCACAGTAATCTATATAGAAAGGGATGACTCATACTTCACTTATTCAACGATCAAGGCCATCTAGCCATGACAAACCCATAGTGCCATTTCATGGATTTAAAGGCACTGATGCTCAAATGGGATAATATTGTGTTTTATTCATACCCTGAATTGCGTAATTGCTGCTAAAATATTTCCACAGCCCTCCATACAGAGAACAGGATTGGGTTTTGGAAAATTTAGTAAATGGTGGAAAAAGTCAGTGTTTTTTTTACCAGCCAAGGATCTGGGAACATTGTATACATCTGCCGATTAAAAAAGGCACTGCCCCTCATTAAGAAACAATGGGGTTTCAAACTTTATTTCTGCTGCAGTCATACGTACATATTAATACACTGCCTGGGTGGCTGTATTGATTTTTTATTCTTTGAGCCCAGCTTATGGCTAGGCTTGTGCAGTTTAATTAGATAACAGGCCTGAATTGTTATGCCTCCATGGAGCGGGAGGTGGGCAGCATAAGGTGTGGAGCCCTGCTGGGTAACACCATTGAATATGAACCACTGGCGTTCTTTAGGAATGATGCATTAAGGAGAGACTGTGTAGCCTTCCAAGATGCTCATAAATATTCTGTGGATTAGTTATTACATATGGTGATTCTAACTTTACATACTAATAATAGGCAGCGTCTGAATTAATGATCACAGTGGACACCATATAGGAGAGAAATATGAGATCACACAAGCAGTTTCGAGTTTGGCTGAGCCTGAGGCCTCTGCTTTGTACTTGTTTTCAGTCGGGACAGCCAATCAATGAAACAATTAACCAAACAATTACGCCAATGTGTTCCCCTTAAGTCAAATCTTGACATGCACAACAAGTCCTCCTCCTATTTCCACCAACACTGTATGTCATCCTCCATTGAGTGATGAAAATTCCCAGAGAAGTCAATTTCTCCACGCCGAGAGGTTATATGATGTGAAATGCCGGCCAGCCGTAGCTTTCTACATCTTCTGCCTTTGACCCTCCCCACCCCACCCACCTCCTAAGACTATGGTCAGCCTGCCTCCGCCCTGGGCACAGCCCCACCCACCTGCTGCCACTCACTATCAGGTCAGACGCAAGGCGATGTCATGCTCCGCTCACCTCGCATCCCAACACCCCCCAGGAAGAGTCCCCACCTGTCACATCAGTCATGCCTCCATGATGCTACACAGAGAGAAAGAGACACGAGATAGACAGAGTGAGAGCGAGAGACAGATAGTGAGAGAGCCGAGAGATAGAGAGAAAGAGGGAAGAGAGTGTTCGAAATGTGTAATATATGTTATATACCAGCTCATTCCTAACAATGTTAGGAATGAGTTGAAATATCCGTTGACATTTCAAGTTATGGCCGTGGCCATCTTATTTATACACGTTAGTCCCTGTGTTTTCCAGACATTGATAGACAATAAATAACTATAAAACAAACACGTAAACATTAGTTTTACTCGCACCATTCCATTGGTTGGACTTGGGTGAACTCTTAACCCAATGCTAAACACTGGATTAAAAAGGCTACACCAAATTTGAAAGATTCTATTTTGGTGGATTTCATCGACAAATATTTACATTTATGTTTCCTGCTGAGTCACTGCCCTGGGCCAGATTCTAAATGTCTTACTACCTAAAGTAAAATATATTGCTGAGTTTGAAACCTTTACTCCACTATATGAATGTTATATGTTATATTAATACAGGAATACTTCCAGGCACGATGAATCCATCTTAGCGCAATAGATTGGAGTAACGTGGCAGGTGGAATTGAGAGAGCTGCGCCTGTCAAGAATACATCTCAGTAAAAAGGGTCCGGGCCGCCATTTAAAATGGCTGACTCATGCGATTTATGCCCGAGGCTGTGACCTATGGTACCAGATTACACATCATTACCGCAATGCATTCCATCACTATGTTCAAAATATGTATTTAATGGATGGTTTAGTAAGGACCAAAGGTGGAGGTGAAAGTGACAAGTGTGCAGAATTGCAGAGAGAGACCACATAAATTTGATAGTGAAATTCAGTGATTCAGAGTCCCTATTTGTCTCACAAAGTGAGACCAAGTGGTGTTTGAAAATAAAATAAATACATTTTTGTATTATTTTCCCCTCCGTCCTCTGTCCAAGCAGGTCAGTGGAAGCTTGAAAGAAAATAGGACAACAAAATAAGCCAAGAGAACACCATATGGAGACCATATTTCTAGAGTAGGAACATAATCCCAATGAACCAGGCCTGCTTCAGAAGGACACGCACACAGAAATCAGCAAGTCTAACAAGATGAGTTGGAGAAATACTGAAAGGACAAAGACTGTACAGCGTAGTAGAAGTGAGGTAATAGTAGTTAATGTGGTTTAGTAAAAAGTGGTTGGCTAACCATAGCAAAGTTCAGCCTTTAACATCATCATCATTATCCTCCTCCTTTAACATCATCATCACCTTTGGGAAACTGACTTGATATGAGGTTGGTTTGTGACCTCATAACAGCACACATGCCTTGGGTCATACTATTCACACAAATTGTCCGCATATGACATTGTAATTGCTGACACTACGTAGGCCTACCTCATAGTTTACCCACCATTTTGGCTCCAAGGTATGTGGTTTCTGATTAGGGATATACGGCTTGAAATAAGCTACAGATCATTGCCTTCCATGGGCATAAATATGATAGAATGGGGCAATAGTAAAAATAAAATCAGAGATGTAATGCGGTGGTTCATCGTGACTAGGCGTACAACCACAAATGTGTGTGTGGGCTTGCATATAAAGAGCATAAGGCCTTGGGGAAGAAGCAAAGGAAGGAAACATTTGAACTCGATTCAAGTACCGTGACGAGACAGTAATTGAGGGGATTGACGTGACGCAGGCTGTCAATAGAGGTTTTCCCTACATTTGGATTCTCTCGCTCTGCCTCCATATATTGGCCCGATCCCTATCTTAGCTGTCAATGGCATCCTAGCGAGTGCGTCACAACAAACGTCATTGAATGCCAAATGTTAAGTGGAAGGACTGACAGAGCACAGACGAGCATGGAGTTGAGAAGAAAGAAAAGTTAAATAAACCTTGTTGAGGCTTTTTTTGGCCCAGACAGAACTCACCCCAGAGAGATTTATATAGATATATACTCATCGGTAAACATGCTTTTTTCTGAATGGTTTTACACTTTCTTTAGCACTGCAAAAAACACACACACACACACACACACACACACACACACACACACACACACACACACACACACACACACACACACACACACACACACACACACACACACACACACACACACACACACACACACACACACACACACACACACACACACACACACACACACACACACAGCTTTGTGCACAGTAGGGCATATTTATAGTGTGTTGGTGATAGTGGAAGTTTTGGGCTGACTGTCCACATGAGTGTAATTTGGGTGGGGCGGGTGTCTGGATGAGTTGATGCTAAGTGGGGGGAATGCATCCCCTGCCAGAGGGGAGGTTGAATACATGGGGTGGCCACTTAACGGTCACACAGGGAGGCCAGGTTGAATTCAATCATATTTTATTCACGGCCTGAAGGTGAATTTTGCTAGTCTTAAAATGGGATGTCGGTGAGGCACGGACTCGATGGCAGCATGAGTTATAAAAAGAACCAGCAGAACCTACCTGCAGTAGGTCAAACATCCTTTCCTTGTCAGGGTGTGGTGGTGAGATTCAAAAACTCAATCCTCTCAGCACGTATCAGGATTATACCAGGGGGAAGAACAGAAACAAAGACAGAAACACAAGGGGACACTGTGTTGACACAGACACAGGTGAACATAATCAGTCATCAGCACAGGTGGTAGGGATTTCAGAAACGAGGATTGCATGTTGTTTGGGCCCAGACTGCTGGGGCTTTTTTGATGACGTGTTGATATTTGCTGCACTGCAGCAAACAACATTCTTGGACATTGTGGTTCCCGAGGAATTGTAATGAAATTGACTCCACAGAACATTGCGGTGTTGTCGAGTATGATGAAGGGGTCCAATGTCATCCCCAGTCTTCAGCGTATTCACCATATCCTGCAGTACCATATCCATGCTCTACAGTAACCAATCCTGACCAAGATCGCCCTCTTTTGGTCTACATTGTTTATTACAATGCTTAGGCAAGAAAAACATGCAATACATTCAAAGGTTTGAACTTTTGATCATTATGAAACATTATGACCAGACATAAATCTGCCCATCCAAGGCCCCTGACAGCAGGTACGCCCCTGTGTGGTCAAACGTAACACTCTGCACCGCGTCGTCATGGCGAAGAACGGCGGCCACCTGATTAGTAGACAGATCGATCACCCTCGCTGAGCCGTCCTCCCCGGCCACCGCCAGCATCTTCCCCCAGGGGTCAAAGGCCACCTGGTTGCTAGGCCTAGGCCCCGTCTCCACGACGACGGAGGGCGCCGCCAGGTTCCTCGTGTCCCACAGCATGACTATGCCGGAAGAGTCGCAGGACGCGATGGTGGAGTAGGAGGTGGAGGAGGAGGAGGACACCGTGGCTGCGTTGAGGGGGCTGCTGTGGCCACGGATGGTCTGGGAGCACAGCGAGGTCCTGGCGTCCCACAGGCGCAGGGTCTTATCAGCCGAGGAGGACAGCAGGGTGTTGGAGCCGGACCCCAGGAACTCCACGCTGTTGACGGAGCCCCTGTGGTCGCGCAGGGTGGAGCGGCACCGCTCACTCTGAAGGTCCCACACCTGCAGGGGCAGCCGCGCACCCATAGGGCCAGCGCTTTTAGAGAGGCTATTCCCAACCCCCTGCTAGCACGAATGCGCTACGTAGCAGGGGGAGGACAATACTGGACTATGTGTTAGCGGCTAACAACTGTATCAGCTGGTTAGCATTGAGATAATGTTGAGAGACAAACAAATATTGAACATATACTAAACATGTATAGTCATGATGGTCAATGGCTGTATTGTTGTGCTGTGTGTGTGTGTGTGTGTGTGTGTGTGTGTGTGTGTGTGTGTGTGTGTGTGTGTGTGTGTGTGTGTGTGTGTGTGTGTGTGTGTGTGTGTGTGTGTGTGTGTGTGTCATACAGTTATGTTTTAAAGGTAACTATACCCCAAAATTCACTATGAAACAAAGGCCTGTGCTGTCCTTAATGACTGACCTTGATGGTACAGTCAATTGAACAGGACGCCACAAAGTCCCCGCAGGAATGGAAGGAGCAGCACCAGGTGACTCCAGAGTGGCCCTGTAGGCTGAGAACCAGCTGGCCCTTGGAGAGGTCCCAGATACGAACACTGGCGTCTCCGCCGGTGGTCCCCAGTTTGGTCTCATCTGGGTGGAAGCTGACCCCCGACAGCCATTCGGTGTGACCCTCGCCGCTGGCAACCAGATCTCCCCTCGGCAGCCCCCAAAGCTTCCACAGTCGGTCGTCGCTAGAGGACGCCACCACGCACTTGGAAGGATGGCGGGCGAGGCAGCTGATTGGCTGGCTGTGTGCCTGTGTAGAGTGAATGAAACGTCATGCAAAGCGTTTAAATAAACCATTTTAGAAAATGACATTGATTACTCCATGAAATGTAGTTTACCTTGATTGTGCTTCTTAGCTGAAAACCGTCAGCTTTGGCCTTGTTTGGAACATGAGAGTCCATGGGCCGCTCCTTCATCCTCGGTGGCAAGTTGTTCCCACGCCTGCCTACAGGGAACTTTGAATCCCTGGCGACGTGTTTAACGGAGCCGGAGAACTCTGCTGTTTTCTTAGATGGGGTTTTTGTCTTACACCTGGCCTCCCTGGTGTCTTGATTGAGGCTTTGTCTCCCTTCAGATAGGTCCATATTGTGTAACGTTGCTTGGAGGCGGTGCACCTGCGCTAACGCCTTGTCCCTTTCCAAGCTCACAAGCATCTTCTGCCTGAAAATGCTCTGGTATCGCTCAGTAATCTGCCTCACCGCTGGTTCATATCTGCCACATTGAATCTTCAGCTTTCTCATGTCTTCAATTAGTCTATTTTTCTCCTGAAGAACCCGCTTGTGTTGCATACGGTGGAAATCTCTGGCTTTCTGCAGGCTTGTGAGTGTTTCAGCTGTGGACGAGGCTATTGACATGTATTCGTCCCTCTCCCTGTGCACGTTTGCCAGCTCACTATCCAGACGGTGGTTCTGGGTGTACACATCTGCCACCGCGCCCACCAGCTCTGTATTGAGCAGGCCCTTCTGTAACATCTCGTTCCACTCCGTTTGAAAACAATCCAACGTCTTTGTCATGCCCATTTTCAGGAGAAAGTTGCGTAAATAATCTTCAACTGATTCTGGCGGGGGGCACACGCCCGTTCTTGTAATTGTATTTCTAGTTTTGCTGGCAGCTGGTTGAATTCCATCTGAGCGTTGTTTAATGGCCAGTAACGTAGCCTCCAAGTCCTCCTCTTCCTCTGTCAAACTATTGTCCTCCTCAATAACATCTTCATACTGAAATGACTCATCATTCTCGGCCGGGATACTCGTAAAACCGAGATTAAATGAACCTGTAATGCTGTCTTGCTGTTTGGAAGTTGTCATTTTTAAGTCAGTATTTGTTACCAGGTTGCTACTAGATCGGTCTACATGGCAAGGAGAGCTTGGAGTTACTATGGATACCAGAAAGCTCTCGTTGATAACGCCTGTCAGAGTTCTCGCGAGATTTTGCGTTCGAGTCTGATATACAACAATCATGGCGGACTATCGAGAGGCGCCCTTGGCCACTCGGCCAAAAACATTAGATCCAAATGAATATTTCAACCTGTCGCCAGAATATAGACGCGCCGAAGCGGAAAGGGCAGCATTACGGGCCAATTTAAAGAGGCAATATCAACTGCAACTGAATAACCCGCACAGACGGGAGCTGATTGTAAGTGACCTGTCCTGCAAAGTCAGATCCCCCTTCAAAATGGCTCTGACTAGTCGCTGGGATGCTAACATGATCTAGCATCTACACTTGCCAAATTAATATACATTTAAAAGGATAACACCGATGGCGTTCAAAATTGAAACCTATGTTTACTGTTTAGTTGCTTTCTGAAATGGTGGACGATGTTGCCATTCCGTTTCGGATAGCGAGCTTACATAGGTGAGCAAGGTGATTATTGTTGTTAGCTTAGTTTTGACAAATGCATAAGTACAAGTCTTGTTGCAATCCAAGTGTTACTTGCTATTCATGTTGGCCCATACTGTCCAATTGTTTGTGTAGAGTGCTGAAACGTAATGTCACTGCAGTCATACAAGTTTAGGCACGTAACCTTAAGCAGACGTGTAGTTTGGAATTGCCTGTCAAACACCAACCTGTGCATCGTTTAGGTTAACTGGACTCTTCACGCAACAGAGTGAACCAAGTACGCTCTGCTTAGACACAATCATATAAACAAGCTACATAAGTTACTTGATTTTAGATACGTTTGTTCTGGTCTATATTTACTAATTGGATACAATGAACCAATTGACCAGTACGATTTTATTTGACACTACAGGAAGACCCTGCTCTGAACCGCTGGGTGTATGCACGAGCCAACCCTTACAACCACTTCAGAGCCACAAAGAAGACGTCTCTGCTGGGTGCATTGTTTGGAGTCGCTCCCCTCTTCATCCTCTACTATGTCTTCAAGACAGACAGGGTATGTAAATATAGATGCAGTGTGTACTTTAAATGCATTGTAGTCACATCATCATATGTGGAGGTGCTGATGAATGCTGTTGGGTTTTAAAATTTGTATTCTGAACAATTACGTATGGTAAAGTGGTTATTTTACCTCTCTAAGAATGACCAATGGTAATACTGATGTGAACACACCAATAAATAGGATAGTCATTAGGGGTTTATTAAAAAAAATATATGAAAATATAAAACTTGATAATTTGTCTCCATAATATATCGAAGTTTCTATGTGTGCGAAAAGGTATTTGGTATTTACTCTGACACCAGATTTTCAGCACAACGTGAAATGCCAGCATTTGGTTATTCATCTATTTATTTCCGATATAGAGATGGATTTAAATAATGTAATTGCATTGTAGATGAAGGTATCCTTGCCCTCATTTTGCTTGCATAAAGTGTACCATTTATTTGTGAACCAAATGCATACCCATACACCCACACAGCCATATCCATACACCCACACAGCCAATTGTTATTCACAGCCCTGGGTTGAGATTCACACTATATTTTTACCCTGGCAAATGTCAGTTCAACCTTTTGTGCAATTGTCAGTGGGCCAGCCATGTTCAGCTTCCTCTCAAATTGGATACAAGGGGAAAGGGAGTCTGGAAAAACACCTCATTCATAAAACATGCTGTTGAGAAAATGTCTGGCTAGAAGGGTGTAGGTGATACGATTTTGTTTCCAAGGCAACTGCGCTAACCCACCCTCTCATCTGTTTCTTTTTTCTTCCAGGATCGGAGAGAAGAACAGATCAAAGCTGGGACCTTGGAACGCAAATATAAGTTGTCGTATTGAGCTCCTGAGGATATGTTCTATAGATACTGTCATTGTGTAATTATTAATGCCCTAATAAAATCACATTTTTAAAGGCATTTTGTTCATTTATGAATCTTATCAGTGGGTAGTAGACCCAACATTATGAAAACATTTAAACTGCAAGATGGCTGCATTCATCGGCGCAACATCGCTACATGCATGTGCTCCATGCTATTCGCCCACAACACTAGAACTGTACAATGTTCTACCATTACCTCAATAATCAATAGTCTAAGCTTTGTTGATATTGTGGCTTTTCTGTGTGAATGGATTTACTCACCAATTGTGATATACCTGTAGTCCTATTCATGGAGTGAATCCTTGCATGCAAATAGTTCAAACATTTCAACGTATATGGGTTTGGTTAGAGGATGGATTACCAAGCTTGCCAAATGATGTGCTTGTTGGGGACGATGTGTGCTTTTACCACACAAGTGTCAGCAAGCAACAATGGGTTTTGATGGAGTTCTTTGAATTACATCCACTATATATTTTAGCATTTCAGACTTGACCCATGTATTGTAGGGTAGAATGATAAGTGATGTGTAGATGAAATATTGTTGTCAGACAAAGAAAGTAACTACCTATTGTGATGGTGAGATAATGAAATGCACGTGTTACTTTCTGTCGCAGTGTTGTATAAGCGTTAGTTTGAATTGGTAGGGTAAAGGGACATGGTATATTAAGAAACGTGTATATTGAATAGGCCTTTGTAAACTAATTTGGTCTGTTGGACCAAAATATTATACATGTAATGTATTTGAGGACATTGATGTTTGGTGGAAGGAAACGGGAGAGAAAAAAAACACATTTCCATGTTTACAATATATTTTTCGGAGAAGATATTTAATTTTGGTGACGCAAATTCATAGATTTACATTTTGAGAATCATATGTTTCAGAAAAGGTGTTAAACAGCAGGTTAATTAATTAAATGAATGGAGAAAATGTTTTAAATCGATTTTAGTTATTAAAAAAAAAGTAAATTACCTACCATCCACCCAAGCTCTAAAATATTTTTAAACACGATTACATACTTTTCCTACATATAATTAAGGGTTACATTAATTACCAAACATTAATTGTAGCATTTTGCACATTATGATGCTG